>RYFJ01001683.1:0-306571 GCA_003991445.1 Oryza meyeriana var. granulata | reverse complement strand
GGGGAACGAGACTTACCCTCTCCAGGAGGTCAACTTAACGAGCAGCCTGCCCAGAAAGCAAGAACGGAATAGTGTATGCCTAATTGTATGATCTATATAATTTACAAGTACCTAGCATACGTATTTATACCCCAGTTGATACAACCTGATCGGATACGAAACAGGAGTTCCTAACTATAAAAGGAAAAACAAAATCCCGACTAACACGAGATCAGTTTATCCTAAAAAATCGTTAAAACACCTATATTACAATAAAAAACAACAAGCCATGCTTGTCTCACGACTTCCTAATCGCTTCTTCAGATTTTAATTCTCGCCATTAACCGTATTTTTCCTTAACCGAATCTCAATAAAATCCGTACCAGAATTTTCTAACACAGCCCCCCAATTTCAATTTTATCAACTTCGAATTCTTCTGTTTGGCTTCAAATCCTTTCACACCGAGCAGCCCAAGTAGCCAACTTCCTTAAATGTTCGAAACAGTGCCAACGGCCACATTCCGCCGCATCATTACATCTATAAACCCTTCCCTTCCTAGCCCCTTTCTTTACGCTTTCACATCACCAGACCTTTCAACTCTCCGAACCTCGATGAACTTCGGTGATCAGGCGAACTCTGCGCTCCTCTTCAACAAATCTCCATCTTCGCTCATCTTCCTCTCGCAATGCTTCCCGAACTCCATCCCAGAGAATCTCCTTATCCAACGTCTTCTCTATCTCGCAACCTGATTAATCTGCTCCCTTCCTCGTCTTGTTTACTGTATCACTTAAGACCAGATTTGATTCCGCTAATCTCTTCCGTTTCTCATGTTCTGTATATTGTAGCACCTAGATCCAATTTTGATTCCGCCGTAACCTCTTTCTTGTCCTTCATGTTCTTGCATATTAGACCTTAGAACCAATCTATTCCGCCGCTATTACCCAAACTTCTTCTACCCATGCGTCCCATGGCATGAAGATCCTACAGATTTCATCAACTCCAAACTCAACACATCCCCTTCAAGAACTCCGCCATTATAGATCAACATTAACAACAGTTCAATCATGCGAGCAAACTTCCCAATGGAGAACCTGATATACAGATATCGGTCCAAGAGAACCCTTTGGGACGAAGCAAACATCGGCCACTGCATCATCTCCGCTGGCTGAATAAGAGAAACGAACTCTACGTCATCGCCTCGTACTTCTGTCATGATCCCTCAACGCCTACTATTTGGACATGGCCAGATCCCAACTTGATAAATGAACCATGCTACTTGCCTCACCCCAACGACGTTAATCAATCTCTTCAAAAATCTCCAATTCAAGCCTACACCTTCAAAGCAATTAGAAGCACGCGTTGTCCAAGTACATATCAATCCAAACAAAGAACTGACCATCATATCGGAACCACGTCCTTTCTGAATCTGTGGTCTATTGGAACGGTTCTCTTCGCGGGCAAACCTGTCAACAACCCAATAGCAAGTTGCAAAACTTTGACCACGGAAACAAAGTTCCCCTGGGCAATATCTTCTTGCACCACTTATTCAACTGCTGCAGCAGGGTAGTAAAACTATCGCCCCACCAGTTGCGCCATATCGGATCCCTTGTGGTTCTGCTACTCAACGTTTACACATCCAAGCAAATCCCGATGCATCTCAATGGCGAGCTGCATCGCTCTTCCTGTGTAAAATACCCCCGTCGACTCGCCAATGTTCAAAGCCTTATTAGGCTTTACCAAATCCACATTGTGCTTCGCATATTAACGCACATCATTTGATTATGGCGCCAACTTCAATCCACTTATTCCTGGCACGAACGATGAATCAGACATATCCATCGCCATTACTCCCCGTCTCCTTTCCCGAGTGCTTCTCTCAGGCCATCACAGCTATCGTATAATCTATCACAACAGTTACTCCGCACTCGGCCCTCCAATCCCCATCGCTTGTTCTCATCGACAACTCCAGCCCGGAAATGTAAATAGCGTTGGAGTACGATCGGCTGCGGACACTAACAGATTCCCTATCTCTGGCACCGCCCGATGTGGAGTACGCACTGCAACACCAAGCTCTTTCCCATGTGGATGAAAAAACCACCTTTTCAAACTCATTGCCATTCACTACTCTCTCGCTCAAACTCCCAACGACGTCGAATCTGATGATCGGTAATTATTCACTATCTTTTGTTTTTCGAATCACTTCTTATCTCTTACATTCTATTTGAGCGTTGATGTGATCACCGACAACAAGCACCAGGCCGCCATTATATACCAACCACCATTGCCAACCCACACTAGTGCATGAGTCCCCCCCATCGCCTCTCTCCGCGCGCCACGCCGACAGACCAAGCGCAAGAAGCTGCACTCCCCCACAAAGAGACAGAAAATCAGTGTCGATCCGTATCATGGCGCGCCTGCTACTCAAACAACATCGCTCCCTCATCCCCGCAGTATGTGCATGTTTACATTATCATCTTCCCCATCTTCACACTATCGATCTTTTTGCCACCTTGAGTCATCGGCCTCCCGAACCTCAACCTACTTGCCGAACATCCCTGCAAGCATTAGCCGATGACCTCTGCAATCCATTCCAATTCCTCATCTACCCTAAGCCAATACTAGATGCTTCACTTCATGCCAGACATCGGCCATCTGAATAACAACCTACTCAACCATTGATGCCATGTCTCACTCCTCAAGCCCCCTTCCCTGCCTCATAATTTCTTCACAACCTACTATTTATAACTAACTACTTATTCCCTTTACCGATGTCAACCTCAGTTCCTTAGACCGATTTTTCTCCTTCGACATCCAAGTTACTTGGGAGCAGATGAAAAAAGCCACCAGTCAACAACCAACCATCCTTTCCACCACGTCAGGAATATCGCTAAATATCGATCGTCTCTGGAAAACCCGATCACGCATTGTGGAGATTGCGGCTGATCCGAGCAAGATTTGAAGATGAACAATCACCTGCCCAAAAGCTCCATCACACACTGACCCCTGAGCGTACCTGGAATCCCACAAATTCCAAACTTTCAAGCCTCAGCCAATGTTAACCCGACTGCCAACCAACACAGATGATCCAAACATCCAAACCGATCCTATCAGCTCAAACGGAAAAAAAAAGCTTGATGAATGTAGCTGCCCCTGAAGAATCAACCTAATTGATCAGCTAAAAAGAAGCCGATCTACTGGCAGAAACTCGAAACAATCCGCTAGGACATCGCAACAATAGAAATCCCATTCATCGGCCTTACCTCAAGCATACAAGATCAACCAAGTTGTAGCAGCAGTCCCAATCAATTCATCGCGCAAAGAACATAAAACCATTCAAGCTCCGATGAAGACGATATCCGTGCCATAAACAAACGACCAGATCGCCTTACTACCATTGAAAACAATTCAAAAATCTTGTAAAACTTAAACGTTGGCGCCATAAGTTCTTCAAACAGCCCGTCATCTTTTGCTGTACATAATCGTGTTGGCTCTTGCTACTCATCTATCCACTTTCTTCATATATTTATTTATTTGATCTAGCCATATAATAATATCCTATCTTTAGCGATGCAAAAACATCGCTTGAATATTTAGAAATCGCCCACATCAAGCCGATTTCAGGAGTTGATCCAAACGCTCGACAGTATTTCTGAATATTTCCCATTAACGCTTTAGCAAACTCCGTCCCCTCAATATCTTCTAGATGTAGGCATTGCTAAGCAACACGATAACCGTTAGCCCTCCAATACGACCACTTCCAAAACTTACTACTCTAGACCCGATCGGCAAAATCAATTCCACACATAATCTCCCTCAGCAAACACATCATCACCTTCTTGTTATAATCCTAGCCACCTTACCTTATTTCCTTGATCCTCTCTAGCGCCCTAACGATCTAGCCCAAAATCTCGAGTTCATCTTTCATCATTATAAAATCCATCGCCATTCAATTGATTCTCAAGAAATCCTCCTAAGCCGATGTTAGTCTCCCAAGCAAAACTCCTCATGTCCAACACCAAACTGATAAGGTGCACTCAAGTAGATCTATGACATGCCACCAAGCCACAATGATCGGCTAATGTAGTAGCCATCTCCGGTGTCATCAATCTTCCGCTGATTAATTTAACAAACTCTTATTAAGCTTCGGCCTGTCCATTGCTGAGCATAATAACGATGAATTCAATAAACTTAATTCCCATACTGGCAGGCAAATTTGAAACTCATCGACACGAAAATAGATCCCTGATCGGTAGTTTCGTCTGAAATTCTAAACCGATAAATTATATCTCTTTACAAACTCAATCGCCTCCTTGACGTACTTCTTTATGGAATGCTTCCACCCACTGTGAAAAATCTGTCGCTGCCAATATGAACTTATCCCTACTTGATGGAGATAATCCTGCCATAATCAATTCCCCCATCCTTAACGCCACGTTAATATAATCATAGCCATGCTTGCCCGCGTATATTTCCCAAACTTCTGCAATTCTTGACATCCTTTAATACCTAAGCAAAAGTTTTTCTTCCAGCATTGTCGGCCAAAAGATTCCTACTCTTCTCTAATACCCACTTCATTGTGAGCCGATTGATGAGTTCCACCAAATGCCCTCGTGCACTTCGCAAAACCACTTGGCTTCTTCCAAATCAGACACCTCAGCAGAACTCCTTCAAAAGTCCGATAATATAATTCTCATCAAGACAGCACATATTTAGTAGCTTTATACCGAAGTTTCCTAGAAACCGATTGCGACGGATTTTGCAGATAACCAATTATTTCCTGTCTCAATCATCGGCCTTATCTGAATATCATTATCGGCTAATTTCAACTGCAACCTGTTATTCATCCGATAACCCGAACAATTTGGCAAGATCATTGGCCTTCTAAATTCTGTTCTCTAGGATATAATCCACGAACATCCTGAAATCCTTCAAGAAATCTCTGCATTCTTTCATGATATGACCTCAAAATATCATCCCTGCATTCATATCCCAGATAATTGCCTTGATCACCAAATAAGGAATCCCAACAATTTCTACGATATCCCCGATTTCCTTTAAGAGTTGAAGCCCTTTTAATACCGCTCTACTCGCTGATTATTAGTCGCCCCGAATTAAGGTTAATTGTAAAGGCAAACTCAAAACTGCCCCCGAGTTATACAATGACAAGCCGTACCAGGATCCATGCTTGCAAACCGATCCATCAAAAACAAAGTCCACGGGATCGGCTCTACATAATGTTCATGAACCCTCATGCTGCACAATGAAATCGCCACGTGCCTTGTCCCTTGATCGCTTTAGCCGTTTTCATATTCTCAAGTCAAACTGTTAGGGCAAAATCCATTTACCAACTCGCCTTTAAGTACTGGACCGACAACATATATTCTACCAATCGGCTTACAAACCACCGTGCACTCAGCCCATAGATATAATAAGCCTTAACTTCGTGCATGAGAAATATAAACAAAGGCAAATTTCTGTACCGGATATCTTGTTTCACATCCAAAAAGCTTCTGCTTAAATAGAACACGACTCGCTCATTGCCTTCCAAACTCTTGAATTAAAATAAAGACCCGATGATTCTCATCGGCCAATAAGTATAAACCTGAACGGCATCCTTTCTGCGGCGGAATTAGAACAGCGAGAACTCAAATAATTCTTAATTCCATCGAATGCCTTTTCTGATCTGCCCCCACACAACTCTTGATCGGCTTTCAACTTCATAATAGAGTAAAAGGATTCAATCCTTCCTAACAAATTGATATGAACCTTTCTACAAGTTAATCTTGCCGATCAACACGACGTAGCTCTGTCTTGTTTGCTTGTGCTATGTAGTCTTAATGCCTGATGCTCCGTTGACTAACTTCAATTCCTCGCTCATAACCATAAAACCCAAAAACTGCCCAGCCGATTAACACCAAAAGCACATTTATGGGATTCACCTTAATCCGTATTTCTTCCCCTTTCCAGCACTTTTCGCAAATCAGCTATATGGCTTCCATCACTTCTTGATTTACCACATCGTTATGTAGATTCTCACTAGCAAGCCGATGAGATCATGAATATATAATTATATCGCCCTTTGATAAGTCGCACCGCACTTTTCAATCCAACGTCATTACCACCCACTCATATAAGCCGATAGTCCTAGGACATTGAAACGCAGTCTTATGTATATCTTCTTATTCAGCCATAAAAATCTGATTGTATCCCATTCCATCCATGAAGCTATAATCTTGTGTCCCAATGCTGCATCTACCAACAATCTCATCGCATCGGTATTCATCCTTGGGGTAGCCTTATTCAGATCCAGACAAATCGAAATACAATCCTCAATTCCCATTTCTTCTTTTCCACCGAGACGATATTAGAAACCCACTCAGCATATCGACACGCCTTATAAACTTTGCATCAATTAACCTTGTAATTTCTCTTGATCAGCTCATTTATTTTGCCTTAAATCTCAGCTTGGAAGCCTGTTTAAACGGCGATATCCTGGTTTAATAGGAAGCCGATGTTCAACAAATGGATCGGCTTAACCCTGGATTTCATATATTCCAAGCGAAACAATCTTGAAACTCTTTCAACAATTTCATTAATTCTTCTCCGGAGTTCAGGACATAATTTTTTACTTATGTACGTCGGCCTGGCCTATCTCCTGGTCCTATATCAATTTCCTCCAAATCATCGGCCGACGTGAAACCTTGCCCTAACTTCCCTTCAAAGTCTTCAATGGTGCCCATCAGAGTAATAGTTCCGAGCCGACTTGCCAAATCGGTTGTATCTCCCGACTGTAATCTTGAGATAATCCGCTTCCCATACTTTTCCAGACAAGCAATCGATACCATCGGCTTCCCAGATCGGCAAATCAGTCATTGCGATGTTAGTCGATTGATCCACTGGGATTATCTCAACTTGATCTCCCTGCCATTGTATCAGACTTTGATGCATCGTCGAAGGCACGCAACAGTTTGTTTTGATCCTTCAACACCATATTTGTTTTGATCAAATCTTCGGCAGTTTTCCCCAATTTCCGATACGTGGCATACGGCATTAGATTAACCGCTGCTCCCCCATCAACTAGCATCTTCATCATCGGCTTCCCATTCACAAAGCCCTTAATATATAATGGCTTCAAATGCCGATGACTAGATTCTTCAGGCTTATCAAATATAGCCTGATCGGGTCGCAGCGTTAACTAAGCAAACATCTCCTCATCGCCCTCTTCATCAGATGAAAACGCTTTGTATTCCCTAGGCAGAAAGAAAACCATGTCTACTGGAGCCGATGGATCAACTTTACCGTCATTTTTCTTCACACGCCATACCCGCTTAGTCCTCTTATGACGATGATCGGCGTCGTTGTAGTCCCGCCGTTGTTCCTCTTGTTGTTCTCTATGCCGTAACCGCTGTGCCGTCCTTTTCTGATTTTTTGTAAATATTCCACTAGGACACCACTGAGGGTTTTGGATTTGTTTTTCATGTACTTCATTATTTTCTTCAAAGAATTCTTCGTGGATCGGCCCTAATCGGCTATATGTCGATGCTCTTTTCCCAAGCAGCCGATCCTGCGAAAACCTTTCCTGTTGATCATGCCGATATCCCATATTACTGCACTCGGGGCAATCTTGAATTGTCGGCAATCTCATACCCTGATCCCAACAGAACCGGAAAAAGGGCAATTCCAATGCGGATTATATCTTTCACTGTCTAGCTCAATCCACCATTCTTCATGGCTTGAATATTTTTCTATCAGGTCCGATGAAGTAATTCTTGTCCTCTTACCCCAACGCCTTCCTCCATCGGCCTGATCCCTTGATGATCCTACATAAACCATATTCACAGGGAACGGATGTCCATCTATTTTCATCGGCTTTTTGTCTTCAAATTTGATCCTTCCCTGTTCGACAGCCGACTGAATTTGTTGCCCAAAAACCATGCACTCGTTAGTGTGATGCGATATCGTGTTGTGCCACTTGCAATATCTTTTCTTTTTTAGTTCTTCGGCTGACGGAATTATATGATTTGGCGGAAGCTGTATCTGTTTCTCTTGTAATAGTAGATCAAAAATTTTATCGGCTTTATTAATGTCAAAATCATACTGTTCCTCCTTGCCGATATCCTTGACCCACGGGCATGATACCGATTTCTTGTTTCTAGCCTACTCCGCCAATCCGACTTCAGCATCGGACTCTCCATCATCTGAGTCCGATGAATAAACCTGTACCTGAGCAACCCTTCTTTGATATGTATCCTTTTTCGCCTCTTGAAATCGGCTTTCATGAGCCGATACCTTCTGTACCAGGTACGCCAGGGACTCAAACTCCTGTGATGAAAATCTCTCTTTAATTGGTGCTAAGAGACCCTGAAAAACCAAGTCGACTAGATGTCCGTCGCTCAAATTCAAGCTGTAACATCGGTTTCTAACGTCCCGAAACCTCTGGACATATTCCGGTACCGTTTCGTCTGGTCTTTGCCTAACCGATGTTAAATCTGTCAGTCTCATCTCATGGATTCCAGCAAAGAAGTACTTATGAAACTGTTTTTCTAGATCGGCCCATCCCCGAACTGAATTCGGCGGTAATGAGGAGAACCATGTAAAGGCCGATCCAGAAAATGACAAGGGGAAAAATCTAACTCTCAGAGCCTCCTCAGCCGATGCTTCTCCACACTGTGCCAAGAATTGGCTAATATGCTCTACTGTAGATATGTTGTCCTGCCCTGAGAACTTGGAAAAATCTGGGACTCTGTATCGGTGTGGTAATGGTACTCTATCAAACCATTCGGGATATGGATGCCGATACATAAATGTTTGCTCCTTGGGCTTTATCCCAAACTATTCCCTCACTATTTCCGCAACCCTTGCCGATAAGTCTTCCTCCCTTGGGACTTCCTGCTAATACTGTATGGGTGGAGTTTGTAGCCGATTCTGCCTGGGATATTCTCTCTGATAATTACTTGAATCGGCAATACCTCCTGGGTAATTATGTTGATATCCTCCATAATAAGCAAATCGATGGCATCCAATAGGAATATCTTGTTGCCCCCCAGCCTGGTTGTGTGAAAACAAGTTTTCCGGCACATCTTTTATGGTGCCATAAGCAACTTGATTTGGCTCCATCTTTGGCGGGAGATATACAGGACCTCGAGTAGGCTCTTAAGCAATCGATCCATCCACTGCCTTCTTGATGAGGTTATGGAGCGTGTTCACCAGGATCCCGGATTGATTGATGAGCGCGTGATGTACTGCTTCATTCACCATCTCCTATAAGGGTTTTACTGGTGGACTTTCAGGTGGTGTACGGCTCGATTCTCCAACCAAAACTGGTTTTGGAAACTGAGATTTTTGAATCGGCCCTTGTCGCGTCATGCAGAAAGATTCCAAGCAGAGTTTTTGAAAATTGGCCATATTTTGCTCGACTTGCTGTCTCTGCTCGTCTGTTAAATCCTCCATGCTGACCGGGATCACGTTGTCTGTTTTGATCTCTTTTCTGGCCATGTTGAAATTCCGGGTCCCACTGGGCGTGCCTAAAACGTGTTGACGCCAAAAATCACCGGCAGCGTCGGGAACGAGCCGATGATATGGTTCGGCGTCTAGAGACACGTGAAGGCCTGGGAGATTTGCTTAACTCCAGTGTAGGTCCTAAATCTTGAGGTTCGTAGGCGTGCCATTAATTTGACCCTGCAATTGACAAGGAGATAGAAAATATTAGATCGTTGAGCCAATCGGCTGGAAGCCGAATTGGACTCGCTGCATCGGCCGATGGCCGATATAGACAAAGCACTTATACATCGACTAGGAGCCGATGATGGCATAGATGGATAAGATAAATATACCATGTGGCTAAGGAACCAATAACAATATAAATAAACAAACTAGCCGATTACTGATATGAAGTGTATCGGCCGGAAAGCCGATAACGGTGTTGAGTGCCAAAACGTGTAGCTGTGCAATCGGCCTTAATTAACAAAAGATAACCTATCGGCTAGGCACTCCGATAGAACATTGCAGAAGTATCCATCGGCTCAGTAAGGATAGAATTATTATCACCAGTCTAATAGATCAGACCTAACCGTTGCAGCACAAACTGATGATGATAACAGAACCTCGATGGGCCGATAGATCTAATGCAATCGTGATGTGATATATGATAACTTATCGGCTATACATCCCGATAAAACGCTTGCATAAAACTGATCAACCTAGAAGGAATAACTTATCACGTAGTTTAGTAGGTCGGACCTAACCGATGCAGCACAAACTGACGATAAATTACACCCAGTAAGCTGATAAATCTACGCACGTGTGATGTGATATATCTACTCGGCCTATGAGATCAAACCTAACTGATGCAGCCGTAGACAAAATAGATATATAGTGGTAAGCCGACTACCGTAGGCCAACCTAACTGAGGAAGTCCTAGCCGATACGGTAGTCGGGGTAACGAGACTTACCCTCTCGCAGGAGGTCGAACTTAACCGATGCAGCCCGGCTCGAGAAGCAAGAACCCATTGAATAGGGTGGCGATGCGCTGAAGTTTGTATTGATCTGATTGATAATTTACAAGGTACCCGGTCATACGTATTTATACCCCGAGTTGATACAATCCCGATCGGATACGAAATAGGAGTTTCCTAACTATAAAAGGAAAAACAACAAGCCCTGACCGGACACGAGATCAGGTTTTCCTAAAAATCATTAAAGCTACCTAATTTACAGATAAAATAATTAACGGCCATGCTGTGGTCTTCATGACTCCTTGAATTCGGCTTCTTCTGGATTTAATTCCCACCAGTTAACTGTGATTTTTCCTTAACCGAATCCAATAAAGATCCGTACCAAATTTTGGCATTAACAGACTTTATGTTTAATTGTTTCACAATTAAGCACAAAGTCAGGTGCCACACCTAATAAGTGCCCCTATTCGGCACACACTATTCATATTTTCTTATGAAGCCTTTTATAGCCTCATTGCCAGCCGATTTGAAGCAGGACTTGGAGAAGAAGCACTCAGACAATGAGTACTTAGGAGCAAAGCACTCGGGAAGTCTTCACCAAGGAGGATGAGCACTCGGTATTAGCTATGACTCAACTATGAAGGTCTTTGGGGCTAGTGTGGAGGCGATGGGCCCCGGGTACCTCATGAACAACATTAAGGCCACTCGGACAGAGGATGGGCCTAACCATATTATTAGGGATGCAACAAGACTCGGTGAATGTTACCTTGTACAATAAGGAAAGGATGTAGTCCTAGTTAGGTACTTTGTATCTCTAGAAGGAAATCCCTTGGTCGAAGTTCATCTGGGATTCCTACCCTGCAACCTTGCCTCCTCGGTATATAAGGGGAGGCAAGAAGCCTCTTGAGGGTAGAAGAATAGACATACAATCTCACCAGAGAAACGTCAAAGGCAATACACAACAGCTAGAAGTAGGGTATTACCTCACCTCGAGGGCCTGAACTAGGATAAATTGTTTTGTGTTCCTTTGCAGTCCATCAAGTTTAGGTCTCACGGGTAGCCCCATATTATTATTGCCGATACAAAATATCGACAGTTGTTCTGATTGCCGAGTGACGCATGACGAGACTCCGAGCGATGCTGACTAGAGCTAGCTACCCGGTGCTGTTCTAAGGCAGATGAGATCACCGTGTCTAAAGCCGTCTTGTTCGACAATATGAGTGTGTCCCTAGATTGTTGTTGTGCTAACATGCCGCAGCGGTGATCATTACTTTGATCGTTACGATGGTCAAGGTGGGCTGGTGTCGGGCCCAAACTGCAAGGTGTCGAGTAATGTGGCAGCGACCACAACGTTCTATTGTGGGGTCACGAAGACGTCATGGTCGCTGACTTGGGTTTGGAGGATCTCCTGTTGAGCAGTCCGCCCAGCCTTGTGCAGATTGTCGTTACGAGCATCGCGCTCGGCTTGCAAGCGTCGTGAATCTTCCTTTTGTTGTTCACGCAGGCAACGAGCCTCCTCCTCCTACTGATCGCGTAGTCGGCGTGCGTTTTGAGTGGGAGTTGAGCCCTTGGACATCATGAAGACTTCGCGTGGTGGAGAAAAACTTGCCGAGCTGCTATGCGACTGTGAGTCAGAGTCAAAGTAGTTTAGGGGGTTAATTACAACTCCAACCTCCCTAGATCCTATCTCAAGCGGCTCTGGGCCGTATCCAAGTCGAACCTTGGGGGATTGGATCTGCCGCATCGGAGTGAAATTGTCCGCGGCATTGCTAAGTCCGAATGGGAGATTGATGATCTCATCCTCTCTTAGCCCAATCTTGGCTAGCTCAAGGCTGAGTCCTAGTCGAACACTGAAAGAAAGAGTTGTCCCGAGACTCGCACATCTTGGGGATTGCTGCAACATGTCGTTGAAAATTGCTATAGCGTTGAGTAGGCCAACTGGCATGAAGTCGGCTTGGTTCTCGGTCGATCGGATCATGTCCGAGTTAGACAGGGTGAGGTCGCCGAATCTGTTGGTGATGAAGTCGAGGCTCCCGAAGCTGATTGTCTGCACGGGGAAGAACTTGACACCGTTGACTTCAGTGGTTGGATCCATCAGGCTTGTTGAAGATGATCTCGCCTACCTAGTGCGCCAACTGTTGATGTTTTGTATCAGCAATAATTATATGGGGGGTACTCGTGAGACCTAAACTTGATGGATTGCAAAGGAACATAGAACAATTTATCCTGGTTTAGGCCCTCAAGGTGAGATAATACCCTACTTCTAGCTATTGTGTATTGCCTTTGAGGTTTCTCTGGTGAGACTGTATGTCTTACCCCAAGGGGCTCCCTACCCCTCTTTATATATTGGAGAGGTAAGGTTACATAATAGGGATCTCAGTCGGACTCCAACCAAGAGATCTCCTTCTAGGAATACAACGTACCTGATTAGGACTACATCCCTTTCCATATCATATTAGGTAATATGCACCGAGTCCAGTTGTATCCCTGGTTGCAACATTAGGCCCATCCCATATCCGAGTGGCCATAATGCTTCTCATGAGGTACCCAGGGTCCATGGCCTCCACATGGGCTGATTACGTGCACTAATTTGTTGGGATTCATCAAATGTCTTTTATTCATTGAATTCATCCCATAAATCCTCCAAGTTTTTCCAGCGGGGAAGGTTGAAATCCGGTCTCTCTCCCTTTGCCACAAAATTCTTGTATAGGTCAGGCTTATACTTCTTAAATAGGGTAGCCATCTCTGTTAGGCTCGTTTTCTTGGCTAACTCAAGCGAACATGGAGGAAAGGTGATCTTCTCCGTCAACTTGGACCAGCACATGTTCTTTTCTTCAGCAGGCACCACCAGTAGATCTGGGCAAATTTGATCGGATCTCTAGGCTTGATACTTGAGGGGAATGAAGTCCCTGGCAATACGCCCACACACCGTTCTCCAAGCCTTCATAGCACTGAGCGGCTCAATGGGGTTACCATTCACTACCAGGGAAATAACTGTGTACCTGCCCTTCGGTATTCTATTTGGTCCTCATGGAACATGTGCCCCTTGTTCATTGTTGATGGAGAACTCAGAATGTCCAGATGCATTCAAAACATCGTAGGAATATCAATATACTGAGTTATAAAGACAGGTGATTTAATCTATACGCTTCAGGTGTTTGTAGTTCACTTCATAACCGAGGGCCACACAGATATATATAGTTTACCATTACTAGTAAATAGCAAACTAAATGGAACATATTACAAAGCCGAGATATGTTGGTCAATGGTGGATCTTTCCAACCAATATACGTTTAAGTCAGTATTTCTTATGCAGCAAGAGCAAATGACATTACACTTGCTTGAACAATTGATAGCTACATTTTTATAGAGAAAAGGCATTTGCCCTGTTTTTCCAAAAAGCAACCTTATATCCTTTTACAACTATTGGGGTTACCAACTTTACATACAGAGCACAATTAAAGACCAAAACAACCTCCTAACTGCAACAAACTCACTACTGAAAGTTTTCACCGTGCAAGTCACCAAAACACAGGCAATCAGAACGCCAACAGACTAGCCAGCATAAAACTAGTAAACATGCAAAGACTCAACTAGCAACAGAGACTACAACATAATCATCCAATTCCAGAACTGACAACCCTCGCATGTGCGAACAATGTCTTTGGCATCTGTTACTGCTGTTGGCCAGAAAAATCCCTGCCTATAAGCCTTTCCAACTAATGTCCTAGATGTGGCGTGGTTGCCACATATGCCCGAGTGGATCGATTGCAGGATTTGCTTGCCCTCCTCGGTTGTGACGCAGCGCATGAGGACACCGGATGCACTGCTTCGGTATAGGTCTTCTCCGACTACTTGGAAACTTTTGCTTCGACATTTGATTTGTTCGGCTTTGCTGCGATCTTCTGAGAGTTCATCGTCTAGGAGGAATTTGAGAACAGGAGTCCACCAATCGTTGGATAGGATCAGTACTTCATCTGTTGCCAGGGTAGGTTCGCCTCCCAATTGCTCTAGCACTGGATTCTTCTTGACTAACGGCTCCATGAGTTGCTCGACAAAGATCCCAGACGGGACCACTTCTCGCTTGGAACCCATGTTTGCCAGTTCGTCTGCAGCATCGTTGTATTGTCGAAGGACATGTGTTATCTCCAGCCCTTGAACTTGTTATCCAGATTTCTGACCTCCTGACAGTATGCCACCATGGTGTCGTCGAGACATGTCCAGTCTTTCATGACATGGTTGACCACGAGTTGGGAATCTCCACGCACAACCAGTCGACGGATGCCGAGTGATATAGCAATGCAGAGCCCGTGGATGAGTGCCTCGTACTCAGCGACGTTGTGGAAAGCCGGGAAGTGGATCTGGAGAACATACTTGAGTTTTTCGCCGGTGGGGGACGTCAGTATGACGCCGGCCCCGGCGCCGCCGATCCTTAGAGAACCGTTGAAGTACATTATCCAGTACTCTAGCTTTGCTGTTGATGTAGGCATCTGAACTTCTGTCCACTCAGCCACGAAGTCAGCTAGAGCTTGTGATTTGATCACTGTCCGTGGCTGAAAGGTGATGTCGAACGCCATCAACTCGAGCACCCATTTAGTGATTCGGCCGGTGGCCTCGCGGTTATGCAGGACGTCCCCGAGTGGAAACGATGTGACCACCATGACTTGGTGTGATTGGAAATAGTGCACCAGCTTCCGGATAGTAATAAGTAGGCCGTAGAGCAGCTTCTGGACCTACGGATATCTTATCTTGGAGTCGGCAAGGACCTTACTGACAAAGTAGACTGGCCGTTGAATCTTCTGTATGTGACCCGGTTCGGATCGCTCAACCACCAACACCGTGCTGACTACCTGAGTGGTTGCCGCTAGATATATCATTAATGGCTCTTGGGGCATGGGTGACGCCAACATGGGTGGTGATGTAAGAAATTTCTTGAAGTCTTCGAAGGCTTGCTAGGCTTCGGGAGTCCATTGGAAATTGTCTGCTTTCTTCAATAGCTTGAAAAAGGGCATGCCCCGTTCGCCTAGTCGGGAAATTGGCTGTGTGCCGCCATGCAACCTGTCAGCTTCTGGACGTCCTTCTAGCTAGTCGGGGGTGCCATGTTCATGATTGCATTGACTTTCTCTAGGTTGGCCTCGATGCCTCGATGCCGCGATGCGATACGATGAAGCCGAGTAACTTGCCAGATGGCACACCGAAGGCGCACTTTTTCGGATTCAACTTCATCTTGAATCTTCAAAGATTTTGGAAGGTTTCTTCTAGGTCAGCGATGAGGTCTTCTTTGGACTTGTTCTTGATCACCACGTCATCGATGTAGGCCTCCATGTTGCACTCGATCTGAGTGTGTAGACACCACTAAATTGCTTGTTGATACGTTGCTCCAGCATTTTTCAAGCCGAACGGCATGGTGATATAGCAATATGTGCCAAACGGCGTGATGAAAGATGTCTTGAGGCAGTCCTCCTCCTTCAGGCTGATTTGGTGGTATCCCGAGTAACAGTCGAGAAAGCTGAGAAGTTCGCACCCCGCGGTTGAATCCACCACCTGATCTATTCTCGGTAGACCAAACGGATCCTTGGGGCACGCCTTGTTTAGATCAGTGTAGTCGATGCACTTGCGCCATTTACCGTTTTTCTTCCGGACCAGAACTTGGTTTGCCAGCTAGTCCGGGTGGTAGAGCTTTTTGATGAACCCAGCTGCGAGGAGCTTGGTGATCTCCTCCCAAATAGCATCTTTTCGGTCCTATGCAAAGCATCGTAGCCATTGTTTGACTGGCTTGGCGTCTGTCTTGACACTGAGGGAGTGCTCGATCACCTCCCTTGGTACGCCCGGCATGTCAGATGGTTTCCATGCGAAGATATCTTTGTTGGCTTGAAGGAAGGAGACAAGCGCATCTTCCTATTTGGGGTCTAGTCCGGTCCTGACTAGAGAAATCTTGGAGGGGTTGAAAGGGTCCAGCGGGATCTTCTTCGTGTCAGAGTTTGCTGAAATTCCTGACTTTGCTGCTTTTTCGCCGGAACTTGGTCGTCCTCGACTTTAGTTGTGGGAGCTTGCCGAATGCTGTTGTGTCCGACTACCGCCTCTTGCGATTGAGCCAACTCGCAGCTCTCCTTGTCGCAAGTGAAGGCTTGCTTGACGTCGCTGTGGAGGGAGAGGACTCCAGCTGGCCCGGGCATCTTGAGCACCATGTACGTATAGTGCGGTATCGCCATGAATTTGGCGAGCGCCGGTCGTCCGAGTATCGCGTGGTACGTGGTCTCGTAGTCGGTGACCTCAAAGCAGATGTTTTTCTATGCAGAAGTTATCCCGCGTGCCGAAGGTGACCGACAATGTTATCTGTGTGAGGGGGGTTGAAGACAGGCCGGGAATTATCCCATGGAAGGGCGCCGTACTCGGCCACAGTTCTGAACAAGGAATCTTCATCTCATCCAGAGTCTTGGCAAACAGAATGTTGAGCGCACTCCATCTATGAGGACCTTCTTCAGCTTGATATTTTTGACGACCGGGTCCAGGACGAGTGGGTAGCGTCCCGAGTGTGAAACCCAATCTGGATGATCTGCGCGGTTGAATGTGATGGACATCTCTGACCAGCGGAAATACTGGGGGGAGTCTGCTGTAGAGACTGTGTTGACGTCGCGTGCTGTTAGCTTCTGCTTCCGCTTGGACTCATACGCAGACGGCCCTCCGAAGATGTGGTTGAGCTCGGCCTGGGGGTCTTGAAAATCGTCGGCCGGGCCTGAATCTGGCTTGTCTTTGTCCTTGTTGGTGCCAGATGATGAAGCCTGCTCAAAAGCAAACTTCTTAAGCATGAAGTAGTCCTTGGCCGCGTGCTTGCCCTTGGGGTGGAAGGGGCAGGGCCCATTCATAACTTTCTAGTAGTCATTGTTCCTTGGGGGCCGCGACTGGGTTCGCTCCATGTTGGCCACCTCGTGGTCTGACTTCCGCTTGCAGCTATTGGACTTGTTTTGTGATGGCTCATTGTCGGCTTTGGCCTTCTGGTCCTTCTACCGGGGCTCTTTCTTCTCGTCGAGGGCCTCTGCGACTGCTTTGGCCAAGTCAGCGTATTTATTCGCCATATCGAAGAGAGCCTAGACAGAGGCTGGTGGCCGCCGAGTGAACTTCGCGATGAACAGGGCATCCTTGACTCCCTTGCAGAAGGCAGCGATGACGACCTCGTCCTTGATCATAGGAATGGAATTGTGCTTCTTGGAGAACCATTTGATGAACTCACGGAGGGACTCGTTCTTCCTCTGGTGCAGCTGGTAGAGATCGTACTCGGAAGACGGTCTCTCGTAAGTCCCTTGAAAGTTGGCTATGAAGCGTTCCCGGAGTTCCCCCCAGGAGTCGATTGATCGCCTCGGGAGCCCTATTAGCCATGTCCTCGCTGAGTTGGCCAAGACGACTGGGAGGTAGTTAGCCATGGCTTTGTGGTCACCTCCGGCAGCTCGGATCGCCAAGGTATATACGGTGAGCCAGGACTCGGGGTTAGTTTTGCCATCGTATTTCTCGATTCCCGTAGGCTTGAAGCCCAACGACCAGTCGACGTCTTGTAGTTCTTGGGAGAAAGCGGGTACACCTTCATCTTCGTGAGGGCTCCGGCTCCTGCCGCGACGGTTAAACCGCTCGTGGTGGAGACCGAAACGCTCGTGCTCGTCCTCCAGTCGGTAGCACTCATCCTCTTCGTGTTCGCGGTGCCGAGCGTTGATGTTGTGGCGGAGGTTGCGTTGTAGGCATCCTCAGAGATCTTGATTGTCACGGCGATCGTACTGGGGACGCCGCCAGTTGTTGTTGTTAGGATGGCCGAGAGATGTTTGCCATGACTCTGCGTGCGGCTAACTTGAGCCGGCCGCATAGCGTTGTGCTGATGTAGACGAGCCTGCACCAGAGAACCCGACCGGTTGGTTGGTACAAGTGTGTCGCCCGAGTGCTGGTGCTGCTAACAAGCAGCAGCGGTAATCATCGCCTTGATCTTGGTGATAGTAGGGGTGGCCTGGTGATCAGGCCCGAGCTGGAGTGTGTCCAGTAGGGTTGTAGCAGCCACGATGTTCTGTTGTGGCGTGACAAAGACGTCGTGGTCGCTGACTTTGGTTTGAAGGATCTGTTGCTGAGCGGTTCACCTAGCCCTGCATAGCTTGTCGTTGCGAGCCTCATGATCGTCCTCCTCCTGTTGCCGTAGTCGGCGTGCCTCCTCTTGTTGCTCCTCTTGTAGTCGGTGCACCTCCGGTGGAGGGGTCGAAGCCATGAAGATCTCTCAGGGCAGAAGGAAACTCGCCAGACTGGTGTTCGAACCGTTGTCCAACTTGGAGTCAGAATCCGAGTAGTTGATCGGAGTAAGGATGACTCCAACCTCCCTAGATCCAATCTGGAATGGCTCTGGGCTGTGCCCAAACTAAAGCATAGAGGATTGGGTCTGCCGCGTGGGATGTAGATCCACTGCGTTGCTGGGTCTGCAAGGGAGATTGACAATCTCTCCCCTTCCTAGCCCGACCCGGGCCGGCTTGAGGCCAAGCGCGAGTCGGACGCTGAAGGAGAGAGTTGTCCCGAGACCTGGACAGGTGTTAGATCGCCGCAGTAGGTTGACGAGGGTGGCTGCAGCGTCTTGCGGGTTGACTGGCACGGAGTTGGCTGGTTCCTCGGCTAGTTGGATCAAGTCTGCGTCGGCCAAGGTGAGATTGCCAAACATGTCAGCGACGAAATCGAGGCTTCCAAATGAGATTGTATCTCCGGGGGAGAATTTGCCGCCGTCGACTCTAGTTGCTAGATCCATCAAGCTTGTAGATGTAGATCTCACCGAAGCCCCTACCTGGCGCACCAATTGTCGATGTTTTACACCGGCAATATAATTATAGGGCTACTCAGTAGATCGAAACTCGGTGGATTGCAAAGGAACACGGGAAAGTTATATACTGGTTCAGGCCCTCGATGTGAGGTAATACCCTATGTCTAGTTGTGGTGTATTCCTTTGAGGATGTGTGTTGCTTATGCCCTCAGGGGGCGCCCTGCCTCCCCGTATACACTGGGGGACGGGGTTACAAAGTAGGAGTCCCAGCCGGACTATGGCCAAGGGATCTCCTCTTAGAGATATAACTTGCCCGACTAGGACTGTATATTCCTTATCGTACAAGGCAAAGTTTGCCGGGTTCTATCATATCTCTAATTACAAGGCTAGGCCCATTCTCTATCCGAGTAGCCCATATGCTTGTGATGAGGTACCCTGGGCCCATGGCCTCCACAGGTCGCTCAGATTCTTCACAGTTTTGTGCATATCCTCTATCATTGTCTCCATATCTTGAGAAGAAATATTATCTGAAAGGCAATTATCAGTGGAGACAAAATCAGCTTATCTCTAAAAACCAAATCATTTCTATTGAGCCAAAGTGACCAACTCACTACCCCCAATAAACATATTTTCATCCTGTTACCCACTGCCCTAGCACTACCTAAAACAGAAAGGAAAAAACTTTCAATGTTTAAAGGAATCCCTTGTCATCTTAGAGTATCTCTACACACACACCAAGAAAAAATAGCTATTGGATACTTAAAAATAATATGCTCACCATTTTCTAACTCCCTACAGAATTTGCAAAACTCAGAACCTTCCCAATTTTTTTAAGTTGTACAGCTGATTGTATTCTATCCCAAATAGCTAGCCAAATGAAGTGTTTAACTTTAAGGGGACGGGGAGCTTTCCAAATCTCCAAACTCCTATTATCACTATACCTCTAAAAGTAAGAGCTCTATACAGGGAACTTGAGAAGTATAACCCATTTTTCTCCACGATCCATATCAGGCAATCACCTCTTTCTTCCCTTTGAATTCTAAGGACCTTCTAAAAGAGAGGACCTGTAGACCATGTTGAGCAACCTCAGCTACAGAAATATCTAGTTGATTGCAGATCTCAAAAAGATTAGGGAACATAATGCTTAATGGGCAACTCTCAAACCACACATTCTTCCAGAAATAGATATGTCAACCATATCCTATCTTCTAAGCACTTCCTAATTTGGTCCAATCTCTAATTTGCATGAGCCCTTTCCAAAACTGTGACCCATCCTGCCTCCTACTTAAAAGAAACACTTACCTATCATATTTTTTTTTCCTTAGCAACTCTAGACAAATATTTTTATTATTATATTCTATAACAAAAATCCATTTGGCCAACTATGGAGGCCATGGGCCCTGGGTAGCTTAACGAAGGCAATTGCGGCCACTCGGACAGAAGGTGGGCTGGCCCCTATAGGTGGGGAAAGAGTAGGACTCGGCTTCATATTACCTTGCATGACAATGAAAGGGATATAATCCTAGCCAGACTCTCTATTTACTGGGTTCCTATGTAACCCTCATCCCTCCGATAATATAAGGAGGGTTAGAGAGCCCCCTGGGGCAGATTATTCCACATACCACGAAAGTAATACACCACAACTGGAGTAGGGTATTATCTCACCCTAAGGGCCTGAACCAGTATAATCTCGCGTGTCCTTTCGAAGCCATCGAGTTTAGATCTGATGAATAGCCCTATATTCAATATTGCTGATACAAAACATCGATAGTTGGCGCGCCAGGTAGGGGTTTCGTGAAGACCATTTTCAACAAGCCCAATGGATCCAATCATTGGAGTCGCTAGCATTGCGTTCTCTCCCGGACAAACCATCAGCTTTGAGAGCCTCGACTTCATTGCCGACGACCTCAGCAACCTCACCCTGCCTGACTTGGTTTCAATCCGGTCAGCTAGGGATCAAGCCAAATTCACACCAGTTGGTCTGCTCAACAATACGGCAGTGTTCAACAACGTGATTCGGTAATACCCAAGATCTATGAGTTTTGGGACAACTCTCTTTCCTATTAATCGACTCAGCCATGGCCCTGAGCCAGTCGAGATTGGATCCAGGGGAGACAAGATCGTCAATCCCCCACTCGGACTTGACAACGCCGTAGCCGTCTTCAACTCCAATCTGATGCGACAAACCCACTTTTCTAGAATTTGACTTGGATATAGCCCAAAGCCGCTCGGGATCGGGTCTAGGGAGGTTGGGGTCATTATCACGCCGCTCCACCACTCGAACTCCAAATCTCAGTCGGAAAGCAGCTTGGGAAGCTTCTCACCTCCACGCAAGGTCTTCATGGCATCCAAGGGTTCTACCCGAAGTCAAGATGTGCGCCGACTACATGAACAACAAGAGAAAGAGGCTCACCGACTATGTGAGGAAAAGGAGCAAGAAGATCGACGTCTGCAAGCTGAACGGTAGGCTCGCAACCATGAGCTCCGCAAAACTGGGTGGCAAGCACAACATGAAATACTCCAAACCAACGAAGTTGACCACAATGTCTTTGTCACCCTACAACAGAACGTTGTGGCCGCTGCAACACTTCTGGACACCTTGCAGCTGGAACTTGATCACCAGCCAACACCGACTATAGCCAGGATCAAGGCTATGATAACAACAGCAGTAGAACAACAACGCCAGCAATTTGGTGATATGCTGATCCCTTCCAACAAGATGACCTTTGACGTTGCAACATTGTCAACCGTGGCGCGACGCCAGGTGACGGGGTTTGACCGCCACTAAATGGAATCCATCCACGGGTCACAAGGCCATAACTACGATGACCGATGATATCAACATGACGGGCACTAGGATAACTGTGATGCCCGAGAATGACTACGCCATGATCTTTGTCTAGACCTTGACGCTCGACGCCGTGAACGCGAAGAAGATGAACGCTGCCAAAT
The DNA here is from genome assembly GCA_003991445.1 of Oryza meyeriana var. granulata. Taxonomy (NCBI): domain Eukaryota; kingdom Viridiplantae; phylum Streptophyta; class Magnoliopsida; order Poales; family Poaceae; genus Oryza; species Oryza meyeriana. The sequence goes on along the minus strand of RYFJ01001683.1, from coordinate 284,407 downwards.
AGAAGACAAACATGAGCGTTTCGGCCTCCACCATGAGCGGTTTTGCCACTGCAGTCGGGGCTGGAGCCCCCACTTAGACGACAGAGTTCTGGCCTTCATGCGTGAGCTATAACAAGTCGACCAACCATCAGGTTTCAGGTCGACTGGGATCGACAAGTACGCTGGCAGGACCAACCCAGAATCCTGGTTGACAATATACCTTGGCAATCTGAGCCGCTAGGGATGACCACAAGGCAATGGCCAATTATCTTGCTGTCGCCCTAGCTGACTTGGAGCGGACCTAGTTAACGGGGCTTCCGAGAGGGTCAATCGATTCCTAGGGAGAACTCTATAAATGGTTCGTGGCAAACTTCCAGGGCACCTACGAGAGGCCAGGATCTAAATTCGACTTGTATCAATGTCACCAAAGGAAGAACGAGTCACTCCAAAACTTCATCAAGCGCTTCTCCGAGAAGAGGAATACCATTCCCAAGATCAAAGACGAGACAGTCATCGCCGCCTTCTGCATGGGAGTCAAAGACACACCGTTCATCGCCAAGTTCACTCGGAATACGCCAACTACAGTCAAAGCTCTCTTCGGGATGGCCAACAAGTATGCCTCCTTAGCCGAAGCAATGGCCGTGTTGCGGAAAGACAAGCCCCGACAGAGAGCCTGATGTGAGTTGGATGACACGGCACCATCAGAAACAAGGGACTGCAAGTGAAAATCTAAGGACCTCGTCACGGAAGTCAATCGCAACCGTCCTTGACCTCCTAGAACCAAAGCTTATCAGAACAACAAGTGACATGCTCGGGGGCTCAAAAGCTCAAACGCAAGGATGGCACCCCCACTCCCAACTCGTTTAATACCGAACAACTAAGTTGTTTTTGATAAATATTTTCTCCTTTATTGTTCTCATCTAGACGGGGCTGGAGGCAACTCACTTCCCTATTGTTTAACTTGGATATGGCTTAACGCCAGTCGGGATTGGATCTTGGGGGAGTGAGATCGTCAATTCCTCACTCAGCATCACCAAAGCCGCAGCCGCTTACACCTACTAGGTGCACATGCTGCACTTTCTGTTTTTGCTCTTAGTGGTTGCAAAAGTACTCGAGTAGCATAAATTTTGATCAGTGAAGCTTTGCTCCATGCAAGACGAACTCAAGTCACCCCAAATGTGTGTCTAGGAAAGAGCCATGAGCCGACTCCCGATGCTTGGGGGCTATGATTAGTCGGGCAGAATGTTTAAACGTAAGGGGTCAACTACTTGAGGAAATTAAAATCAATAAGAGGAGGAACACATATTTACATATATTGCAAAATGCATATTTTTTGGGTGATTATTTTCTTCATCAGATGCTACTTGTCCGATATGTTTATATTGTAGGGCCAATTCCAGATACGCGTAATAGGAACTCATGGCTATGAGCCTATCTCTTACGCTCGGGGGTTGGACTACCAAGATACACTTGGAGTGCGACGCTTCAAGAATCACTCGGAATGCTCCATGAGGGCTGCTGACCAAGTACTCACATCAGTTGGGACATAGGTGTCACCTTTACCTTGGTACGCTTCATGTGGGCCAACAATCGACCTCCAGCACCAGTCGGGGCTCGGGTATCACTCTGCTGGGTAGGGCACGCCCCATAAGGGTCACCAGCCGAATCGTTTGCTAATGCGAGGTTTGGGTACCTTATTTGGCCACAATTTTGATATTTTGGGTATGCCCCATGAGGGTTGCCAGCCGAATCCTACACTAGTGCAGCGTTCGCGTACCTATTTAGCCAAAACAAGGAAAGAAGCCACTATTGGAGCTCTCAATCGGAAGTTGCACCAAATCCGAAACCTACGGAGGTGCTCATTATTTTTCAAGACTAGAGGACCCCAATCATTAGATTCCTATTGGAAGACGGACTCCCTGAAGATCGCAGAAAAGACGAGCAAGTCAAGCGATGGAGCAAAAGCTTTATCGTAGTCAGAGAAGACCTATATTGTTGAAGCGCATCCGGAGTTCTTATGCGCTATGTCACACCTGAGGAGGGCAAGTAGATCTTGCAATCTATCCACTCAGGCATGTGTGGCAACCATGCTGCATCAAGAATGTTAGTTGGAAAGACTTATTGACAAGGATTCTTCTGGCCGACTGTAGTTACCGACGCCAAAGAAATTGTTCGAACTTGCAAGGGATGTCAACATTTTGCCCAGCAAACACATATCCTGGCTCAAGAGTTGCAGACTATTCTAATATCGTGGCCCTTTGTAGTCTGGGGCCTTGACATGGTTGGGTCATTCAAGAAAGCGCCATAAGGGTTCACACATCTTTTCATCACTATGGACAAGTTCACAAAGTGGATTGAAGTAAAACCTGGTGCTACCATCACTGCGGCCAAGGAAAAAGATTTCAGAATGAGAATTATGTACAGATTTGGAGTCCCCAATCAAATTATCATAGACAACGACACTTAATTCACTGGCGGCGTATTCAAGGATTTCTGTGACGACCTCGGCATCAAAATTTGCTATGCTTTGGTGGCACATCCCTAGAGCAATGGACAGATTGAGCAATGATCAAAATCTCCAAATTTTATTGGGCTGCGCTAAGAAAGTCGGTTTGGGCTGGCCTATTCAGTAGTGGGCCTTAAGATATGAGTTCCTAAATAGCATGTCTGATTGGGCCATTAGCTAGTTGTTTTAAAATCACAACTCAAGTATTATTTTACAGGAGCCGATTAAAATAATCAGATATGCTTCAAGTTAAGCTTATAACTAGACATATATGTTCAGATATTTGAATTATTTACTGGTATTAAGAATATATCCTTATATATATCAATAGCTGGTCTCCATTAAAATTGGGGATGCAGGTATCACTCAAGTACACCTCATCACACATTGGATTTGCTCCATAGTGATGCTCGGCTTACATGCTTAGCCAAATTGCCGTGAGCAAAATTTCTAGCTAGTATATAGCTCAGGAGTCCAATTTTTGAGAAACGTATCACTCTTGAAAGAGTTAAAGGTTAAAGATCTCTGACTTTATGTTTAATTATTTCTCAATTAAGCACAAAGTCGGGGGCTACACCTAATAAATGCACCTATTCAGTGCACACTATTCATATTTTTCCTTGAAGCCCTTCACAGCCTCATTGCTAGGTGACATGAAGCAAGACTCAGGAGAAGAGGCACTTAGACAAAGAATACTTGGGAGAAAAGCACTCGGGAATCTCTTCACTGTGGAGGACAAGAACTCAGCATTAGCTATGACTCAACTATAAAGGTCTCTGGGGCTACTGTGGAAGCCATAGGCCCCAGGTACCTCAAGGAAGGCAATTACAGCCACTTGGACAGAGGGTGGGCTGGCCCCTACAGTTTGGGAAAGAGTGGGACTTGGCTTCATGTTACCTTACATGACAAGTAAAGGGATATAATTCTAGCCAAACTCTCTATGTACTGATAAGGAATACCCTAGGTCATATCCGACTAGGTTTTCTACCCTATAACCCTCATCCCTCCGCATATATAAGGAGGGGTAGGGAGCCCCTTGGGGCAGATTATTCCACATACCGCGAAAGCAATATACCACAACTAGAGTAGGGTATTACCTCACCCCGAGGGCCTGAACCAGTATAATCTCACGTGTCCTTTTGAAGCCATCGAGTTTAGATATGACAAATAGCCCTATATTCAATATTGTCGATACAAAACATTGACACTAACAAAGCAATATTCATATTCCTAGTTTTAGAGAAGCCCATCCCACCACCATCCTTGGGAAAAGCCAAATCTCACCATTTTAGCATGTGGTATCTCTTTTACATCTCAAGCTTGCCACGTAAAATCTAACTCTAATAGACTCCATTTTCTTGTGAATACCCTCAGGGAGCAAGTGAAAGCCCATTGCATAGGTAGGGATGGAAGATAGGCATGAGTTAATCAGAATATCTCTACCTCCATAGGAGAGAGTACCATATTTCCTAGTGCCTAATGTTTTTTCTATTTTGTCAGGGATAAAATTCATCTCTGCATTTGTTAGTTTACCAGGACTAATGGGAAGGCCTAAATAAGTCGTAGGAAAATTTCCAATGAGACAATTTAGCATGCATGTAACTCTTTCAATTTCCATCTCACTTAGACCCATTGAAAAAACCTCACTCTTATGAAAATTCACTTTCATTCCAATCATCTCTTCAAAACAATAAAATAAAAACTTGGTGATTGTGATATCTCTATCATTGTATGGGACAAAAAAGCATTGTCATCTGCATATTGAAGATGGGATAAACATCCGTCAACTAAATGTGGAACCAAACCAGTGAGATATCTAGCCTTTTTAGTATTGTCAAATATTGCAGAAAAGGCATAATTATCTAGGTTAAAAAGGATGGGGGAAAGAGGATCCCCTTGTCTTGATCCTCTATAAGTCTGTTCGTTGCCCATTAACACAAACCCTACCTCTAACAATACATGATTTAATCCAATCTTTACAAATGGGAGGGGGGGTAACCTTTTCTATCAAGTGCCTTGTCACACCCGGAATTTCCATCCAAAATTCGGGTGATTGATTGTGCGTAAGTTCTCGTCCAGGAATCAACCGAGGCACACAAATAACATAGTTGATATCAAAATAATTGTCTTACATAAATCGAATGTACTTATTACAGAGACGAATGGCACCTCTCAAAATAATAAATGTCTAAGCAATGGAACAAAACTAGTGATAACGTGATGACTCCAAATCCACAGGCGCTTGACCTAGCTCCTGCTCAATCCTCCAAGAACCCCTCATCACTAAAGTACTCCTCTAATGATTATTGTTGATTGCAAGGTGAGTACATCGAATACTCCGCAAGCCACACAACAAAGATGCAAGTGCACAGGTACACAAAGGAAGGCATAATAAGGCTTGTTTGCATAAACATTATTCAATAAAGCATTTAAGAGAGTAGTAACAAGTAATCATTAAACAATATTAATCGCCACTGTACGACCCTCCAATGCAGTACAGGCCCAACCACTCCCAGCCAAGAGCTACACCATTTCATATCCAAATTAATTTATTATAAGTGGGACTAATCACGAAAATCATTGCTAGGCCGACCATTAACCACGGGCACGGCTATTCGAACAGTTTTACTCTGGTCAGAGGTGTACCAATTTACCCACAAGACACAACCCCACAACACGTTACCGTGCACCTCAATACCACCATGGTACCTCGGAAAGGAGTTGTGACAGGACCTACCATGTAACCCGCACAACAAGAGAGCCACCCACCGAACCACCTGTCACCGGCAGGAGCTGATCAGGCTCCCAAAAGGGAGATGGCCCAGCGCCCGAAACATGGACTTATGACAACTACCATGCGTGGACTTATTGATGACTGCCACAACACACCGTGGGGCCTCTGGTTGAACGAATCACATTTCAGTTCTCGCCATTACCCATTCTAGCTTGTGGTTAGTACGGGTGTTGCTTCGCAAAGATAGCTCGCGAACCGGTCCTTAAGTGTCATGAGCACCACTAGCATCAACTTCCGTCCATGTGCTCATAACCCACCATTTAGTCAAATTTTAGTTGGCCATTAATTAACCATAGATGACCTCGGTCGTGAACTATATCATTATTACATGTTAACCAAATGTCATGAGTAATCATTAAGTGATAGCCCATAAGTTCCACTATAGTTACTAAGCATGGCTAAGCAAGGTCCTAGAGTTATTCTATCTAACCAGTATTTAAAGGTAGCTAGTCACATTATCTCATAGGTACAAATAACAGGGAATCAAAACAAAAGGGCCATAATCAAAGAACAAGGTTTCCCTCCTAATGACATTGCAAAATAAATGCACATTTGAAGGAAAACATAGCTTTAAACCATATGTACAACATGCTCAAAGGTGTTTAGGATCTATGTGACTTGCCTTGCTACTCTGCGAAAGCTTCGGAACTCTCCTCGTAAAATTCTGCCTCTTGCGGAATGTCAGTGGCTAAAGACAATAAACAAAAAAAGAAAAACAGAACATAAGCACACATGAACTGTCGGGTACCCCAAATATTACATTACTGTACATTTTTCTGCCTATCACCGCAATATCTGATAGGTGGGATCCATATACGCATAATAGCCATCTATCCTCATGCATACATGACCGCATCCAAATGTACACCAATATAACACTTGAAATACCGAGTAGTGAACAGGACAAATACTTGACAAGATACCTCACCAGTCACACCCGTTGTATGCTCATCAAACCATTCAATGATGGCGACCAAGAAACTACATACAACAAGGACTGATCTACGAAAGCGAGGATTTCAAACTTTCAAAAGCCATACTGATACAAAACTAGCCCCGGGAAGAACTAGTTCCATAGTTTGATCTTAGCTAGGATATCACAATTACAAGGTACATAAGATAATAAAGTACAGATAGTTAATTTACAACTATTACAGGTACATAGGCCGATAGGCCAAATTATTTAAGGTTCTGCGGAAGCTTGTCTACACAAAAGACCCACAAGCATACCGACTAGGGTAACCCCTAGTAAGAACCATCCTGAAAATCTTCATCACCCACAGGATAACACTCATCACTAGGTATTCCATCATTTGCAAACAAGTCTAAATATAGCAGCAAGATCAAGTGTATAATGTACTGGCAAGACAATATCTAATTTCAACATGCAAAGGTATATCAAGGAAAGCTTGTGGTGTAGATAAATTTTGCATAAAGCAAGTTTTAGTTGGCAACATTTTTCAATAGCATTTGTAGAATGAAAGCTATTATGTTTTCATAATAAAATGTCATGGCATAAGCATACACATATATACATAGCAAATTACTATCCTCCATGATAGTAGTTCCAATAACATCAATTAAATTCAGATTTCAAAATGTCAAGAAACAATTTCAAATGCATTTAGAAAGATTCAAAACTATACTCCTGGCACCTTACTATGCTGACCACAACCGTGGGCACGGCTAACTGATTAGTTTCTACTCTGCAAAGTTCGTACATCTTTACCCACATGACGAATAATAGTAATCATGTAAAAACATGCCACGCGATACTAAAAGTACCTATTTTACTATCTACCACAAAGCTAATCCTTTGCCTATGATCCAACCTTGCATGAGCACGATGAGTGAGAATTCCACACTAAGTCCAGATCCTTAGTGCTGTCAGGACGATTGGCGTACCGAACCGATGTCGTGGCGAAGCAACCCACGGGGTACTACATCGTTATATTGGACATACTTAGACACTCATGCCGCTAAATGAACAACCGTTGCTTCACAATATACATGAGTAGTTCCTGTAAACTATCAAACAAGACTAGCTCATACTACAACAGCCTCCCAATGCAAGGTTAAATCACAAACAACATCTCAACTAAGGTTATCCCATACTAACACATGTGGATGTACTGTATACACAGATGGTGACAAAGAGTTCAGTCCTTAATCAACCCAGCCGAACGCGCCCCCTATCAGCATACAACTATCACATATGTATACCACTTGCCGCCTGAGTTTGAAAACCAAGTTTTCATCATTTTAGTTCACAATTATGTTAGTATACTTCTGATTGAAAACTTTAAATCTTCAAAACTTGTGTTTAAAAAGTTGCCATAACATCCAATAGAGATATCTATGAATGGCTAAGCATATTTCATCTTTAAACTTATACTTTTAACCCATATGAGTACAAGAAAAATACTCCAACCCATCCTATGGCTACAATAGGGAAAAATAATTATCAAGATGGTATATGCAGCAATAGGCTATCTCTACCATTTATAAACATTTTAAATATCGATATTTCAATTAAGCATGCAATTTATAAATCAACAGAATTTTGCCCCAAGTCTTAGGATTCAATATGGTCAAGGATGTGGGGAAAAACACTTGCCTTGCTGCACTTCTTCTTCCTGATAAAAGTTGGGTTCAACCTCCTCACCGTCAATGGAATTTGCTTCTAAAAATAATTAGCAATATCGAGTAAACACCAAATTATGCAAAAATGCAAATATTCACTAAAATGCATGAATTTTCTATAGGTGTTAGGTTCTGTGTTGAGATGAATTTTAGAGGAAAAAAATTTACTTTATTCTACTGTTTCCAAAAGATATTAATTTATTAAGTCTCTTAGTCATTTCATATGCCTTATTTAAGTATTTCATTTTTCTGGATTTTTAGATGGCAATTTCTGTAAATTTTCACCTTACAGAATGAGAGAGGATAAAAGTATGAATTTATCAAAATTTGATTCACTGAATTTGGAGCTTGTATGAATTTTCTATGAATTTTTAAGTAAAAACCTATTTTTAGTTTAACAGAAACGCCTAAAGCCTATTTTCTTAGTTTTTATCGTATTTTCAATTTCTGGGCCTAAATGTCAATGAGTGAATATTTATAAAGAAGCCCTCCAGCTACATGGGATTATATCCCAAGGTCCCTAACATGTGGGGATTCAGAATCCGTTAAGAACACTCAATGTTTTAGTAAATCATAAATCAGTCCTCAGGTCCACATGTAAGTCTAACAATTTTTATGGATTAAACCTTGCAAGTTTTAAACTTTCCCTAATCTCGTCCTTAGCATGTTTGGACACCGGTCCCACATGTCAGTGTCACAGCGACGGCGAGCGATACCAGCAGCAGTGACGACGAACAGCGGTGAGTTCCGAGATGTGGCCAAAAGTGAAAACATGCAGCAGCTCCAGGTGATTCCAACGGTGGCTTAAACGCATCCTAAGGTGGTCGGAATAATTGACAGCGGCGGTGTATGCGGTGGCGAGGTTCGGCATGTATGTGCATATTGGGTTCTAGCTCGATTCTAGTAAAATGGGTGCATGCATGTTGGATCAGGGACTCCCAAGTTGCTCACAAGTGCTTGACCAGTGTTGGTGATGTTGGAACAGCGGCGGCGTCCTCTGGAATGGCTCGGCAGTGACGGAGACTCCAAGTAAACGGTGCCAAGCGAAACTAGCCAAAGATTCACAAAGCCATGACATGCATGAGATTTGTGAGGCCCTAGGGCTGCTACTAGTGCAAGGAATAGATCTGGTTCTCACCGAGGCAACGGGAATCGAAGATTTGGCCGGCGGCGGGAGTTGGAGAAGAAGAGTTTGATCTGGAGCTTCTGGGGTCCGTAGCTTCTGGGGCTTGGTCGCATGGTTGACTTGCTCCAGTGACGGTGTTTGCCAAAGGGCGTGGCTGCACTACTACGAAAAGGCATATCTGTGGCGGCCAAAACATATTTTCCGTGGCGGTCCACCTAGCCGCTAGCCACCATAGGTCAGAGAAAATAGAACCTTTTCTCTGGCGGCAATCTACCGCCAGCAAGCTACCATTTTCTCTGGAGGGCCACATAGTGCGCCCGCCAAAGAAAAGCATTTTTTGTTGGCTGCTAGGTAACACTAGCCGCCAGCGATAAAAAGGTCATAGAAGAAGGGTGTTAACCTGGCTCACCAGTGAAGACAGTTTCACAGTAGGTATTTTGCAATGTGGCCCGCCTGTGATGATTTGCCGCCAAATTTTGAATTGTTTTTCTTGCCAATTTTGAATTTATTTTTTGGTGTGCGTATTATGTGTATATATATAGAATCGATGATGATTTGTTTGGACAATCAATAGAAAAGATTATCTTTATCAATCCAAGACGTATTTGATAATATATACAATATCAATTAATTCACACAGGCTATTAATTAATTAATATATTTACACAGTACTTATATGAACACACGTAGCACTGGATGATGTTTGTGAAATATCTTACAGCTCGACCTACATGTACAATTTATATGACTTTCTTGACCCAGTCAACAAAACACTTAAATTTCTTGTCCGAGTTCAGATGCCCTTCTTTATGGGAAAACCGCCCTAACTTGTGGCAGCACTCGTGGTGGATGAAGTGGCACATGTCTCGTTGTATGTTCTCAATGGATCGGTCATCGAGCGTCCTTTTGAACTTCTGGAGTCTAGGAAGCTGCATCAAGTACATTCAGAGAAAAGAAATCGTTACACGTTAAAAATGAGCAACTATAATAAACGTATATATATTTTGATGATTTACTACTTACAGCTGCAGGGTTCGTGGAGTACCTCCTATTAAACCTAAGGTACTCGTAGACATAATATCCACATAGGACGCTTCCCTTGGGTTGCTTGTGGCACTTTAATTTGTAAGACATAAAAAGTATTAATTAGTTATATGGATTAGCACGCAGACTTATAAGAAGTGTATCCATCAATAATTACTAGCCACTTATTGCAGACGAGCAAATCATCTCTTTTCTCCAACCGCTCTCTGCCCTCTCGGTAGTAAAGCTTGTAGGCACTGTCCGAGCAAAAAGGGGGAGTTAGTCATACATATAAGAATAGCTCATGAACAAGAAGTCCATAGTTATAATTTGTATATATCACTTACTAATCTAAAATTCCGAGAAATTTGCCATAGGTACTTTGCTTCTTGTCGAGAGGGTCCAGTACCATAGCTTCTCCATACTTTGGATATAGAAGAAAGCAAATCCAATAGTCGCTACACAATATACCGTGAAATGTTTTGTTAGTTGAGTCATGATTAAGTAGAGGGGAAGTATGGATAGGATATCAAACTTACCCAAAGTTGTATGGAGGGTATATGCATCTTGTGTCCTACATTGAGTGCATTGCCCGACCAATGTAAGCGGCCACCTCCAGATTTTTAATATTATACCTTTCCGGTACGTAGGCATCCCTCTTTGCGGGAGTCATGGCCTGTAGCTCTAAAGACATTTTCTGGTCTAGTTTGAAGGTGTGGTTTGGCTCGCTGATTCAACATGGGTTTAGGAAGCCAACAAGTATATGCATTTTTTCCACTATGTCGTAATTCAACTTGCAAAAAAGGATGATCAGATCAGGTTGTGGGTAACGTATATGTAGTCTAGACAAGTACAATGCAGCGGTTGTATACTTATAGGCACCACATGGCGATCAAATTTGCATCTAGCTTATCCCGGAGGTAAAGGGCATATATATCCCTGAAATCCACGTAAAATTGGCATGGCCCACTCATGAACACATCTACCGAGACGTCAACGCTTATCTCTCTGATACCAAACATGCATGCAAGCATGTACGATTCATGCTATCTTTTAAGCTGCCAAGGTCTTTGGGCTAATTTTCCATAGTGGTTGGAATGGCTTGCCATGTTCATAATTTTGCGGCACATCATCCGATGGGAAAAAATCCATGCCTTTGGAACTGAGGCGGGTGACGACGTATGTTTCATCTGATAGCTTGTTCTTGCTTTGCTCTCCCCTTCTATGTTTGGGTTTAGCTGCCTCTTTGGGTTGCATGGCAGTTTCTTTTCCCACCTGTGTTCCCCTCTCTTCTGGCGCTGCTATGGCTTTCCGTTTAGACCATTGTGGGGCATCCTTCTAGTGCAGCATTAACAAGAATCGATCAAAATGTGCACATAAAAAAGGTTAGACTGAAGACACGATACCCGACTAAAATGGACCAACTTAATGGGCAGGACGTAATCGGAGTCGGCCTTGTCATCATCCCTGCCCTTTCTCTTCCTTTGGGGAGACGGGCAAGGTGTTAGTGATATGCCCTAGAGGCAACATGGAGATGTTATATATATCACATGCTATGTTTATAATGTATTGATTGGTTCCTTGAAATAGATATTATCATTATTGATCAATGAGTATGTGACTTATTCATGAGACTCTTAATGTCAAATGTTGCTATTTCTAAATAATCCCTGATCATATATCATATGAGAAACAAATATGATTCTAACATCAACATATGTATTGATTGATGATCATGTCTCATGGATCATGGTATGAAGATACCAAATCGATAATATGGACATATGTTAGTGAACATATGTTGGATAGACCCGCCATGAGATATTGCAAAGATTTCATGTGTCATCAGTTAGTCTCAAGTAGTGTTTATGTAGAGTCCTTAGACCTGAGATCATCATGGTTCCCAACATACGTAGTAGCTTATTTTGGGACTACTAAACACTACTCTGTAATTGGGTAGTCATAAAAGTAGTCTTCAGGTTTGCTATGAAACATGTAGTGGGATATGAATGATCAAGATAGAATTTGCCCCTCCTTATGGCTTAACGGGTTGGAACACTTATTCGAATGTGATTCGAATATGGGCTCGATTCGGATAGAGATCTGAGTAGACTCTTACTGGGCCTCGGTCCACGAGGCTCGAGTGAGGAGGTCTATATATAGGGAGGTGAGGGGCCGAGGCGATACACGGTTTTCTGTTGACCTCGAGCTAAACCCTAGCCGCCACCTCCCAAGCCAAACCCTAGCCACTCACGTGTGCTAGCAATCGGCGTTCCAGCCCCGGACGTGTGGATACCGGTGGAGGCGCTTCTCGTTGCGGCGTTGATCGGCATCGATGCTGATTAGATCTGCGGAGATCGACTACTTCCACTACTACCTCGACGCGCGCGTGGTTGGACCGGCTTCTCCAACCCTTCTTCCGCTGCACTGCGTGTCTAGTGGTAATGATTCATGATCCCTTTCTCGCATGATGTCCTGGTGTGCGTGATAGAAAAGTTTTGTTTTCTACTATCGTAGCCTGCGCGTACTCCTTTACAAGGATCACTTGGCGTGTGCCACAAAGACTCACTCGCGGGAGTGTCGGCGTCGTCCGAGCTTGACGACGGACACTCGGGCACTGCCTGCGTGCATACTATCTAAAGTTCTTCGAAAGCCACGAGTTGAGGTTCAGCCAAGCTGTTGTCACCCGCTTGTGGCGCTTTGGTTGGTTTTTCCATCGTATTAGTTACATAATACTGGAAGATATGTTCCAAAATCAATTATTTGCATTAAAATTAACCTATTTGCATCAGGAATGAATCATATTTGCATCGGATTCAATTTTCCATCAAAATAAACCTATTCGCATAGAAATCACTATTTGCAACTCATACAAACTTATTTGCATCAGATTATTTCCATCAAAATTTACCTATTTTGCATCAAGTCGAGTTCAATTATTTGTATCAAAATTAATTATTTGTATTGAAATGAAAAAATTTGCAACAAAATTTACCTTTTTGCATCAAAATCAACTATTTTGCGTCGAAATAAACCTATTTGCATCGAAATTAACCAATTTGCAATGAAATTGACCTCTTTGCATCGAAATCAACCATTTTGCATCGAAATAAATATACGAAGAATCGAAATGAACTATTATCATCAAAATTCAACTATTTGCTACATATTCAATTATTTGCAACAAAATTAACCTATTTCACATTTTACGTATATATGTGTACCGTGATCAATTTAATTTAGTAGTACGCAATAATTCACAAAATAAACAATCTAATCTATAAAGGTGCGCAATGCTTCGCAAAATCCATATAACATCTCCAAATCAATTTAATTTACAGCACATATACATCTCTAAATTTTCAACCTCGCAAAATAAACAATCTAATTTACTGCTAAACATTTATACATCTCCAAATCAAAATTTCCCTACTGCTGCTTGAAAATCCAAATTCATCCAAATACCCACTTGATTACAATTTTTCTTGGATTCCCTGAAATATTCTAAACTCAAATATCAAACTTAAAAATCAAAACTCCTTTTGAATTCCCTCCAAACTCTAATTCTAAAATCCCAGCAAAACCTACACTAGTTGGAACAGCACTATTCAATAGAGATTCACCTGGAATAGGGCCAACATAATTTACGAATTTGATCACCTTAATGCGATCAAAACCTACAGTAACAAACCATAATTTACGAATTTCATCACCACATTCAAGTCACCTCCACCACTTGTACAAATGTGCAAAATTAACATCAAAATTAGATGATCGACATACTGGACGACGAGAGGATGCCAAGAGGATGACATACGGCATGGGGTCGATGACGGTTGAGATGCGGAGGTGGCGTGGGAAAGGACGATGGAGATGGGCGGAGACGACGGCGGAGGTGGTGTGGGAGAAGATGGAGAAGATGGTCGAGATGACGGCAGAGACAGGCGGGGGCGGCGGGGTCATCGAGGCCATGCTCATCAAGGTGTGGGCGGCACGGGCTCGTCGAGGTGCGGGCGGCACGCCGGGGTTGCCCATGCATGGGCGGCATGGTGGGGTCATCGAGGTGCGGGCGATGCAGCGGTGCTATCGAGGGGGGGGGGGGTGGTGCGGTGGGGCTCGACCGTTGCACGGGGTCGTCGAAGAGGCTATATATGCACTAGCTCTTGTGGCCGAGGAGTGTGGGCACGGTCGCTGGTGGGTGTAGGCGAGCTCTCTGGCGGCGGCGAAATTTGGCAACCTGGCGGCGCTAGGGTTTCGCAGGCTCCAGGACTTAGAAATTTTTGACCTATTCACTTTCTCTTATAGGCGAAAAGTTATCTCTGGCGGTCCACTTAAGTGGCCGCCAGAGAAGACCATTATCTCTGGCGGCCCACTTAAGCGGTCGCCAGAGACAATGATCTTCTCTGGTGGCCACTTAAGTAGACCGCCAGAGATAATGATCTTCTCTGGCGGCCTCTTATGTCAGCCGCCAGAGAAACCTTGTCTGGGCCCACCTGCAGTGACACATTGGGACACCAGGGAAAACTTGTCTGGGCCCAGCTGTTAGTGAGACATAGGGACCTCTGTTTCAATGACAAAAGGGCCCCACACGTCAATCCGAGTGAATATTCCTTTGGGATATCCTTTTCTAGAGATTAAAAATCATTTATGAAATTCCAGAAATTCAATTAAACTTCAAAAATTCATATCTAACAATCCGTAGGTCTGTTTGACTCCGTTCAACTTTCATATTTTTTCTAAAATTCACCCCGCTCACTAGTAATTTGTTTTTTGATACATGATCTTTTCTTCTACCCTTTGAGACATGACGTCATGAACATACTGGTTGATAAATTTATTTTAAATTCATCTAATACAAATTTACAAACTTCATGACATAATGAGAAAATATGTATAATTTGGTAAAAAACGAGGATATGCTACACACAAATATATATTAGCCTCTCACAGTCTTCCCTACTCCATTCTACCGCATATACGGCATCAGAGATTCACCAATGGTAGCTTCTATGAGCTTAATCTTGTTTCAAAAATCCATGAATAGAGGCATGGTAGCATACTGATTATATTCTTCGACATCTTCGATGCCATCAATCCCAAAATTGTTAGTTTTCCTTCTAGCGCAATGTGTTTCTTCAAATTCCTTGGGTCCGTTACATAGAAAATCTGAGTAGCCCGATCGGCGAGTACCCATGGGTCGTCCTTATGGCCTATGTTACCGAAGTCAACAACTTCTCCACGAACACGCCAGTTGGGTGTTTAACCCATTGGCACTGAAATAATGGGATCTGTATATTGAGTCTGTAGCCAAGTTCCCAGATCTCTTCTATGAACCCATAGTATGTGCTCTTTTGTCCCATTGTGTCGACTGCCTCTACTCAGACGCCGTTGTTTTAGGATACACTATTTTTGTCCTTTGCTTTGGTATAAAACGTGTAACCATTAATGTCATATGTTTGCCACGAGGTGTATACACTTGATGGGCCACCAGCCAACCTATTCATGGTTTTCTCCTCCATGGTTTCTCCATATGTTAGGTCTTGGTCTTTTAGCCAATCGGTGAAGTGACGTTTGTGCTCCTTCATGATCCACGCTTCTGAGCGGCCAGCATTTCGAGCTCTTATTTGATTCAGATGCTACTCTATGTATGGCTCTACTATCGTGAGCTGTTGCAGGACACTGTAATGTGCATCTAGCACTATTTTGTAATCATGATCGATTATTCTTTTCTTTCCTTTTGTCCTCCTTCCAGATAATCTCCCCTCATGTCGAGGCACCGGTAAACCAATTGCTTTCCCATCTTGTAAGTAATCTATGCAACACTCTACAACTTCTTCCGTAGTGTATCCCTCTATCATTGAACCCTCGGGGTGAGCACGGTTCTGTACGTATCCCTTTAGAATGGACATGCACCGCTCTACGGCCACATCTGATGTAAGTATAACGGATCAAGTGCAATTATCTGTGGCACGATGTAAACCATGAGATGTATCATCATATCAAAAAACGACGGAGGCAAGCACATTTCTAGCAGGCACATAGTCTCTATCATAAATATACGAAGAGGACCTAACTCTTCAGGATCAATGACCTTTTGTGGACTGGCATTAAAGAAGTAATACATCCTTGTGATAACCACCTTTACATGAACTGGTTTGATTGCTCTGATTGCAATAGCGAGAAACACCGTCAGCGTCACATGGCAATCATGAGAATTATAGCCGGACATCGATAAATCTTTCATCGAGACTAGTCGCTTAATGTTTGACGAGAAACCTGTAGGTACTCTCACCCCATGTAGACTTTTGCACAATGCTTTTTTCTCCTCTTCTGTCAAGGTGAAGCTAGCCGGGGAAAGATAGGTTTTGCCATTACCTAGGTCTACGGGGTGAAGCTCTTTCCTGATATTCACATCAACCAGGTCATTACGTGACTTTAGCCCATCCTTTGTTTTGCTAGGTATGTCAAGTAAAAGCCCAATGGTGCTATCGAACACCTTCTTCTCTAGGTGCATGACATTGATGACATGACGAACCTCCAAATCCTTCTAGTACAGCAAGTACTTAAATAAGATAGAGTGCTTCTTGAATGGCACATCGGGTTCGTCGATACTTGTTGTTCCCTTCTTTCACTTTGTTCCCTTCTTCTACACCTTTCCAAATATGACCTTGATGTACTACGTCATGTTGAACACCCATTTGCCATCACGAGAAGTAGGTGCGGCTTCATTCTCATCAATGTTGTCAAAATATCTGGCCTTCATGCGGTATTTGTGATTTGTCCTTAAGAACCATCGGTGCCGCATATGCACTAGCTTAGATCCAGGAAGGTACCTATATACTATTCCATCATAGCATATAACATACCCCGTCTTCCCTTTGATCTGCCTAGATAGAGAAAACATCGCTGGATAGTCGTTAATCGTTACAAAAATAATGGCTCTAAGGGTGAAGTACTGTCGTAAGAATTCATCCCACACTCGAAACCCCTTGTTCCATAGATCTGCCATATCTTCCATCAATGGTTCAAGAAACACATCTATTTCGATACCAGGTTGTTTGGGGCCTTGTATAAGGATGCACAATAAAATGTATTTTCATTTCTGACATAGCCATGTTGAAATGTTGTACATGGTTAGAAGAACTGGCCAAGTGCTATGTGAACTGCTCAAATCACCGAAAGGGTTCATGCCGTCTGTACTCAGTGCGAACCTTACATTTCTTGGATCCTCTGCAAATTCTGGGTGCATTGCATTGAAATTTTTCCACTGTCGAGCATCGAGTGGGTGACGAAGCTTCCCGTCCCTCTTGCGCTTTTCATAATGCCAACACATCAGTTCAGTGTCCCTAGGGTTCAAGAACAAATGCTTGAGGCGATCTTTGGGTGGCAAGTACCACATCACTAGCTGAGGAATCTTCTTCTTGTTTTGCTCCATTGAAGCAAAGCTATCCTCTTGACCAATAGCATCAACCTTCGGAGATGGTTACCAGTTTTGTACCGACTAGCTTTGCACGTTGAGCACCTATCCAACATTGTGTGTTCTTTACGGTACAGTATGTAGTGGTTGACATGATGCGAGACTAGGTGCCCAATCTTCCGATAGGTTTGATTTGGCGATGTGAAGACATTCACGTTTTGAGGCTTCCGATCAGCGATTAGGTCCATTTGAAGTTGAAGCTGTCAGGAGGCCGGAATCCGAATCCAAAACGTGCAGAACTTCATCTTTTGCCTTCTAGGACCAAAAGTGATATGGTGATGTAGGAGTAGACTTGGGTAAAGTCTTGGTTTGGTCCCCAATCAACTTCTTCGATCATCCATGCGTTCCTTGCGCTTGGTCTCTTTCCCTTCACCCAAGCAAGTATCTCTGCAAACGAGAACACACAAAACTCATGGTGCAGTAATGGCTGTTCAAATATATAACACATAAATCTTACGTAGAAAGCATGGACCTTTGGTTGATGAATACATAAGGTAGCTATGGTCATATTCGAGCTAGTGATGTCCTCATCATCCTCCCCTTCTTGATTGGAAACCGTCCGCGGTTTCACCTTGTCATTAAGCCTGATGAACATATCTTTATCTTTCACAACATAGGGTGAGGTAGTGTTGTGCATACAGTTGGATTCTAAAATTTTTAAACACGGAGAACACTTTGTAGTGTCGGGCAGCTCACAACACTCCCCTTCTTGCAAACCAACCTGCAACTCATTTAAACAACTAAAGAAACTAGATAGAGAATTATTTATACTCATGCGGTCCTCTAGACAAGACATGTCATTATGAAAAGGAGGTAATTAAAATTCGAACAAATGTATACTCTATGCACATTATATAATCCTTTATTATCATAATTGTCAATAACATGAAAAATCACATGAGAAGGACATGGCAAATCAGATCTAGCAAATAATTTCTGTCGATGTTTTACACCAGCAATAAGAATATAGGGCTACTCGTCGGATCGAAACTCGGTGGACTGCAAAGGAACACAAAGAGGTTTATACTGGTTCAGGCCCTCGATGTGAGGTAATACCCTACGTCCAGTTGCAGTGTATTCCTTTGAGGATGTATGACTTGATCTTGGTGATCTTGCCATGTCTTTGTGTGCATGCCCTCATGGGGCGCCCTACCTCCCCTTATATACTGGGGGACAGGGGTACAAGGTAGGAGTCCTAGCCGGATTACAGCCAAGCGATTTCCTCTTAGAGATATAATCTACCCGACTAGAACTGTATATTCCTTATCATACTAGGCAAAGTCTACCGGGTTCTATCATATCTCTAATTGCTAGACTAGGCCCATCCTTTGTCCGAGAGGCCCATATGCTTGCCATGAGGTATCTAGGGCCCATGGCCTCCACAGCAGCCCCTGAGACCTTCATAGTTGAGTCACAGTTGATGCCGAGTGCTCATCCTCCACGGTGAAGATTGCTCGAGTGCATTGCTCCCAAGTACTCTTTGTCCGAGTACTTCTTCTTCCTGAGTCCTGTTTCATGTCAGCTGGTAGTGAGGCTATGAAGGACTCCATGTAGAGTATGAATAGTGTGCACCAAATAGGCACACCTATTAGGTGTAGCCCCCGACTTTGTGCTTAATTGTGAAACAATTAAACATAAAGTCAAAGATCTTTAACCTTGTAGTCTTTCCTGAGTAGTATACTACTGGTATATGAGACTCTTCAGCATCATATCAGCTGGAAATAATTTATAGTCTTTCCCGAGTAGCATGCCACTCGAAAATTAGACTCTTCAGCTTCATGTCAGCTGGAAAAATGTGTTTATAGTCTTTCCCGAGTGGTGTCCCACTCGGAAGTTAGACTCTTTAGCGTCATGTCGGCTGGAAAAATATTTGCTCATGGCAAATGTTGGCCAAGCATGTAGGCCGAGTAGCACTTTATGAAATTTAATCCATTATGTGGTCAGGTGTACTTGAGAGATACCTACACCTCCAATTTTAATGGAGACCAGCTTCCGACCCTTATAAGGATATATCCTCAATACTTGGTGAGTAATACAGATACCTAAACACATGTGTTCAGCAGTCGGCTTTCATGAAGCATATCTGATTACTCGATCGGTCTCTGTTGGCAGCACCAGCACTATGATTTTAACACAGCCTACAAGCGGCCCAGATTGAGCGTGCTACCGTAGAAACTCATATCTTGATGGTCTACTACCAAATAGGCCGGCCTAAACCGACCTACCTAGCGTAGCTCTATAAAATTGGCATCCCTCGCATGTTATGATGAGTACTCTATCATTGGTAACCTCAATCAGCCAGAGAAGTCCTTGTCCGCAAGCCTTTCCGACTTATGTTCTGGATGCAGCCTGGTTGCCACAGATCCCTGAGTAGGTATATTGCATAATCTGCTTGCCCTCCCCAAGTGTGACGCAGTGCATGAGAACTCCAGATGCGCTTTGTCGACGTAGATCTTCTCTGACTTTGGTAAAGCCGAATAGGGTACCCAAACCTTGCATTAGCATAGGATTCGACTAGCGACCCTCGTGGGGTGTACCCTATCCAACAGAGTTATGGCCAGATAAGGTACCCGAACCGTGCATTAGCATAGGATTCGGCTGGCGACCCTCATGGGGCATACCCTATCCAACAGAGTTATAGCTAGATAAGGTACCCGAACCTTGCATTAGCATAGGATTCGGCTGGCGACCCTCATGGGGCGTACCCTATCGAACCGAGTGGTACACGAGCCCCAACTGGCTCCGGAGGTCGGTTATATTAGCTGAATAAGATACCCGAACCTTGCATTAGCATAGGATTCAGCTGGTGACCCTCATGGGGCGTACCCAAGTCAGCAGAGTTGTGACCGAATAAGGTACCCGAACCTAGCATTAGCGTAGGATTCGGCTGGTGACCCTCATGGGGCATACCTCACCTAGCGAGTGGTATCTGAGCTCCGACTGGCGCTAGAGGTCAGTTATTAACCCACATGGTGCGTAGCCAGGGAAGATGACGTCCCGACTGGTGCAAGTGCTCGGTTAGTAGCCCTCATGGAGCATTCCGAGTGATCCTTGAAGCGTCGAACTCCAATTGTATCTTGGCAGACTGGTCCAGCCCCTGAGCGTAGGAGATAGGCTCGTAGCCTTGAATTCCTATCACGCGTATCCAGAACTGGCCCTGCATTATAAAGATATCGGATGAGTAGCATCTGATGATGAAAATAATCACCCAAATAAAACTTATTTTACAATATATGTAAATACGAGTTCTTTCTCTTATTGATATTAATTTCCCCGAGTAGTTGACCCCTTACATTTAAGCACTCTACTCGACTAGTCATAGCCCTAGCATCGGGAGTTGGCTCATGGCTCTTTCCCAGACACGCGTTTTGTGTGACTTGAGTTCGTCTTTCATGGAGCAAAGTTTCATGGATCGGAATTTATGCTACTCGAGTACTTTTGCAATCATTTAATAGAAAAAACAGAAAAAAGTGTAACTTGTACACCTATTAGGTGTAAGCGGCTACGGCATTGGCAAAGCCAAGTGAGGAAATATTTATCAGAAAATGACTTAGCTGTTCAATATTTGGGAGTGGGGATGCCATCCTTGTGTTTGAGCTTGTGAGCCCCCGAACATGTCACTTGTTGTCCTGATAATCTCCAATTGTTGAAGGTCAAAGACGGTTGTGACCGACTGCCACAATGAAGCCGTCCGACTTGCATTTGTGATTCCTAGCTTTAGTCGGGACCGCGTCGTTGGTGTCCTTCCTCTCCTTCTGTCAGGGGGTCTTTTCATCATTGATGGCCTCAGCAACAGCGTGGACTGAGTCGGTGTACTTGTTTGCCATGTCGAATAGAGACTTGATAGAATTGGGAGGCTTCCGAGTGAATTTGGCGATGAACGAGGTGTCTTTGACTCCTTTTCGAAAGGCAGCAATGATGACCTCATCCTTGATCTTCGGGATTGAATTCTTCTTCTCAGAGAACCTCTTGATGAAGTCACGAAGAGACTCGTTCTTCCTTTGATGCAACTGATATAGGTCGTACTCGGAAGATGGCCTCTCGTATGTTCCCTAGAAGTTGGCGATGAAGCTTTCCCGGAGTTCTCCCCAGGAGCCAATTGATTGCTTGGGAAGTCCTGTTAGCCATGTCCTCGCTGAGTCAGCTAGAGCGACTAGGAGGTAGTTAGCCATGGCTTTGTGATCTCCTCCGGCTGCTCAAATTGCCAGAGTGTAGACCGTGAGCCAAGACTCGGGATTGGTCTTGCCATCGTATTTTTCGATGCATGTAGGCTTGAAACCCGGTGGCCAGTCGACCTGTTGTAGCTCCTCGGTGAAGGCCGGTACTCCTTCGTCTTCATGAGGGCTCCGACTCCAAATACAGCGATGAAACCGCTCGTGGTAGAGGCCAAAGCACTCGTTCTTGTCTTCCAATTGGCGTTGCCCATCTTCCTCTTGTTCACGGCACCGAGCGCTGATGTCCTGCAGAAGGTCACGTCGTAGTTGGCCTTGGAGATCCCGGTTGTCCCGACGGTCATCTAGATGTCGACGCCGCCGTTTGTTGTTGGGGTTGCCGAGTGACGTCTAGCGTGACTCCGTGTGCAGCTGACTGGAGCCAGCCGCTCGGCGTCATGTTGAGGCGGATGAGATTGCCGTTGGGGAAGCCAACTTGTTAGTCGACATGAGTGTTTCGCCCGGCTATTGATGCTGTTGATATGTAGCAGCGGTGAGCATGGCTTTTATCCTTGCTATCATCGGGGTCGCCTGGTGATCAGCCCGAGTTGGAGTGTATCCAGTAGAGTTGCAGCGGCCACAATGTTCTGTTGAGGCGTGACGAAGAGGTCGTGGTCGCCAACTCTAGTTTGGAGGATCTGTTGCTGAGCGGTTCGCCCAGCCTTGTGTAGCTCGTCGTTGCGAGCCTCGCGTTCAGCCTCCTCCTATTGCCGTAGTCGGCGTGCCTCCTCTTGTTGCTCCTCTTGTAGTCAGCGCACCTCCGGTGGTGGGGTTGAAGCCATGAAGATTTCTCGGGGCAGAAGGAAGCTTGCCAAGCTACTGTCCGAACTGTTGTTCGAACCACTGTCCGACTTGGAGGATCTCTGAACAATTGAGTGGACAAAGATCATCAAATTGAATATAGCCCCAAGTATTTAAAGAAGATAGAAATCTAAGCTCTTCATTCTCTCTAGCAATGTGAACAACATGTCTAAAATCAGCACATGGTGGTTCAACAATATCACTAACATGTTCATTCACTAGTTGTGGTATGGATAAAAGTAAAGCATTGCACAACTCTTCTTTATCACAAGAAATAGGAACCAAATCATCGTGTGACAAAGGTAATTTAACACACAATTCCACTGGTGATTGCTTTGAACTAACATGATTAGTGGACATATATAGCACATCAGAATTGTCCATACCTTGAGTGAATGTAGTACCATTTCTGTTACCTTTGTTCTCATTTTCAAAAACTGTAGGTGCACTCTTAATTAAACTATCTTGAAACATGCATGGAACAACAGGTGGATCTTCTTTCTCTATGTCTTTCTTCTTTGCCTCATTATCTTAGCTCTTCTCAGATACCTGCAAAATGTTAGTGCCCAAAGCAATACGTTCGTTTTGCAATAACTCAGGTTTAGGTGAAGGCATCAAAACATTAGTATTATTACATTTATTTCTCAAAACCTCATGGTTTTTAATCTTTTCCCTCTCAAGATCATCTTTCAAAATGTCAGCAGGGGACATAGGTAGCAACTTAAATTTCTTGCCATTATGTGTGAAAGTGTATGTGCTAATTCTACCACGGTGCACAACATCTCTATCATATTCCCAAGGTCTACCCAAAAATAGAGAACATGCTTGCATTAGAACAACATCAAATATGGCACTATCATGATAATTGCCTACTGAAAACTCCACTTTCACAATTTTACTTACCTTCAACTTACCGCAAGAATTGAACCACCGGATGTAATAAGGCTGAGGATGCGGTTGCGTCGGCAATCCAAGCTTCTCGACCATATCTAAATTTGCCAAGTTGCTATAGCTCTCGCTATCAATGATAATATGGCATGCTCGATTCATAACCAAAAATCTTGATTGGAACAAATTGTGGCATTGATTTTGCTCCGCTTTCTCCATTTGAGAACTTAGCACTCATTGTACCAAAGTACTCTCATTATCCTGCAAAAGGTTAGTCATAGAAGAAGGGACAATAAGGGGTTGCTTCTCTAAATGACACACTTTATTTTTGTAAGCAAAATTCTGAGATGGAGAAACAAATTTCTCTCGCATAAGCATTTTCATATCGTTCCAAGTTTGAGGCAATCTATCATGTGAAGACATTATTAAATTTTGCCACCATATTAAAGCATAAGAAGTCAAGACACTAGCAACATTCTTAATCTTTTGTTTATCACACATATGACGATGAGAAGAAATTTTATCAATCGCAACTTCCCAACTCATGTATGCTTCAGCACCAAATCCATTATACGAAGGGGGAGATGACACAGTCTTACCTTCACTTGTCGAAGGTGATGTGGCAGCTATGGTAGGGCTCTCATCCAAATTCTCCGTCTCCTTTTCGTCCTTGGTGTGAACTGTCATAGTTAGTGGAAGACAAGAAGAAATAGTAGCTGGCTGCTGATGTCGTCTCAATTGTTCATATTCACTAAGGAGACCTTTCGTGCTCTTAGCAATCGCCTGAAGGTCTTGTTGTATAGAGTTCATGCTATGTCATCACATTCCTGGTACTGCTAGTAGAAAACAGAAAACAACACAAAAGCGTTATCCCTATCAACTACTAGGTAGTGGACAGTGGAATCGCACACTCTCAAGCAACCAAAAGCGTCTTACCGAACTCTTATTATATTCTTAACGCTTGAAGCAGGTGGTACGACCGGAGAGGTAGGACGTTGACAGTGGTGAGTGTTGCGATTACTCGAATACCACTTGATGCGCCTGGGTGCCTGATCTTCCGATAGGTTCGATTTGGCGACGTGAAGACGTTCACGTTTTGAGGCTTCCGATCAGCGATCGTCACTTTGCAACCTCTACACCCACACGTCTAGTTGTTACCAACCACGCTCTCACGTAGTTGACCTCACCACGAAGGTTTTATCCCTGCAAGCAATCAAAGAAACTCACAAGAACAAGGAAGAACGTAATCTAAATTGCAGATAAATGTTTAGCACACGAAGTTGGGGTTCTACAAACCGATCTAGACGGTGAAATTGCAATGGCAGAATAATCTAAGCAAAACCCGACTCTAAACGACAATGGCTACTGAATATATATGAGTTCAGACATCCTAGTGTTAACCCTAGAGTACACACCCCTTGGGCTTAGCCCACGACACAGTTACAAGGCCCAAGGCCCAAAACAGACTCGGACTGGAAGAGGTACGTGTCTTGTTTTGACGATTCCAGACAGCTTAGGAGGAATTTTGACGTGGGACCAAAACCATCTGAAAGTAGACTCCATAAGCTTTCCAACAAGTACTCATGGGCCCTGAAAGTCCATCTAGATCAAATCTGTACTAATAAGAAGTTTGTGGATCTCGGGAGCCTCAAAAGTATGGTAGCAAGGATTAGCAAAAATTAATAACAGAATAGCAAAGCTGAATAAGTGTCCCAAATACTTGTAGCAATCGCTGGCCGAGACACATTCTTAGAACCAGCCTAACAAGCGAGAGTAAGAAACAAAGGACTTAGGACAGCTCTCTCTCACCAAGTCTCTCAAATATCTCGAAAGATCAGCAAGACTGCTAACTGAAAATAGCTCTTTCTCAGCAAGTCTGCACACTTCTTTTGTTCCCTTTTGCTTATCACTTTCTTCTTTTTTACTTGATCTCTCTCTTTTTCTTTCTTTTTTTGATATATTTTTTCTCAACTAGGAACTCAAAAACAGTAAAACCTCAGGAAGGAGCAGCTCAAGCCGATGTAAGATGTGGCCTGGAGAGATTTGTGAGCGTGCTTTAAAACTCGTACTGGAACTTCGGATCTTGAAAACTCAATTTCCCAGCAGGATTTTGGTAAAATTTTTTGGAAAAACCCGACGAAGCAAGGGAGAACCTTCTGGGAAATTTTCTGTAGATGTTCGCAGACTACTTATTTGCCCAATTTCGAGTCCGTATGCGAAAGTTATGGCTGTTTTAAGAAAGGTAGCGCAAACTAGGGTTTCGCGGCTCAACCCTGTTGCTCCGGCTAGAGTATAAGTGCCAATAGGTCAAGTGGGGCTGACAACGAGGCTAGCGATGTAGGGTGATTGACACAAGGCGGCTTGCGACCTATCTAAAAAGGCTTGCGAAAGTAGGTTAAAAGCTCAAGGCAGTTTGCAGTCCGAAACCGAGTAGAAATCGATCTCTCAAGGCAGGCTCTCGCGCAACGCAACAGCTAGAAATAGAACCGTGAACACGACTCTAAACCAGCGACCACTAACTTGACCTAGGACACAGACTCAACAAAGTGATGCTGAAAGAAATTTTGCATAGGCACAACGGGGTTTGGACAGGGGATAAACCTAACACTACGAAGAACACGGTGGTAATAAATTTTTGGGTTTTCTAGACTCTAGGTAAAAGAAACAAAGATGGATAGATGGGAATAGATAATACCTATCGGGTAACCTATGCTCTCATACCACTTGATGTGAGACTAGGTGCCCGATCTTCTGATAGGTTCGGTTTGGCGATGTGAAGACGTTCATGTTTTGAGGCTTTCAATCAGCGATTAGCTCCGTTTGAAGTTGATGCTGTCAGGAGGCTCGAATCCGAATCCAAAATGTGCAGAACTTCATCTCTTACCTTCTATGGACCAAAAGTGACGTGGTGATGTAGGAGTAGACTTGGGTAAGGTCTTGGTTTGGTCCCCAATCAACTTCTTTGATCATCCATGCGTTCCTTGCGCTCAGTCTCTTTTCCTTCACCCAAGCAAGTATCCCTGCAAATGAGAATACACAAAACTCATGGTGCAGTAACGGCTGTTCAAATATATAACACGTAAATCTTATGTAGAAAGCATGCACCTTTGGTTCATGAATACATAAGGTAGCTATGGTCATATCCGAGCTAGTGATGTCCTCATCATGACACAAGCGTGTATCCTTTCTACACCCAGTGACAACGGGCAGATAAGCCTCTTTGCGTGGTACGTGTTGGTTGGCAGGGAGTTAGTGTTCGGCAACAACCGCTTCAAGACACCCAACAGATCGTTGAAACTGCTGTCGGACCAACCGTTCTTGGCCTTCAATCTCAAAAGTTCAAGCACTGAACACATACTATGAACTCCTTGTCACAACCCTTTGACACATTGTACAAAGGTTCTTTAGCTGCCTTCTGTAACTTCTCAAAATTATCTAAACCTCTCGCAGACCCTAATAGCACTTCTGTTCCGTGTGTCACAGCATCTCCTCTAAATTGAAACCATTATCACCAGAGCCATCAATACCATCCATGACAACATGATCATCCTCTAAATCGAAATCACGGTGATCGGATTCATCTACTATAACACAATGACTACCATCTATGAAAACTTCACGGTGATCCTCTTGGTGTTTTGTGCCTTCAATGCCGGTTCTCTCAGATATATTTTCTTCGCCATGATAAGACCAAGTTGTGTAGTTCTTAACAAATCCACGCGTCACCAAGTGCAATTTAATTACATCTAAGCAATCCCATACTTTCTGGTTTTTGTAGTCAACACATGCATAATGGATTTCCTTGATCTTCCTACCCACAGCATGCCCCTTGGTAGCATCAATGAATTTAGAAACTCCCGTAATATATGAAGTATGAAATTTTGGTGTATCGTACATCCATGACCTTGTCATCTGTAAATTCAGTTGAAATTTTACAAATATGCCTCTGTAAAATTCAGTTTGGATACGGTATAAATTATCGTATTTGCATTGAAATGCGTCCAAATAAAGAAATATCCAAACATTAACTATATTTCCATACAATTATCAAGAAATTCCGTACAAAGTAATCAAGTTCAATTAATTTATCACAAATAAAAAAATCCAGATTCACCAAAAATTTCATACAAAGTAGAATAAAAAATATCTAGATCCAAGTAATCAAATCTAGATCTAGAAAAAATATTAAGACACATACTAGCTAGTGCTTCTCTCTCTTCCAAACTAGATCCAATCTAACTAACTTAATATACACAAAAACTACCACATCTACCTAAACAATCATCATCGATGAATGAGTTAACACCATTACTTACAGATTGCATAAAATATTTAGGCCAAATTGAGCTACAAGGTGCCAATTAAAAATTGTAGATCTAGGTCACATAACAACACACACTATTATGCATGATTATAAAATTCACTAAATTAAAAACATAAATTTAAAAGTAAAATACACAAAAAAGGTAGGAGAACAAGGATCTAACCTTAGAAACCAAAATCCACCAAAGATTTTGAGTTCAAAATCTCACCCCCCCAATATTTTTGCTCCTATAGGAGAGAGAAATCTCGGGCTCTAGTGAATAGGGCCAAGGAAGAAGATGCCATATAAAGGGGGGGTTTTCGCTGGCGGTCCACTTAAGCGGTTGCATGTACGCCAGTAAAGGCTAGGGGCCACTTAAGCGGATTGCTAGCGAAAACCCCCTCCATTTTCGTTGGCGGTCCACGTTACACGCCGCCGGCGTTAAAGCCAGGCGGCGTGTAACGTGGCCCACCAGCGAAAATGAAGCACTCTTCATAGGCGGTCCATAGTAGTGACCGCCAGTGATAATACACTTTCGCTGGCGGTCGCAGCCCACCCCCCTCGGCCTAGTTATAGCAGGCAGCCACTCTTTTGGCCCACCTGCATTTTAAGATCATTAACGCCACAAAAAATCAGTTTTGTAGTAGTGTCGGTCTCCCAGTGAGTGACAATAACGGGGTCGATGCAGCAGTGGATCTCCAACGAGGCCAAGAGCACGACGCATGGCGTCACCGGGTGCTCAACCTGATCCACAGAGAGAGAAGAGAGCATGGGAAAGTTAGGCATCGAGAGGAGGCTATGTTCCGGGGGCTAGCTTGCGGTGAAGCTCACCAGAGACGAGCAGCAGCGGCGGTGGAACTCGCCGGCACCAGAGATGACGATCTCTTTCTCAGAGCTCTCAAGAGTGTTTATCTGGTTGTCACCATGGAACACGACGAGGACGAATGAGGGTCAAGGATGGGAGTGCGGCACGGTGAGATGTGGAGGTCGACAAGCGGCGCTTGACATGGTGGTGTTGGGGTGGTGGGTGAGTGTGCTGCTGCTTGGTGACTGACAGGTGGACCCCACAGACCTCTGCGTGAAAGAGGCTAAGTCTGGAAGTTACTGCAGTGAGCTGTTTTGCACTGGGGTTTAACCCTATCTCCCAACTGAGTTTAGGTGTGGGAAAATTTCTGTAAGTAGGTGGTTATATGGTCTACATACGTGCCAAATATCTAAGCCTACTTATAGATTTAATCTGGTGAAAATGTGAAATGGGCTTGGCAGCAGCAAAATCTGCAGTTACCAGATTTTCCAGTGACTTTGCACCTATCATTTTATGTAGAAACATAGTACATTTGATTTTGCAAATTTTTTTGATGATGGTCATTAACTTGTTGAACCTTCTGACAAAAATTCAAAGGTTTATCTATTAAGATGAATGTCTAGAAAAAATGTGAGATTTCCATCAGATTAGAACTATTTTTCAGATTTATGCTACCGCCCGAGCCGAGCACTACCCCAACCCCTGAGGGTATGGTGGCTGACTCGGGCGAACAACCAGCTTCGCCAAGTCGGGTGGCTACCGAGGTGGCCATAGATCTAGTCACCGAGCCAGCTGAAGGGCCTACACTTCCTAAAGACCCCAGGCTAGTGTCTCCTTCTCCTCCGTCTTCCCCTTCTTCAAGTGACGATGACCTCCCCAGGCTTGAGGCTCCACCTCGCAAATTCCCCCAGGTGTTCCATTGGACAAACCTGAATGACAGTGAGGATGTCTTGGGCCTGGACAAGGAAGCCACCAAAAAGGAGTGGATTGAGCTGTTTGAAGCCACCATCACAGCTTCGCTGCAGATCTAGGTAAGCAGTTCACCCAATTATGGCTCTCGACTCGTTTGTTGATCTTGGGATGTTGTAGTTCATTGCCTCATGCGACAATGCTTTGTCTTGTAGAGAGTGGTTGATCGATCTGAGAAAATGAGCCGGGCGCTTACTAGGCTGACTCCTCAGATTGGCCCAATTCACTCAACTCCAGCGCAGAAGAACGAGCTAGAGCGCACCAGCAAGGAGAGGGAGGACTGGCTGAGGGACACTATTAACCAGCTATGCGACGAGGTGTGGGCAAAGACTGGAACCATTCGAGGTGAGTTTCGCTGATTTCCATATTATTTTATGTCCTCTCTACAATGCATTGATACTCAAGTCCATCTTGCTATAGCTCGCGAGACAGAGTTGAACAATAAATCCTTGGAGCTAGAACGGTTGAAGAAAGGGCTCAAAGAGCTCGAGAAGGCAAAATCCAAGGTTGATGCTGAGTTTGTGAGTAAGTTCCTTGTCTACCTCTGAATTTTGGCTGTCTAAATGATCTGGTCCCCTGATTGCTTGTGTTTGGATGGCAGACTACAAGGCTAATGCACAGACACAATTCAGCTCCTTTGGCGAGGAAATCAGAGTGATAGAGAACTCGTGGAGTGCCATTGTAGACTCGGCGAAGTCCCTGCTGGATATCATGCAGCTAGGTGAAGCCGGGTCTAGCTCAAGTTCTCCTGCTCAGGTGGTTCAATGACTCCAAGACACGCCAGTTGTCTTGAAGGCCTTCGCCACTGAGCACGCTACCTTGGGGATCACTCAAGCCCTCGCCATGCCTAAATCTCTTTATCCCTGAGTGGATATTGAGGCGGTCGGTGAGGGGTTCGCCGAAGGCATGACACCCGAGCAAGGACTTGAACTGATCAACTAGGCGAGGCCCGTTGCCAACATAATCGTTGAGGAGCTGCCATTATAATGTTCTGCCAAAAAACAAACTCTTTTAAGTGGTCCGTTCATGGGGAAAACAATCATAATTTGTTTATATTGTAAATGCATGATTTCTCTGTCTTTTGCAGATCCTGGCTAAGTATTTGATTTACCGTTGTCGTCGTTAGTCTGATCTAACCTGCTAGATTATACCGAGTTATGAGGAGCAACATAAAAAAGCGTTCATCTCAGAAGTTTGTACTCAGTAAAGGTTTCGCATGATCAATACAAAACTTTGTTACTTTAGATTAATCAAACTCGAGGCTAAGCAAAATCAGGTGACATATTTTCATGTAGCCCCTGACTCACTACTCAGTTGAAACAATCGACGTAGTGAGTCAGAGTAAACAACTTTATTGATATGTATATAAATTGAGTACAATGATTAGGTATAGAAAAGATGTAGCTGTTCTATGTTCCATGAACTATTGAGTAGGACGCCGTCTTCAGTCGGTAAGCCCCCGGGCATGTCACTTCAGTGATAATGAACGGCCACTCTCATACGGGAGATAATTTGTGCCTATCTTTCGTTGTATGAATTTTTCTCAATATGAGATCACCCACTGAAAAGGCGCAGCCACGGACATTACGACTGTGTGTGAGGACACCAGGAGACTTGTACTATGATTTGCTACTCGCCATGTCAACGTAACTATTGGAGTGGTGGGATCTTGAATAAAACCAAATAAATACTGTAACCACCACACCTCAAAGCAGACTTGACATCGCAAATAACAAATACGACACAAACTCAAAGTGTCAGACTCGAAACAAATGAGATACTCGACAGAATAGCCTTGCCAATCCTCCCCGAGGCAATGCCCGTCAACCACTCTATAGTGGCAACCAAGCGACTACATACCACAGAGGACTCAAACCCAAACGGTTATTAAGCAAATATCTCAATTGGTCCAAGCCCATACTCATGCTTAGCTAGTCCCCAGGAAAAGTGACTGGCCTCACACTTTCATCAAAGCATTTGATATCAACAAGTATAGGGAATACGAATAGATAAACTAGATTATGGCTAATTTATTAGATAGGCCGATAGGCCAAATAGGGCTCAGCGGATTGCGTGCCTACCCAACCACACAAGCAAACCGACTAGGGGTTGGCCCCTAGTTAGAACCATCCTAAAAACAGCGAGTTCCATGAAGCACTCAACCTAAGCAACACCACCTGCAATAAGTCTAAAGCAACAACACAGAAATAAAGCAAGAGTCAGTACATTATCGAAATAATGTGCTGGCAAGGACAAACCTAACATACTAGATGCAAGCTTATATCAAAGGAGGTTATTTGTGGTCTCATTTTCAGCATAAAGAAAGTTTTAGTTCACAAGGTTTTGCAACGGTATTTGTAAAGCATTTAAAAATATGTACATAATGTAAATCATAGTAATCATCAACAAATCATAATATCTCTCTTACTCCATCATAACCATTATCATAAGCTCATGTATATCAAAATAAACCATTCCACATCCCATTTTCAAAAGGCACATTCAGAAAGGATAAAACTATACTCATGAAACTTCACCATGTCGCTCTTGACCATGAGCACGGCTAACCGATTAGTTTTGACTCTGCAGAGTTTTTACAACTTTACCCACATGATGTCATTTCTCTAGTTTGCTTGGTACACATCAGTACTACCATACTCTACACATTGAATTCGGTCTAGAGGTCACAACGTAGCCATTATATTACTTATAGTCTAGCCTTGCACCAGTGACAGTAAGTGAGAATCCACCCTAGGAATGACCTAGAGCCATTAGGTAGCGGGCCCTCACTTTGAACCTAACGCCGTGGCGGCAAACCATCCTGTTTCCCCACGAGGTACTACACTGTTCTATTGGACAAACTTAGATGCCTAACCATTACAGGTCTTATAGGTAACTCCTCTAGGTTAATACAGCATAACCCATACTACTTCGGCCTACCAAAATGCAAGGCTAGACAATAAGCAACTTAATAGGCTAAGGCCATCCCATACTAGCACATGTGGTTGCACCGTATACATTAGTTGGTGACATAAAGTTCAGTCCTTAATCGACTCAGGTGAACACTCCCCCTATCGGTATGCAATTAACATCATATGCATACCACTTGTCGCCCAAGTCTTAAAACAAGTTTTCCTTCATTTTAGTTCACAAATAATCAGAGAAAAGACCTTTGTCTAGAAGTATTAAAATACCCATTTTGTCATGTATAAAATGTCCATAATGTTTATTTGTATATCTCTAAGCATGGCGAAGCATTTGGAGGCATAATAAGCAAGTATAAACAAACTTGAGCACTTGTAAAGCACTCTAATCCATTCTAAGGTTACAAATGGTAAGGAATTCAAGTTTCAAGGTGGAATATTTAGCAAATAGGTCATAGCTACCATTTAACCAAATTTTAAGTATCAATAGTTGCATTTACGCATGCAATTTTCCAAACAACACATTTCAATCCCCAAATCATAGGATTCAATTTGTTCATAGGAAGAGGGGAGAATATTTGCCTTACTCTTGATCAACCTAAGCATCAACTATAATTACTCCTTCACCGATCACGAACTTGTTATCTAGACAGTTTAACAAACGAGCAAATAAATACCAAATAATACGAAAAATACAACATGCTCTACTATGTATGCAACTCACACAGTGGGTAGGTACTGATTTTAGATGATTTTTGGTGAAGGAATTTCTATTTTATCATTTTGCATTTGGGAGATATGGATTTTAGAAGTTATTATACATTCTATGTACTATACAAGGTATTTATACTTTATACTTATTTTTAGATGTGTTCTCTGTATTGGTTGTACCAGATTTTAATCTATAGAAATAAAGTGCATATTTTTACAAGTCTAATAGATCTAGGTTCATAATTTTTGGTGCCAATATGAATTTCTTATGGATTTTACAAGGTGTGGCACATTTTATGTTATATAAAATTTTAGAAGTGTTTTCTGTACAGAGAGTGCCATGTTTTAGTTTTTAGAAATAAAGTTCACAATTTTGTGGTTCTAACGAATTTTAGTTTGCTTCATTTGGATCAGAATTGAATTTATTATGCATTTTTGAAGTTTGGGTATTTTTCTATTCAACAGAAAAGCCTTTAAATTATTTTTATTTGTTTTCTGATTTTAAATCCAACCGGGTCCACATGTAAGTGAGTAAAGTTTTTAGAAAACCCCCCCGGAAGATCTAGAGTTTAAATCCAGGGTCCTTGGCACATATTTAAATCAGTTTTCATTAAGAGTCCTTATTTTATTAGGTAATTACATATTAGTCCCAGGGCCACTGTCAGTGAGAAGGCTGTTTTATAAATTGAACCTTGTGATCATTCAAATTCTCAAATGAAGTCCTTAACCAGGCCTGAATAGGACAGCACGCGCGCGACGGACGTATTTGGCCTTGCCGGTAGCGAACGGAGGGGAATTTCAGGGCGCAGCCAAAAGAGAAAATGTAGAGGACTTCGACGTGGACCCATGGGTGCTCATTTCATGGCCAGAGGTGGACCAGGCTAGTGGCAGTAGCGGCACAAGTGGCGATGCGGTTTAGGCTATAGGTGAAAGTGGAGCTATGGCTTGATTTAGTCCAAATGGATGCATGCAAGAGCTCCTAAGGGACCCTAGGAGACCCACCAAGGTGCACTCAAGGAATGGAAAGGCTTGGTCGATGATGACAGCGCCCGTGATGGTTCAACGACGGCAAAAATGGTGAGGCGTCGGCGTTGGCTTTACCCGGCTATCTAACTGCCAAGAAGAAGTGTCCAGGAGGTTAATGAGGTCCTAGGGAAGTTACTGGTGCGAGAATTGAGTTCAAGCTCACGATGGGTGGAGTAATCGACGGCGAGGTCTTCCGTCGGAGTTGGTGAAGATGTTGGGGCTTGGTTTGGGCTGGTCCTTGGTGGTTCTACTTCTAGGAGGGAGACGAGCTTCATGGCATAGCAGTTTTAAGTCGAGGAGTCCGAGGGGGTGGGAACGGCGATGTCGGCCGGTGGCCGAGGTTGACGACGAGGATGGCATTCCCTGTGCTCATGGTGTCTTTAGCCAAAACCCTTCGGTGTACTTGTAGAACATGTCGAGAGAGTGGTGGTGGCGCGATGGTTGGGCCAGATGAGCACCGAGGTGGCCGGAACGGGTGAGGCGACGCGGGTGGCGACGTCTAGAGCGCGCCCGTGAGCTCCGGCGTCGCAGTCGTGTTCCCGAGCACTCGCTACATGAAACAGGGTGGTGTCAAAAGGAATGG
This sequence comes from Oryza meyeriana var. granulata, assembly GCA_003991445.1. Lineage (NCBI taxonomy): Eukaryota > Viridiplantae > Streptophyta > Magnoliopsida > Poales > Poaceae > Oryza > Oryza meyeriana. Next base: position 249,638 of record RYFJ01001683.1, on the reverse strand, counting down.
AGACGGCGTGGAGGGGAGAGTATGTAACGGAGAAGAGAAAGGGAGTTCACTGGATGGATGCCTGATGGCGGTGGCGGCTTCCCTATGGCCGGCAGCAAGGAGGAGAAAAAGAGCTGGAGGAGCTCTCCTCCCTTGGTGTTCTCCAGTCTAGAGGGAAGTGTGAGGATGGGCGACGCAGCTGAGGAAGTAGAGGAGCCGGTTTGCGTCGGCCACGTATCTTCCATGTGTCGAGCATGTCCTGAGCATGGTCGGGGCACGTCATCACGTGGCTGGGGCTGGACCGGGGTGGAAATGAGCTGGGGAAGCTGCCAGGTGGGTCCAGGGCGTGAGGGCTGAGGTGTGAGTGAGGGGTTTGGGTAGGAACTAAGGAACAGGAGGGTTTTTGTATTTTTTTCAGGATTATTTTTCCTCCCTCTCCCTTTGAAATTTACTTGACCAATTTCTAGAAGGTTTTATGGCATGGCTATTTTTGTGTAGCATGTACAGAGAACCTACTTTCCATTTTTAAAGTTTCAATCAAAAACTCAAAATGGCTTATTCCCAGAAATTCAAACAAAAGAGGGCTGATTTAAATTAGTTTGAATTTATTCAGTGGCTAAACTGTTGAATCAAATTCTGGAAAATTTATGTTTATTCATGATAAATAAACTAGTATTTGAATAAATTATCTCAAGTATACACTTTGTGCGGGAGTTGGGGGATCCTAAGGGTGTTTTGATTTGTCTGATTGGGGTTTAAATAAAATTCCAGAAAAAATTATGGTGGTTAGCCCATGGTATGGTCAAAGCACTAGCCCAATTGCATTTGGCTTAAAGGTTTAGGTCAAGTTAGGGTAAATCTCCAAAGTTGGCTGATTAACAGGATTAACAAAACTGAGTTTTGTGCAGGGGTTTTGCACCTATTATTTTATGTGCTTTAGTTTTGAATTGGGATTGGGGAAAATTACTGGAGACAAAGGGTACATAGGGAAACAGACTGGTGGAGTCTCATAGGATGATAGGTATGGATTTTATTTGGTGAAATTTCAAAGTTGGCTAAATTACACAGTTTGGGCACTCCAAAATTTGGTTGTCCCCTAAAGGCTGAATTCTTTCAGTTTTGAATACTTGATCCAGTTAGGTTCTCTTAAGGTATAAATTTTGGTAAAATTCCTGTGAGAAGAGAGTTGGGTGGTTTATCTCCTGTACACTTTGAATACCTAGATTAGTTATGGTTTAATTTGGGTAAAATTGTCAAGTAGGCTTCAGAACACTTTTTTTTTGCACTGAGTGATTAATTAGGGATTATTGTCACCACTATTTTATATGTTTAACTTGTGAATTAAATTAGGCACAATTTACTACGAATACATGGATACTTTATTGATATTATGGCAGAGATACAAACCTAGAAACCTTATGGATTATTTATAGGGGATTTTGTGAATGTGGCTATTTGTCAATGTGTTCTATAAATGGTTAATATTTAGGGTTCTCTTTGCATGCTTCGTTTCATGTGGAATTCTTGTGATCCAAGGTTGGGTAAAATTACTGTGGGTAGATCTCATTAGGTATATCATTCTTGATAGGTTTTCATGGCAAGACAATTTAGGAATTTAAGGTGGTGAAAATATGAACTAGGTGACTTGACATTGCTAATTTCCATATTAGGTTAATTTGAGGGGTTTTATTAAAGCACTAGACCAAGTGATAAAATTACACAAACATTAATGTGACATGTGTGTGATGTGTAGCACATGTGAGAATTTCCTCAAGACTTTATGTTGCACTAGTTATTTTTACTATTTCCCTATAGTCACTCAAATGCACATGAACCTATAATGAAAATGCATTTAAAAGCTAAAAACAATGGAAATAAAACATGCACACCCAAAGATGGTATTTTACTTATTTACACTTCTTATTACTCATCTTTTAATTATATCACTTTGGGTTGCACTACTAACTTCTGACCCTTATGCCACGCTTTTTTGTCGCAATGACGAGATTTGGTTGCAACAAAGGTTGTTATCGCAACGATTTTCACTTTTGGTTGCGATAGATTGGATTTTTGCCATGAAGATTGTTTCGTGGCCCTAAGTATGGAGATCGTTGCGAAAAGTAAGTGTTATCGCAACAAATTATTGAATGGTTGCAATAAGTGATTCCTGTTGCCACGATTTGATTTGCGTTGCGGGCAAGTTTATTGTCGTTGCAATACTAAGGTGATATTGCAACTCTTTATATGATGGTTGCAATAGCCCATCTATGTCGCAACGAATATGTTTCGTTGTATATAATAGTCGCTTGCGTTGCAAAAAAGTGGTACATATAGCAACGAAAAAAAATAAATCGTTGCAATCACTAAGGTTGCAACGATTATGGTTTCGTTGTATGTAATAGTTTCGTTCGTTGCAAAAAGGTTGTACATATAGCAACGAAAAATTACATCGTTGCAATACCTAAGGTTCTCCACTTTAATGGTTACATAAAAAATTAAAAAAAAACACCACCAGCAAGTTTCGAACCTAAGACCTCAGAGTTAAGAAGATAGGCGCCTACCATTAGACCATGTATGTGTTTGTGTTTCTAATAGCTAGCGTATCCTATACAAATTAATGTAGACCCGTTTATGTATTGGAAAAGGATCTAATCTAATTACTATCACGTACGTCGCGGTCTCTCTCTTCCCAGTCGCTGCTTTGTTTCCCACGTGCGTCGTGGCTTTTGATCCCCCCGTCGCGGCCTCTCTTCCCCCGCACGCCGTCCCTGCGAGCAGCGTGGTCAAGGCCCTCATTCCCTAGCTCGCCCAGCCCTCTGTCCAGCTATCCCACGAAGCAGAGAGCTCGTCAACCTGGTTGCCGATCGGCCGACACGTGTGCCATGCATGCCGACGTGTCCAGCCACTCCTATCGCTCTATACCTCCCTCAGCTGCATCGACCGATCACCATTGACGCCCTAGAGTGCAGAACACCGAGAGGGAGAGCCTACCTCGGCCAGCTCGTCCTCGATCCCATCACCGGCTGAAGCAAAACCGTTGCCGCTGTCGAACTTTCCTCCGGTGAAGTCTTCCCCTTGTCCACGTTCCAAGCTCCCCTCAGCATGCCATAGCTCCTGACTTGGTATTGTCCCCTATCTCGTAGCCGATCCCCGAGAACGCGAGTTTCTCGCCATCCGAGCGCAGAGATCGGCCGTTGTCTTCTCCGTCTCCGGCCGAGCTCCGCCGCACGGGATTTCGACTCAACCGGTGAGCTGTTCGTCGATTCTTTGCACTGGTAGTATCCTCGTGACCTACTTAACCTCCTGGATGTTTCGTTTCCTCCGCGCACGCCACAGATCGAGTCAGCCACGGTGAACCCGAAGGTTTTGCCGCCGTCGGGAGTTCTCCACCATCGCTTAGAACCTGATAGACAAACACTTACAACTGTTGAGGAGAACATGATTTTCCAGTCATGCTACAAAGAAACAACACAAATCAAATCATCCAAATTATAAGGACATGGATATTTGGCTACATATAGAACTCACAGAGAACTTATGAAAGAGAACCTTGAAGTACATGCACGTGCTCAAGCTGCAGCTAGGGAGAAGAGCATTGCTTTTGAAGCGGAGGTTGAGAAGCTCAAAGAACAGATTGCGCAAGAAGCTGCAGAAAGGAAAAGGGAGAAAGAAGAAAATAGGAGGAGGATGCAAGAGGAGCTGAAAAATGCTAAGATAAACATAAGAGAAGAAATGAAGCAAGAATTTCTTAATATGCTAGCGCAGCACAAAGAAGGAACTATGAATATGGTATTAGAATAATTTTTCATCCTTTGTCCTCTTAATAAACTTATGATTATGATGCCTAATCTTTTACCACAATATTTGTATGTGTAGAGTACCCCACAAAACAATGCCAGTATATTAGTTGCGCCAAGCATACAAGAGGAAGATGGGACTGGTGAACATGAAACTAAAAATGAAGATGGGTTACAGGAGGTAATGACACTATTGCACTATCTTGAGCTATAGCTAAAATAGATCAAACAATTTAATGTTTGTAGACTCAGCCTGGCAGCGTTGTCACCGTACAAAAAGATGCACCAGCACCTACTCGCTCCAGTAAAAGTACTGCAGCTCTCAGCAAAAGTCTTTTCAACGAAAACACTGCAAATGTGGCTGCACCGAAGACATATATCACTTCACAGCAGCTGATGAATAGAACAAGAAATAATCCCAAAAGGAGGAAGGTAACTACTGCAATATATTATCAGCTAATTGGAATCTAAATTCTTGCATCATTTGCTGAAATTTTATCAAATGTGACCTTCCTTGTAGAACTAGGAAATGTACAAAATACATTTAACATACGTGCTGAAAACTGCAGCTTGTGCAGTTTTGATTGGGTGAATTGTTCCGAGTAGTAATTTACCTTTTCTGTGATACTTGATAATACCAAAGTTGTAGAGCGTTTAGAGATGTTTGTCATCATGAAAGGTCATGATTTTAGCCCTGGAGAATTGGGAGTTATGAATTTTGTAAGTAGCCGGTCAGGTTTTAACCTTGCTCTGAACAGCAGTGGGCGTTTGTGTTTTTCAACCATGATAACTGCAGAATCTTATTTAACAAATAACTAGAAAGATGTAGAGAATTTCATGGGCTTTCCGTATTGTTAAAGAATATAATTTTTTGTTGTCTAGAACTCTAGTTATGATTTTTCTAATTAACTGTACTGCTGCTGCCTTAAAAATTCAGAGAATTTGATAGCAAACTGATTATATGTACATAACTGTTTCCATAGTTTTGATTAATTAGAACCATGTTATATCTGAAACTCTTTACATTTTGTGCAAGAATTAGTAAACTTAATATTGTTCTAATATCGTGACCTTCCTTGTAGAACTAGGAAATGTAGGAAATACATTTAACATACGTGCTGAAAACTGTAGCTTTTGCAGTTTTGATTGGGTGAATTGTTCCGAGTAGTAATTTACTTTTTTTGTGATACTTGATAATACCAAAGTTGTAGAGGGTTTAGAGATGTTTGTTGTCGTGAAAGGTCATGATTTTAGCCCTAGAGAATTGGGAGTTATGAATTTTGTAAGTAGCTGGTCAGGTTTTGACCTTGCTCTGAACAGCAGTGGGTGTTTGTGTTTTTCGACCATGATAACTACAGAATCTTATTTAACAAATAACTAGAAAGATATAGAGAATTTCATGGGCTTTCCGTATTGTTAAAGAATATAATTTTTTGTTGTCTAGAACTCTAGTTATGATTTTTCTAATCAACTGTACTGCTGCCTTAAAAATTCAAAGAATTTGATAGCAAACTGATTATATGTACATCACTGTTTCCATAGTTTTGATTAATTAGAACCATGTTATATCTGAATCTCGTTACATTTTGTGCAAGAATTAGTAAACTTAATATTGTTGTAATATCCCAATCTTATTCTTTTGGCAGTAGGTGGACAAGGTTTCAGTGGGAGGCTCATAATCAAGCGAGGAATAGCCGAGGCGATGACATGTTGGGCTGCTGGGAAACTCTCGAGTGCTACATAGATGTTAGGAAGTTTTTAAAAAGTTGTCAAATAATGAGTGAACTTTACACTTGTTTATGATTTTAGCTACTATTTCCATGGTTTGGCAACATATTGAATGATTGATTATAATTAATATATGTGAGTGCAATTGCTTTTGTTATGGTTTATTGATTTGCAATGATGATTTATTAAACCAAAATTAAATGTTACTAGCATTGCAATAAAAGCTATGCCTACGAGCCACGATGCGTGGCAATATGCTCTATGGCAACAGACTTATTTACGTTGCAAATAATAGTATTACCACGACATTACTATTGTTGCAATAACAATTAATCTCCCGCAACGAATAAAATTGCGTGGCAAATGATATTGTTGCAACGGCACCGCAGTCATGGCAATAATGAACGGTATCTCGCAACGGCTAAATTTGCGTGGCAAATGATACTATTGCCATGCCACGACAACCGTGGCAATACCATATCATCTCTTGCAACGAATAAAAAAACATGGCAAATGATACTTTTGCCACGCCACAGCGATCGTGGCAATAATGTATACTCTCTTGCAACAAATAAAATTGCGTGGCAAATGGTTTACTTGCCACGGCATAACGGTCATGGCAACAACACCTTAGGCAACAAAATTCTAGCGTGGCAACAAAATTCTATTGCTACGCTATCGCTCGTTGCATTTACCACCTGTTGCTACGAAGACGAGCGTGGCAAGTGCTCGTATTACCACACCAGTGAATGTTGTGATAACGTCCTATTGCCATGCTTGGCAACGGACAGCTATGGATGCAAGAAAAGCTAACTCTTGCAACGCCAAACTAGCAACGGTTGCAAGTTCTTATTGCAACGTGACTTTTTGCAACCATTGGCAACGAACGCGATTTGGTGGCAAGAACTACCTTTTGCAACCAAATTGGGCCTATTGCAACGTTTTCTCGTCGTTGCGCAAGGGTTAGAAGTTTGTAGTGTTGGTTACACTTTTATTGTAATAGATTCACTATTAGGATTTCTATTTGCCAAATTTCTAATTATAAAAGGATTTAACTTATAGCAGGAAAACCTAAAACACTTCAAAACAACAATGGCATCCAAGGTTAAGCACACATGGTTCATCACATTTACATTTTGAGATTTCCAAACTTTTACTTTGAGTTTGTTTTACCAATTTAAGTTCTTGGGGGTGATTTAAACTATGATTTATAGTTGGACCATTTGTTGCCATTTTAAGTTGCGCCTAATTAATTTAGCAACTTGCAACCTAAGGTCATAGAGTTGTGGTTTGTATCCTATAGGGTTGTTCATATTTTGAATCCTAGGTGGTTTTGGTTCCATGGAGAAGTAAAATATTTTACTAGTTGAATTTTGAATTTAATGTCGTCCGAGTTAACCTTAGCAGATTGTTTCGAGGATTTTAAGAAATTTTAGATGGCTATTTTTAGGTGTGTTACAACTGTTACCCTCTAGCCTTGGTTCAAAATTGTTCTGATTATTCTATTTTAGCTTGTGTGCCTAAAGAAACGACAAAACACATTTTATCTTCTCCAGAAAATCTGGAATTTCCATAATTAGATTTTTGGGTCTATTACACTGTGATAGTGAGACATAAGCCTTGAAGGTATCTTGCCGACTGAATTATTGCGATGTCCCTTGCTTCCTCCAACTAATCAAGCTTGACCAGTCGGTCTTCATTTGATTTTTCTTCTGAGTGAGCCCGGACTCGCAGAGAGCCGAACTCCACCTCAGTTAGTAACATGGCCTCAGCACCATAGACTAGGAAGAAAGGGGGTTGCTCTATTGCCCGACTAATTGTAGTTCGTAAAGAACAGAGAACAGATGGGAGTTCTTGTACTCATCGCCTTGCGTATGATCATAGCTAGTCGAATACCCTAGCCTTGATACCTTGTAAGACCATGCTATTTGCACACTCGACCTGCCCATTGCTTCGTGGGTGAGCCACAGAGGCCCTTTTTCTGACTCCGCTGAAATTCCCGATTTGGTTGCCTTTTTCGTCGGAACTTCGTCGTCATCCTTTGAAGTTGATGCTGCTAGTTGGATATTGCTTCGTCCGACTGCAGCTTCTTGTGACTGGGCCAACTCACAGCTCTCCTTATCGCAGGTGAAGGCTTGCTTGACGTCACTGTGTAGGGAGAGTACACCTACTGAGCCAGGCATCTTGAACATCATGTATGTGTAGTGGGCTACCGCCATGAATTTGATGAGCGCCAGTCTTCCAAGTATGGCATGGTACGCTGTCTCGAAGTCGACGAAAATTCTCCTGACTGCCAAAGGTAACCGGCAGAGTGATCTGACCAAGTGGGGTCGAAGAGAGATCGGGGATGACCCCGTGGAAGGGAGTTGTACTTGGCCGTAACTTGGATCGAGGAATTTTCATCTCATCAAGTGTCTTGGCAAAAAGGATGTTGAGTGCGCTTCCTTCATCGATGAGAACCTTCTTCAACTTGATGTTTCCAATGACTAGGTCCAAGACAAGTGGATATTGCCCTAGATGTGCCGCTCGGTCTAGGTGATCCGTGTGGTCGAACATAATCGCCACTTCGGACCATCGTAGATACTAAGGGGTGTCAGTAGAGACCGAATTCACTTCTCGAGCAGTCAACTTCTGCTTGCGTTTGGACTCATATGCTGACGGCCCTCCGAATATGTGGTTGAGCTCAGCCTAGGGATCTTGGTAATCACTGGCTAGGCCTGAGTATGGTTTGTCTTTGTCCTTCTGCTCGCCAGACGTAGACATTTGCTCAGAAGCAAACTTCTTGAGCATTAAGCAGTTCTTGGCCACATGCTTCCCCTTTGGGTAGAAAGGACATGGTCCGTTCATGACTTTCTGGTAGTCATCCGCCATGGGGGGTCGTGGTCGGGTGCGGTCGACGGTGGCCACAATGTCTTCTGACTTGTGCTTGTGGTTCCTAGTCTTGGATGGGGCTGTGTCGTCAGTGTCCCATTGCTCGCTCCTTGTCGTCGAGTGCTTCGGTGACGGTGTCGGCTGAATCAACGTATTTGTTGGCCATGTCGAAGAGAGCCTTAACGGATGCTGGCGGCTTCCGAGTGAATTTGGTGATGAATGGGGTGTCTCTGACCCCCTTACGGAAGTCGGCTATGACAACCTTGTACTTGATCTTGGGGATTGAGTTCCTCTTCTCCGAAACGCACTTGATGAAATCTCTAAGAGACTCGTTCTTCTTCTGGTGGCACTGGTATAGATCGTACTCGGACGCTAGCCTTTGGTATGTTCCTTGGATGTTGGCCATGAAATGCCCGCGAAGTTCCCCCCAAGAGCCAATAGACCCTCTGGGAACCCTCGTCAACCACATCCGTGCCAAGTCAGCTAGGGTGACTGTCACGTCCGGAAATTCACCAAAATTTCCAAAGCTAATTTGTGCACTAGATCCTTGTCCAGGAATCAGCCGAGGTACACAAATTGATAATTTGATAAACATAACCAAAACGTAATAACAATAAATACTTACAACAGAGGCACTTAGTCCTCATACAGAAGAAATCAGCAGCAGAACGGCAACCTAGCATAGCTTCAGCACCAAGCCCATAGGCTGCTCAACTGGGGTATAAGCCAAACTCCAAAAAGCTCTCCTTCTATGCAAATCTTCGCTCTGATGATAGTAATATTGCAAGACTGAGTACCACCCACTGTACTCAACAAGCCAAACATGGAATGCAAAATAAAACAACAAGATTCCAAAGGATAGGCATAGCATGGCTTATTTGCATAAAACAACATTTAAAACATTTCCATTTGAAAACATTGCAAAAACAATATATTTAATTAATATCAACATTAACCAATCACTGAACAACACTCCAATGCAGTTCAGGCCCAAACCAAAACTCTTGAAACTAGAGCTATCAAGTTTCCATCAATTATCAGCTTTAATGAGTAGTGTGGGACTAATCACGAAAAACATTGCTACGCCCCCCATTAACTGCGGGCACAGCTATTCGAACAATTTTACTCTGGCCAGAGGTGTACCAATTTACCCATAAGACACAATTCCACACATGTCACCATGCCCCGAAATACCACCATGGTACTGCAAAGGGGGAAACCGTGACAAGACCTTTCATGCAATTTGCCCAATAGAAGAGCCACCCGCTGAACCACCTGTCTCCGGCAGGAACTGATCAGGTACCCAACACGGCGATGATCCAACGCCCAAAACATGGACTTATTGATGACTACCATGGTGGTCTTATTGACACAGCCACATCACACCGTGGGGCCTCCTGTTGAACTCGCTACATGTCCAGTCAAGCCATTACCCATTCTAGCTTGTGGTTAGTACAAGTATTGCTTCGCAACAAGTAGCTCACGAACCGGTCTTTAAGTGTCATGAGCACCACAAGCATCAACATCATTCCATTTGCTCACAACGCACCTTCAGTTCAGTTTTAGTTGGCATATTAATTAACTAGCCCCGTCCAACTATCATGAAACAATAACCATTAATTATTCATTAATCAGGATGAATGAATAGTTTCTGTAACACCCTGAAAATTATCCCTATATAAAATATTGTGCAAAAAGAATTTTTAGAAATGGAATTAAAAGTCTCAAGGAGTGAAATGAATAAAATCAGGGAAAAATCTAAAGAAAAATGGGCTTGCAAATAATTTTATAAAATTCTTTGCTTAATTATTTAATTTCTAAAATTTTCTGGGAATTAATTGATTAGGAGAAGTATTTTTGGCAAAATAAATAAGCTCACAGCAGTAAAATAAAAAGAAAAAGGTTTTAAAATCCCCTCATAGTCTCTGGGCCAATTCTCGGCCCATTACCGTGCTCTAGTAGTCGCCCTCGCCCGTGCCCGCGCCCGCGCTCGCCGTCGCCGATAGGCGGGGCCCGCCTGTCAGGTCGTTGCCTACCTCCAACCGGGTGGCACTGTAGCACCCGCACGCCGCCGCCGCGAATCTCGCCAAATCCGTTCGTCCCGGGCCCGATCTCTCCAAATCGGTTGAGGGAAAACCGAGCCCTTATCCCCCTCTACCTAATCCCTAAGGATCCGGAGCCAGATCACGCGTGGAGCGGAGCCCCGAAGCCTCCCGAGTCGGTCTTCTCTCTCTCTCTCATCGCCGCCGCAAAATCCGTCGGGACCAAGCCAAACTCCGTCCCTCTCTGCCTTAAATAGCGAGCTTGGAACCCCTAGGATCGTTTTTGCCCTTGAGATCGAGCTCTAGCTAGCCCTAGCCGCCTCCCTGCGCCTTGCGCTTGCTCCGCCGCCACCGCCAGGCTTCGGTTGCGTGCCACCGTCGGAGCTCGCTGCCGCCTCGGTTAGGTTCGCCGGATCCTGCTGAAGCTAGGCCGCCGCCTCGTAGCCCTCGGGAGCCACCGGAACGCCGCCGTCGACGAAGACCCAAAGCCCTCTGCCGCCTCAAGCTCGCCGCCGGCCGTCTTCGTCGCCGTTCTTCGCGGTTTCACCCTTGGTAACGATCTCCTCGACCTCCTTTACCCTTTCCCGCTCTCCCCGTGCGTCGCCGTGCCGCCGATTGCCGTCGACCATTGGATCCAGTGCTGCCGCCGTCGTTGTAGCCGTCGTGGCCGCCGACGTGGTCACTGGGTGTACGCCAACTTGGCGCTACCTCAGCGCCGATTAGTCGATCCGATCGGGATTAACCGTAGCAGTTGGATCTCTTCGGTTAGGTCGCGGCCGTCCGATCGTAGTGATGTTTGACCGTGACACGTGGCTAGATCTCGGCCGTCCGATCCAAACCCTAGGATCCTAGCCGTTGGATTCCCCTTGTGGACCACAGTGGAATCCAAACCCCTTGTGGCTTCCCTCTCACTGACAGTGGGCCCCGCTGGTCAGCCGAGAGCCTCCTCTCTCCTGTGACATCATAAATACCTTTTCCCGAATAAAATTAATTCAATTATGACGCAATAAATCAGTTAATTCTTTTAAATAGGCTGAAATAGGCTTAAAACTTCTAAAAATCATAACTAATTCATACGAACTCGGATTGAGGTCGTTCAAGTCTCTAATTTCTCTAAAAATCATGAACTATCCATTAAAAATATAATATTGTACTGTTCATGTGTGTTGATGTACTGTTTTTGCTGTTTTGTTATTTGCTTATAGCTACCGACATTCAGGAAGTGACGCAGTTTGTCGAAGCAGGTGTCGAAGACTGCGTGGAGCTGCAAGGCAAGTCACACAGATCCCTCTTTCTCATTGAACATATTGTTCCTATGATTAAAGCTATGTTTTCTTTCAATGCTGCATTTATTTTGGAATGACACTGGACAGGGAAACCCTACCTTTGATTATGGCCCCTTTTGATTTGATTTCCTGACATTGTACCTATGGGATAATTTTGACTAGCTACCTTTATTTACTGGTTAGCTAGAATAACTATAGGACCCTGCTTAGCCATGCCTAGCAATTAATAGAATAACTTATGGGTTGTTACACTAATTTCTATACTAATATTCAGTCACATAAAATGATGATTACTATACGACGTGGTCGTATGAGAACAATTTAATAGTCCACTAAAACTTGACTGAAAGGTGGGTTGCGAGCACCAGGGTTAGAATTGTTGCTAGCGGTGCTTGTGACAATTAAGGACCGGTTCACAGACTACTTGTTGCGAAGCAACACTCGTGCTAACCACAAGCTAGTATGGGTAATGGTGGGATCTAAAGTGTAGTGCGTTCAACCGGGGTCCACCATGGTGTGTTGTGGCTGTGTCAATAAGACCACCATGGCTGCGTCAATAAGTCCATGTCTTGGGCGTTGGATGGTTTCCCTATTGGGGGCCTGATCAGCTCCTGCCAGAAACTGGTGGTCCAGCGGGTGGCTCCTTTGTTGTGTGGATTACATGGAGGGTCCTATCACAATTCCTTACCGAGATACCGTGGTGGTATCAAGGGGCACAGTGATGTGTTGTGGAGTTGTGTCTTGTGGGTAAATTGGTACACCTCTGGCCAGAGTAAAACTATTCGGATAGCCGTGCCCACGGTTAAGGGCAGCCTAGCAATGTTTCTGTGATTAGTCCCATCTTGTCTAAAATGGATGGCTGAACAGTGGAACATGTGTAGCTCCAGGTTGGAGTGGTTGGGCCTATACCGTTTCGGTGAACGGCATAGCGTTGTTTAATGTTGCTTCTTAAATAATGTTTTATTACTCTCTCAAATGTTTTATTAAATGCTTTTATGCAATTATGAGCCATATTATGCCCTCCTTTGTTATCCCGTGCACTTGCATATTTGCTGTGTGGCTTGCGGAGTATGTCATATGCTCACCTTGCAATCAACAATCATTCAGAGGAGGACTACAGCGAAGAGGACTACCTGGAGGACTAAGAGGGAGCCCAGTCAAGTGCGTGGAGTGGGAATCGTCATGCTGTTGTTTATTTATCCGCTGTTAGAACTTTATTATTTGAGAGGTACCATTCACCTCTGTAATAAATGCTTACGCTGTGTAAACAATTACTTTGATTATCAATTTTGTCATGTGTGCCTCGGTTGGTTCCTAGACGAGGGTTTACACACAATAAAACTCCAGAATTTTGGATGGAAATTCTGGGCGTGACAGTTTCCACACATAAAATGACGCTAAAGTTTCTAGGCACGGCTAAGCAAAACCTAATAAATCTAGCTAGATCATTAAATAGTCATCCATCTACTCAATATTATTTACCCAGAGTATCAAGGTACATGTATTAATAACAAAATGGCCATAATAATCAAGAAAATAACAGATAATAATAAATATGCTTAATAATGTCATTCCAAAACTTTGCATGCAATAACATTGAAATAAAATAATTTTCACAAATGTGATCAACATGCTCAAGGGAATTGTCGTGTGACTTGTCTTGCAACAGAAAAGTCTTCAATAGGTCTTGCGAACTCTTCCGCGAACTTCGCGACCTCCTGAAAAGATAAAAATGACTCAACTACACACAAAATGAGGAAAAATCCTAAGAAACTCTAAATAAACAGTACACAAAAAGTACATAAACATATAGATCTTGATTTTAGATGAATTTAGGAAGAAGAACGGGTCGAGTCGGAGTTCGGATGGAAAAGTTACGACTTTCGGAAATTTGAATTCAGAGAAAAACTGAAAAGAAATTGGAAAAGAATATTCTCTAGAATATTCCCTCGGAATTTCAATTAAATGAATTGTTTTTGAATGGGAAAAGGAGGTGGGGCCCACTGTCAGTGTCTATGTTTTTGGTGGACTTTGTCCTTAGAACAGAGGTGGATGCCACGTGGACAAAAGAGATGATGTGGCGGCTGAGGTGGATGCCGAGGTGGCGGCTAGGGCTGAGGTTGCACTGGCTACGTGGCAAGGCTCTAGGGCTATGGGGATCCAATGGCTTGGATCAGATCTGGAGGATTGGACGATGGATATTACTTCGAGGCTTTGATGGGGATTGGATGGCCCAGATTGATTTCAGAAGATCCGATGGCTTGAGATTTGCTCGGAGTTAACATGTGGAGCCTATCTGTCATCTGGGGAGGAGGATGGGTCCGTGGGACCTACTTGTCACAGACCGCGAGGAGGGGCTACCGACCGGGGCCCACCCGTCCGTGGCCCGAGGCTGGGCGAGACGTGCTCGGCTGAGCTTGTGCCCACCATGGCGCGACGCAGCGAGCATAGCCCGTAGCGGGGAAGGCACCGGCAGCGAGGGGAGCAGCGAGCCTGGGGTGAGGATGATGATGTCGGTGATGGCGCAGCGATGAGAATGACGGCGGTGCGCCGGGTCAAAGAGAGAGGTGAGCAGAGGGGAGGGAGGACCAAGGCATTGATGTCTTCGGGAAGACACTCACTAGCGGACATACAGAGACAACGATGGCGACGATGATGACGGCGGTTCTAGCTCCTGCCGACGGCGGCCGAGGGGATCCGAGTGGCAGTGGCTAAAGTGCAGCGCACCGGTGGCTAGGGCATGAGTGAGAGAGGAGGGCAGCAGTGGTGCTATTTATAGAAGGAATGGGACTAGGGCATGGCAGAGACGCTAGGAGTCCGGTGGCGGTAGGAGAGAGCGGGCCGGGTCGGGGCCAAGGTGGCGGTGGGCCAGGCGCAGGCCGGGCCGACGCTAGGCCAAGGAGGAGGAGGCGTGGAGCTTAGCTAGCTTGGCCTCCAGGCCGAAGAGAGAGAGAGGACTGGAGGAAGAAGAAAGAAGGAGGAGGAAGAATAGGAAAGAAAGGGGAAAATAAAAGGGTTTTTTCTAAAAAAAATTCTAAATTGAAAATTTAGAATTTTGGGATATTTAGAGAATCAAAGGATTGTTTTAAAATATTGGAATTTGGGGGAAATATTTGGAGTTTTGGGAATGGAGGAAATCAAAAGGATTTGGAATATTTGGGATATTGGAAATTTGAGAATATTTTTACGAAGATTTGAATTGGAGCAATAACTCGAAATATTGAGGATTTGGATTATTTCATATTGGAAATTGGGTTTTTGTGGAAACTAAGGAGATTTAATTCAAAGTAATAAAAAGGATATTTAAGAAGGAATTGAATATATCCGAGACTCGGATTTGGGATTTTGGGGGATTTTTCCGTAGTTGGACTTTTTAGGAAATTAGGGTTTCGGGAGCGACAACCCGAGTTCGGGTAGAAAAGGAAGATGCAAGGGGATTGGCCCAGGAACAACCCGAGAAAAGGATTTTGGAATTTGTTTAAATAATTACTGAAATTGATCTTTGTAATATTAAAATTAATTCTGGAGCTCTGAAAAATCCGAGAAAATTTCAAATAGGTTATTTACACTCAACGAATTTATTAAAAATAAATTCAACCACGATTTATTAAATAAATTTTTACTTCCCATTTTTACTTAACTTGATTAATTTACTTTACAACTTAATATAAATTATAGAAAATCCATTGTTAATTAATTATTTAATTTCTGAAAAATCGGGTTGTGATAGTGACTGGGAGATAATTTGCCATAGCCTTGTGGTCGCCTCCAGCTGCTCGGATCGCAGGGTGTACAAGGTGAGCCAGGATTTGGGATTGGTCTTGCCGTCGTACTTCTCTATGCTAGTGAGTTTGAAGCCTGTGGGCTAGTTGGCTTGCTGTAATTCTTGCGAGAAAGCGGGGATGCCTTTGTCCGAGTGAGGGCTTCAGCTCTATCTATGTCGGTGGAACCGTTCGTGGTGAAGACTGAAACGCTTGTGCTCGTCCTCAAGTCGGTGTCGTTCATTGTCCTCACATTCTTGGCATCGAGCGTTGATATCATGACGGAGGTCACGTTGTAGTTGTTCGCGGGCGTCGCGATCATCTTGATGTCCGTCGTGGTGGTAGCGCCGACGATCATCGTTGTGGCCTTTTGAAATGAGGTTTGACTCCGAGCGGCGTTGTCCAGCGCTTGCCGCCTGGCGTCATGCTGCCATAGACGATGTGGCAGTGTCTAAAATTGTTTTGTCTGACGGGATAATGGTATCTCCAGACAGCTGACGTTGTTGACAAGCTACAGCAGTTATCATGGCCTTGATTCTTGCAATAGTTGGGGTGGCTTGATGATCAGGCCCCATCCGCAGGGTGTCCAGGAGTGTTGCAGTGGCCACGATGTTCTGCTGCGGGGTCACAAAGACATCATGGTCTCTCACCCTAGTTTGGAGGATCTCCTGTTGTGCTATTCGCCTAGCCTTGCACAGATTGTTGTTACGTGCATCGCACTCGGCTTGCAGATGTCGTGCGTCTTCCTCCTGTTGCTCATATAGTCATCGAGCCTCCTCCACCTGCTAGTCGCATAGTCGGCGTGCATCTTGTGTCAGAGTTGATCCCTTTGACCATGAAAACTTCACGTGGTGGAGAGAAGCTTCCCGAACTGCTGTTCGACTGATAGTCGGACTCGGAGTAGTTTATTGGTGTAAGGATTACCCCAACCTCCCTATATCCAATCCCTAGCGGCTCTGAGTCGTATCCGAGTCGAATTCCAGAGGATTGAGCTTGTCGTGCTAGATCGAAATTGAAGCTGCCTGCAGAATTGCCGAGTCCAAATGGTAAATTGACGATCTCGTCTCCCCCAAGCTCGGTCTTGACCGGCTCAAAGCTGTATCCAAGTCGAAAACTGGGAAAGAGAGTTGTCCTTGAACTTGTAGATCTTGGGTATCATGGCAGCAAGTCACCGAAGACCACTGCAATGTTGAGTAAACCGACTGGCACTAGGTCGGCCTTGTTCCTGGCCGATCGGGTTGAAACCGAGTCGGACAAGTTGAGGTTGCCAAAATTGTCGGCGACAAAGTCGAGGCTCTCGAAGCTGATGGCTTGTCTGGGGAAGAACTTGATGTCGTCAACTCCAGTGGTGAGATCCATCAGGCTTGTTGAGGATGATCTTGATGATGGCCCTCCCTGGTGAGCCAACTGTCAATGTTTTTTATCGGCAATAATTATATGGGCCTATTCGTAAGACCTAAACTTGATGGATGCAAAGGGATGCAAAGGATTTATCCTGGTTCAGGCACTCAAGGTGAGGTAATAACCTACTTTCAACTATTGTGTGTATTGCCTTCGAGGTTTCTCTGATGAGATTCTATCTACCCTAGGTGATGAGGACATCACTAGCTCGGATATGACCCTAGCTACCTTATGTATTCATCAACCAAAGGTGCATGCTTTCTACGTAAGATTTACGCGTTATATATTTGAACCGTTGTTACTGCACCATGAGTTTTGTGTGTTCTTGTTTGCAGAGATACTTGCTTGGGTGAAGGGAAAGAGACGGAGCGCAAGGAACGCATGGATGATCAAAGAAGTTGATTGGAGACCAAACCAAGACCTTACCCAAGTCTACTCCTACATCACCACGTCACCTTTTGTCCATAGAAAGCAAGAGATGAAGTTTTGCATGTTTTGGATTCGGGCCTCCTGACGACATCAACTTCAAACGGACCTACCTGCTGATCTAGAAGGACTCTCGGGGCCCATGAGTACTTGTTGGAAAGCTTATGGAGTTTACTTTCAGATGGTTTTGGTCCCACATCAAAATTCCTCCTGAGCTGTCTAGAATCATCGAAACAAGACACGCACCTCTTCCAGTCCGAGTCTGTTTTGGACCTTGGGCCTTGTATTTGTGTCGTGGGCTAAACCCATGAGGAGTGCGCCCCTCACAGGGAAAATCCTAACCCTAGGACGTCCTAACTCATATATATTCAGTAGCCACCACCGTTTAGAAGTGGGTTTTGCTTAGATTAATCTATCTATGAATAGTTTCGCCGTTTATCGGCTTGTAAGACCCCAACTTCGAGAGTATAATCATTCATCTGCAAGTTGATTTGCAATCTTCCTTGTTCTTGCTTGTGTTCTTCGATTCGCATGCAGGGATTAGCCTTCATGGCGACGTCAACCGGGCAGCGCATGGTTGATAACAAGAGGAGACGTGGTCCTGTGATTGCAGGGTTTGGGTCTTGGTGATCAAAAGCCGAATCGTAAGTGTCAATTCTCCACCAAATCAAGAGTTATCCTTACCTAACGGAAGATCGGGCACCCCGTTGCCATCAAGTGGTATCAGAGTGAAGGTTGCCCGTTTGGTATCATTTTTTCCATCCTGTTTCAATATTTGTTTCCTATACCTAGAGTCCAGAAAAGCCACAAAAATAAAGTTAGTAGTCGTAGGTTCTTTTCCCTGTCCTACAACCACGTTTAGCCTTTTTGCATAATTCTGTTTCAGAGTCCGTATTGTTGAGTTTGTGTCCTAGGTTGAGTTTGGTTGCTGGCTTAGATTGTGTTTGAGTCCAGTTCGTGATCCATCCGCCGCACCCCCACAAACCCTCGGCACCGCCACCATTGTCTTTGTTTTCCTATCTACTAACCATCTTGTAGTAGTGTTGGTCATTGTGTGTTCTGTGTTAGTGTCATATATCACGTCCTTCGACCACCCCTACACCTCCATCCACCTCCCCAGCAGCCACTGCCACCATATCATCCCTGGTTTCACTACCTGATTCTGAATCAGCCTCCACCAAAACACTGATACGGAGGACCCTTCTTGAAATAGCCATAACTTTCGCATACGGACTTAGAATCAGGCAAATAAGTAGTCTACAGACATCTACAAAAAAATTCCCATCTGCTACTCCCCTACTTTGTCAGGTTTGCCAAAATCAGTTTTGCAAAATTCAGGCCGGAAAATTGGGTATCCACACTTTAAAGTTCTAGCACGCCTTTTAAAGCACACTCGTGTATTTCTATAGGCTACATCTTATATCAGACTAAGCTACCACCTCTTGAGGTTGTTGCTCCTATGCTCCTAGTTGAGAAAAAAATATCAGAAAAATAAAAGCAAAATAAAAAAAAGGGTGTGAAAGGAGAAAAAAAGAAAAGGAGAGGAGCACATAGGACACACCAGGGAGCCAATTGTATTGTTTTGTGCTATGTTTTGCCTTGTCCTTAATTCCTTGCTGCTGTCCTTTCATACTTGTTTATCTCCCTTGTATTATCACATCTGGTTTAGAACGCGTTTAGGCCAGCAACTAGGACAAGTGCTTTGGACATTTATTCAGCATTACTATCTGTTATTGAATTGTGTGCTACTAACATATTTTGGCCTCCCAAGCTCCACATATATACTTCTGGTCAGCATGGTCTCGACCCTTGCAATCGCTGGATCACGCCCTCAAGGTATCACAAACCAGCCACCGGTTGTACCATCCTTTGCTCACTAGTCTTAGAACCTTGTAAGAGCTCGGTAAGGTGCTTCCATTTGCGAGTGTCCACTATCCTTGCATAGTAGTAGTGGATAGGGATAATACTTTTGTGTTGTTTGTTTCCTATTTTCTACTAACCATGGCAGGTAAGGTGAATGATTTCGATGATTGTGCTTCAAAAGAGGAGATCGTTAAGCTAGATCAGAAGATTGAGGAAAATGTAGCTGCCTTGAATGCTATGCGGGAAGACCTCAGGGCTATGGTGGGGAGCATTGCCACCCTCACTAATAGCATCGAGCAGTTGGCAGCAAACCATCACCCACCACCACTTGTTGACGATGACGGAGGTAATGAAGAGGAGGAAGCCGACAATAGTGATGCACGTCGTGATGAGCGCCTACGACAACGGTTGCAATTCAACCGGCAAGGTATGGGAGGTAACTGCCACCAAGGGCAAGGTAACGATGATCCCTTTGCTAAAATTAAATTTACCTTGCCTTCATTTTCTAGAAAATATGACCCTGAAGCCTATTTGGATTGGGAGATGACCATAGAGCAGAAATTTAATTCCCATTTAGTTCCTGAAATTCATAGGGTTAGGCAAGCAACTAGTGAGTTCAAGGATTTTGCTAAAATCTGGTGGCAAGAATTACGTAATCTCAACTTACAACCTGATACATGGGATAGGTTAAAATAAGCCATGCGAAATAGATTTGTTCCTCTTTCCTGTCAACGTGACTTGCGTAAGAACCTGCAACGTCTAGAACAAGGTACTATGTCTGTTTCAAAGTATTACGTTGAGCTTCAGAAGAGCATGATTCGTTATGGGATAGTGGAGGATACAGTGGATAAAATCTGTCGTTTTTATGGTGGTTTGAGGCATGAAATTCAGGATATCGTTGATCATAAGGAATATAGTATTGTCAATCATTTGTTCCAGCTTGCTATGCTTTTAGAGAAAGAATTGCAGGGACGTCAATAGAGGAACCGGAGCAACTTTGGCATTTCCTTCACACCACAAACAACGACAACTGCAGGATCAACTAAGCCGTTCCCTTCTTCGGGTAATCGTACAGCACCACCACCAGTATCTGAGAAGAGCCAAGGTAATGAGAAAAAGAAGAAAGACATAGAGAAAGAAGATCCACCTGTTATTCCATGCATGTTTCAAGATGGTTTATTTAAGAGTGTACCTATAGTTTTTGAAAATGAGAACAAAGGTAACAGAAATGGTGCTACATTTACTCAAGGTATGGACAATTCTAATGTGCTATATATGTCCACTAATCATGTTAGTTTAGAGCAATCATCAGTGGAATCATGTGTTAAATTACCTTTGTCACACAATGATTTGGTTCCTATTTCTTGTGATAAAGAAGAGTTGTGCAATGGTTCACTTATATCCATGCCACAACTAGTGAATGAACATGTTAGTAATGTTGTTGAACCACCATGTACTGATTTTAGACATGTTGTTCACATTGCTAGTGAGAATGAAGAACTTAGATTGCTATCTTCTTTAAATACTTGGGGCTATATTCAATTTAATGATCTTTGTCCACTCAATTGTTTAGAGAAGAAATTATTTGCTAGATCTTATTTGCCATGTCCTTCTCATGTAATTTTTCATGTTATTGGCAATTATGATAATAAAGGAGAATATAATGTGCATAGAGTATACATTTGTTCGAATTTTAATATACCTCCTTTTGACAATGACATGTCTTGTCTAGAGGACCGCATGAGTAGTATAAATAATTCTATCTAGTTCCTCTAATTGTTTAAATAAGTTGCAGGTAGGTTTGCAGGAAGGGGAGTGTTGTGAGCTGCACGACACTACAAAGTGTTCTCCGTGTTTAAAAATTACAGAATCCAACCATATGCACAACACTACCTCACCCTATGTAGTGGAAGATAAAGATATGTTCATCAGGCTTAATGACAAGGTGAAACCGCGGACGGTTTCCAATCAAGAAGGGGAAGATGATGAGGACATCACTAGCTCGGATATGACTCTAGCTACCTTATGTATTCATCAACCAAAGGTGCATGCTTTCTACGTAAGATTTACGCGTTATATATTTGAACAGTCGTTACTGCACCATGAGTTTTGTGTGTTCTTGTTTGTAGAGATACTTGCTTGGGTGAGCGCAAGGAACGCATGGATGATCAAAGAAGTTGATCGGAGACCAAACCAAGACCTTACCCAAGTCTACTCCTACATCACCACGTCACTTTTTGTCCATAGAAAGCAAGAGATGAAGTTTTGCATGTTTTGAATTCGGATTCGAGCCTCCTGACGACATCAACTTCAAACGGACCTAGCTGCTGATCTAGAAGGACTCTCGGGGCCCATGAGTACTTGTTGGAAAGCTTATGGAGTTTACTTTCAGATGGTTTTGGTCCCACGTCAAAATTCCTCCTGAGCTGTCCAGAATCATCGAAACAAGACACGCACCTCTTCCACTCTGAGTCTGTTTTGGACCTTGGGCCTTGTATTTGTGTCGTGGGCTAAACCCATGAGGAGTGCGCCCCTCACCGGGAAAATCCTAACCCTAGGATGTCCTAACTCATATATATTTAGTAGCCGCTGCTGTTTAGATGTGGATTTTGCTTAGATTAATCTGTCTGTGAATAGTTTTGCCATTTATTGGCTTGGGAGACCCCAACTTCGAGAGTATAATCATTCATCTGCAAGTTGAGTTGCAATCTTCCTTGTTCTTGCTTGTGTTCTTCGATTCGCATGCAGGGATTAGCCTTCGTGGTGAGGTCAACCGAGCAGCGCACGGTTGATAACAAGAGAAGACGTGGTGCTGCGATTGCAGGGTTTGGGTCTTGGTGATCAGAAACCAAATCGTGAGTGTCAATTCTCCACCAAATCGAGAGTTATCCTTACCTAAAGGAAGATCGGGCACCCCATTGCCATCACTAGGGAGCTCCTTGCCTCTCCTTATATACTGAGGAGGCAAATTTACATGATAGAAATCCCAGTCAGACTCGACCAAGAAATTTCCTTCTAAGTACATAGAGTAACCGCCTAGGACTATATCCCTTTACTTGTCATGCATGGTAACATAAGCCAAGTTCTACTACTTCCCTAATTGCATGATCAGACCCATCCTCTATTCGAGTGGCCATATTGCCTTCCATGAGGTACCCAGGGCCCATGGCCTCCACAATTCCATAAAAGGCATGCCTTCCTACTTCAGACTAAGGAACTCCTTCCTCTTGATCTCCATAAGTCCATCAGGAATATGGGCAGAATGAAAACCTTGTTTGAACACCGCCCAAGTGATAGGTTCGTCACTAGGTATGATGGTTTTGTAGCTTTCCTACCATGCTGCAGCTG
Organism: Oryza meyeriana var. granulata; assembly: GCA_003991445.1. Classification (NCBI taxonomy): domain Eukaryota; kingdom Viridiplantae; phylum Streptophyta; class Magnoliopsida; order Poales; family Poaceae; genus Oryza; species Oryza meyeriana. The sequence continues at coordinate 227,136 of RYFJ01001683.1, read as the reverse complement.
CACCTTGAAGATAATACGCGACATATTCCGCCTTCTCTCTCTCATTGCAACGGGCCAGGTGAAGTTTAGCTTCAATGTCTCAAAGCCAGTCGTCTGCATCAAGTGGATCAGTGGCTGTGGAAAAACTCGGTGGGCACAGACGCTCTACATCAGCAAGCTTGGATTGCCCCTGACAGGTGTTGTGACTGAGAGCAGCACTAAGATTCTCTGAATTGGTCAGCATCTGCTCAAATATATGATTCTGCATAGCTAGAATCTGAGCCATAGTTGGTTCTGCATTATTGGTCTCACTAGTTGTGTTCCGTTGGTTTCCTGCGGCTTGTAGTGCCGCTGCCAAGTCATCTGGGCTTAAGCGACCAGGTCCACTCTTCGACATCCTGCATTTAGGCATAAAAGACCAAGGTTTGTTAAGTTACTCATACACAAAAAGTGACCCAGTATTGCCAAAACATCCAGGGATAGGGCACAATACCAAAATTCACTCCCTATTTCAAATTTTTGGAGTCAATATGGTCATATTTCAGGGTGATTAATTTCTGGACAGCAAGGTAACATTTTAAAAATGAGGTAAAACATTGAATTACAATCACATTCACAGCCTCCAGTACATCTCAGATATATAAGGGGAGTTTATGGCAGCAATTACAACTTGTTACAGGACAAGTTATGAATCAAGATTTGATTAGCCAACTTCTAATCTCACTTTAAATCTAAGTACATCTAAAAGGTCCAACTGGAGCAGAAGGTACAATGTTAGTAGGTGCAGCCATAGTCAAATGATATTGACGACCATGCCACTGGTACATATATGCTGGTCCATTCTGCACTAGATCTCCAATCTGGGCAGGGTTGGCCATTGTGCGACGGTTGTGGCGGAAACCCACTCTCATAGAAGGTCTCTGATTTACTCTCCCATAAATACCCATAGGATGTGTCAGTATTTCAGTGAGAGGAAGCATGGCATTACCTCCATTAATGATGTCCTCATTAAAGAATCCCATGTGACCCATCTGCTCAATATGTCCATCAACCTTAACAATCCTATATGGGCTTGAAAAAGCTCATGTACCACCAATGCAAGGTATCTATCCAAAGACCATACTAAGCCCACAAGATGCAATAATTGGGTGTTGACATCCCCCTGCCTTGCTTCTAACCCTGGGTGGTAATTGTTAAGGTAATCATTTGCTCGAGCTAGAAAGAAATGGAAGAGTCTAGTTATCCCTGGCATACTATGGCGTAGATGAATGATGGCTTGGTAGGCAGCTTCATACATGGCCAAAGGAGCATCCCAACCATACCCATGCTAACGAAGAGGCACCTTATGTGTGGTTCTATTGTGGACATAAAGTTCTACAACATAGGCTCTAATTGAAGAACTTCGCTCAGCAGTAAAGATCTGATACTCTGGTGGTTGCGTGTAACTAAGGTGTTGAAGCATGAGCCATAAGGTATGTGGAAGTGTTCCCTCTTCAAAACCCCCTAAAAAACAAAGTGGTTGCCAAGTGGAGGACATCTACAAAAGTGGACACTATAATCCGTTAGAAATTTTTAACTACAACTTCCTAAGGAGATATGCAATTTGCTCAAATCCTACTTTCATTTTTATTTAATCTAGACCCAATACCATATGGAAGAATGATGAAGTAATGAAAAAGGTATGTTTAGGTCCCCAAAACAGTAGATATTAACCCCCCATATGGTTTTCAAATTTTAAACCCAATCAAAAGTCCTTAAGGAAAACAAATAGATTATGTAGTAATCCTGTAACAATCTTACCATACCACCTTGTTCAATTTTTATCTCCTAACCTACTGGACCAAACATTCCAGAAATATTCAGGTAGCTTCTATCAAAATTTCAGAATTTTAGCACATACGGTTTGACCTACACAAAATTATTAAGCCTGCTGTTTACAGATTTCAGAACATATGTAGTTAGTAAAATGATAGTTTTCTGAGCAAATTTTTAAATCTTGTTAGTTCCACTATCAAATTTTATTACAAATTTGTTTATATTCAGAAGATGCACAAGTTAGGGGAGGGGACCTCTAAACAAGAAATCTAATGGCCATATCACACAATTTCCTTCCTACCCTAATTTCTATCCCTTCTACGCTGTTTCGTTAAAATTTTGAAATGCTGAGGTAGATAGAAATTTTAATTCTAATACCAATTCTACCTTGAGATAACTCACACCATAACATACTCATCCAAAACTCGTAGGGTACCACTAGGTCAAACTTGTAGGGTAAGGATAGGATTTCAACCAAAATAAGAAACATAGAGATGAAAATTCTCCTAAAGGACAAGTCATATAAGAAATCAGAACTTTCACAATTACTTTTTATCTAATGCTAAATCCTCAAAATATCCTCTTTTGAATTCCCTTTGCTACGACCTTTTGAGGTTTCCTACGGTCAGTCTTGGCTCTGATACCAAAGCTATCGGGTACCCTAAATATTACATTACCGTACATTCTACTGCCTATCACCGCGATATCTGATAGGTGGGATCCATACATCATAATAGCCACCTATCCTCACGCGTATATGACCGCATCCAAATGTACACCAATATAACACTTAAAATACTGAGTAGTCAACAGGAGAAATACTCAACAAGATACCTCACCAGCCACACCCATTGTATGCTGTCAAACATTTCGATGATGGCGACCAGGAAACTACAAACAACAGGGACTGATCTTCAGGGAGTATATCAAGTGAGGATTTCAAACGCTCAAACCCGTACTGATACAAAACTAGCCCCAGGAAGAACTAGTTCCATACTTTCATCTTAGCTAGGATATCACAATTACAAGGTACATAAGATAATAAAGTGCAGATAGTTAATTTACAACTATTACAGGTACATAGGCCAACATGCTAAATTATTTAAGGATCTGCAGAAGCTTGTCTACCCAAAAGACCCACAAGCATACCGACTATGGTAACCCCTAGTAAGAACCATCCTGAAAATCTTTGTCACCCATAGGATAGCACTCATCACCAGGCATTCCATCATCTACAAACAAGTTTAAATATAGCAATAGCAAGATCAAGTGTCAGTACATTATCTAATAATATACTGGCAAGACAATATCTAATTTCTACATACAAAGGTATATCAAGGAAAGCTTGTGGTGTAGCTAAATTTTGCACAAAGCAAGTTTATTTGGCAACATTTTTCAATAGCATTTGTAGAATGAAAACTATTATATTTTCATAAATAAATGTCATGGTATAAGCATATACATATATACATAGCAAATTACTATCATCCATGATAGTAGTTCGAATAACATCAATTAAATTCAAATTTCAAAATGTCAAGAAACAATTTCAAATGAATTTAGAAATATTCAAAACTATGCTCCTGGCACATCACTATGCTGCCCATAACCACGGGCATGGCTAACCGATTAGTTTCTACTTTGCAGAGTTCGTACATCTTTTCCCACATGACGAATAATAGTAATCATGTAAAAACATGCCACATGATACTGAAAGTACCCTTTTACTATCTACGATGAAGCTATCCTTTGCCTATGATCCAACATTGCATGAGCACGGTGAGTAAGAATTCCACACTAAGTCCAGATCCTTAGTGTCATCAGGACGATTGGCCTACCGAACCTGACGCCGTGACGAAGCAACCTAGGAGGCACTACACCATTATATTGGACATACTTAGACGCTCATGCCGCTAAGTGAACAACCGTTGCTTTGCGATATACATGAGTAGTTCCTATAAACTATCAAACAAGACTAGCTCATACTACGATGGCCTCCCAATGCACGGTCAAATCACAGACAACTTCTCAACTAAGGTTATCCCATACTAACACATGTGGATGTACTGTATATGCAGATAGTGACAAAGAGTTCGGTCCTTAATCAACCCAGGCGAACACTCCCCCTATCAGTATACAACTATCACATATGTACACTACATGCCGCTCGAGTTTGACAACCAAGTTTTCATCATTTTAGTTCACAATTATTTTGAGAGTATACTTCTGATTGAAAACTTTAAATCTTCAAAACTCGTGTTTAAAAAGTTGCCATAACATCCAATAGAGATATCTAAGAATGGCTAAGCATATCTCATCTTTAAACTTATACTTTTAACCCATATGAGTACAAGAAAAATACTCCAACCCATCCTATGGCTACAATAGGGGAAAATAATTATCAAGAAGGTATATGCAGCAATAGGCTCTCTCTACCATTTATAAACATTTTAATTATCAATATTTCAATTAAGCATGCAATTTATAAATCAACACAATTTTGCCCCAAGTCTTAGGATTCAATACGGTCAAGGAGGTGGGAAAAAAACACTTGCCTTGCAGAACTTTTCATCCTGATAAAAGTTGGGTTCAACCTCCTCACCGTCAACGGAATTTGCTTCTAAAAATAATTAGCAATATTGAGTAAAAACCAAATTATGCAAAAATGCAAATATTCACTCAAATGCATGAATTTTCTACGGGTGTTAGGTTCTATGTTGAGATCAATTTTAGGGGAAAAATATTTACTTGATTCTACTGTATGCAAAAGATTTTAATTTATTAAGTTTCTTAGTCATTTCATATGCCTCATTTAAGTATTTCATTTTTTTTTGGATTTTTAGAGGACAATTTCTGTAAATTTTCACCTGACAGAATGAAAGAGGATAAAATTATGAATTTATCAAAATTTGATTCACTGAATTTGGAGCTTGTATGGATTTTCTATGAATTTTTGAAATAAAACCTATTTTTCAGTTTAATAGAAAAGCCTTAGAGCCTATTTTCTTAATTTTTATCGGATTTTCAATTTCTGGGCCTACATATCGGTGAGTGAATTTTTATAAAGATGCCCTCTGGCTACCTAGAATTATATCCCAAGGTCCCTAGCACGTGGGGATTCTGAATCCGTTAAGAACACTCAAAGTTTTAGTAAATCATAAATCAGCCCTTGGGTCCACATGTAAGTCTAACAATTTTTACGGATTAAACCTTGCAAATTTTAAACTTTCCCTAATATCTTCCATAGTGCATTTAGATGCCGTTCCCACATGTCAATGTAACAGCAACGACGAGTGGCGATGGCGAGTGATACCGGCGGCTTCCAGGCGGCGGCGATGGCAGCGAGTTCTGAGATGCGGCCAAAAGTGAAAACATGCAGCAGCTCCATGCAATTCTACCAGTGGCTTAAATGTGTCCTGAGGTGATCTGAATAATTGACAGCAGTGGTGTAAGTGGCGGCGATGTTCGGCATGTATGTGCATATTGGGTTCTAGCTTGATTCCGGCAAAATGGGTGCATGCATGTTGGATCTCGGACTCCCAGTGTCGATGCTTTGTATCGGCAATAATAATATGGGGCTAATCATAGGACTTAAACTTGATGGATTGCAAAGGAACACGAAACAATTTATCCTAGTTCAGACCCTCAAGGTAAGGTAATACCCTACTTCTAAGTGTGGTGTATTGCCTTTGAGGTTTCTTTGATGAGATTGTGGTGTTTTCTCTGGTGAGAGCATTCTGCCCTAGGGGGCTCCTTGCCTCTCCTTATATACTGAGGAGGCAAGGTTACAAGGTAGGAATCCTAATCGGACTTGACCAATGGATTTTCTTCTAGGAATACAACGTACCTGACTAGGACTATATCCCTTTCCTTATCATACAAGGTAATATGCACCGAGTCCTTTTGTATCCCTAATTACAGGATTAGGCCCATCTTCTATCCGAGTGGCTACAAAGCTTCCCATGAGGTACCCGGGGCCCATGGCCTCCATAGCAGCCCCTGAGACCTTCATAGTTGAGTCACAGCTGGTGCCAAGTGCTCATCCTCCTCGGTGAAGATTTCTCGAGTGCCTTTCTCCCAAGTACCCATTGTCCGAGTACCTCTTCTCCAAGTCCTGCTTCGTATCAGCTGGCAACGAGGCTATTAAGGGCTTCATAGAAAAATATAAATAGTATGCGCCGAATAGGTGCACCTATTAAGTGTAGCCCCAGATTTTGTGCTTAATTGTGAAACAATTAAACATAAAGTCAAAGATCTTTAACCTTTAAATCTTTCCCGAGTGATATATTTCTCAAGAATTGGGTTCTTCAACATCATATTAGCTGGAAATAATTTTGCTCAAGGCAATTTTGGCTAAGCATGTAAGCCAAGTACCACTTCATGGATTTTAACCTAATATGTGGTCAGGTGTACTTGAGAGATACCTACATCTCCAATTTTAATGGAGACCAGCTATTACTCCTTATAAGGATATATGCTCAACACCTATTAAATAATTCAAATATTTGAACACATGTGTCTAGCAATCAGGCTTAACATAAAACATATCTGATTATTTTAATCGGTTCCTTAAAATAGCATCTGCACTATGATTTTAACACAGCCAGTCGTCGGCCCAATAGGACATGCTATTTAGGAACTCATATCTTACGACCCATTACTGAGCAAGCTGGCCCAAGCCTTCTTACCCAACGCAGGCTTGTAAAGCGGTGGGAGAGAGAAAAGATTCCCTTTTCTTCCCCAAATCGCCCAAAACGCTCCAGCTCCCGCACACGCGCCAAACTTCACGCTCTCCGCCCTAGCTAGGGTTTCCTATAGCTCGAGCTTCCTCCTAGAAATCCATGAAAATCTCCTCTCCCGCGTCGATTCCCATCGTCCAGAAGCTTTCTTGCCCAGTTCCACACCCCAACCATGCCGAGGGCACCGTTCAACATCCCTGCCATGCCGTTTGGAGCATGGCCGACATCAGATTACTGTGCGATGAAACTTGCCCTTTTGGAGAGGAAGATAAACCTCCAATCGAAAGAGATCATCAACTGGCGTCCCGCCACTGGTGTGTCGATTCCCTCTTCAGGTCCCCACGAAACCGTGGTCTTTACTTCTTTTTTTTATCGCGGTCTTGCTCTTCCTTCTTCCAATTTCCTCCGTGGGCTCCTTGATTATTACAAGATTGAGCTCTACCACCTCAACCCTAATTCCATTCTTCACATCTCGATGTTTGTCACTCTCTGCGAAGCCTTTCTAGGGATCGATCCCCATTTCAACCTCTTCTATTTTTTGTTTCACGTCAAGCCGCAACCCTCCAAATCTAAAATCCAGGTGATAGGGGGAGCAGGCCTTCAGTTCCGTAATGAGATGACGAAGGACTACTTACATGTTCCCTAAAAACTTCATTGAAAGGGTGGTATTAGGAGTGGTTTTACTGCTCCAATCTCGACCCCTCCTTGCCACCCTTCATTGGAAATCCCCCTGCAGTTCTGGAAGGCTGGATTGCCATACCGTCGTAGGCTAAAATGGTTCAGGTGCAATTGCTGCTAGAGAAGATCGATGCGCTGAAGAACATGGGGCTGACCAGACCGTGGGTGGCCAGGACCTTCCAAAACCGGCAGATTCGACCTCTGAAGGTCAGGAGTCATCTTAGCTATGACTATCGGGGGAAGAACCATCCGACCCAGGAGAGCACCGGCTTCGTCGACAAGGAGGTCGTCACCGACTCCTTGCTCGGCTACTTTGTCAACGGAGTCGTCGAGACTCTAGACACCGAGAGAGCCCCCAAGCCATACTGCAAAGACAGGCCTTGGCCGAAAGTAATGTCTTGTGTAATGTTTGTCTTGATATCCGTCTGTTATGTGTTGTATGAATGTTGTTTCCTGGATACTTGATGCTTGCAGGAATACGCCGAGTTTGTCTCTAACTCATCAGGCCAGTCGGCTAGTGGGTCTAAGAAATGACCAGCCAGCCCCTTAGCAGCCCAACCCAGCCCCAAGAGGGCAGGGAAGCAACCAGTGATAGACCAAAGAAGGAGTAACGTATCAGGCGGTCCGATGATCAGGGACCCTAGCAGCGCAACCCCTGGAACAACTAGCCCCAGGACCACACCGTCTATGGAGGCCATGGGCCCTAGGTACCTCATGAGAAGCATTTGGGCCACTCGGACAAAGGATGGGCCTCGTCGGGCACGTTGTATTCCTAGAAGGAAATCCCTTGATCAGAGTTTGACTGGGATTCCTACTCTCTAACCCTATCCCCCAGTATATAAGGGGAGGCAGGGCACCCCCTGAGGGCAGAATAACAATCTCACCAGAGAACCCTGAAAGGCAATACACCACAACTGGACGTAGGGTATTACCTCATCTCGAGAGCCTGAACCAGTATAAATTGTTTCATGTTCCTTTGCAATCCATCAAGTTTAGGTCTTACAAGTAGCCCCATATTCTTATTGCTGATACAAAACATCGACAGTTGGCGTGCCATGTAGGGGCTTCGTCAAGATCATCTTCATCAAGCCTGATAGATCCAATCAAGGGAGTCAATGGCATTAACTTCTTCCCTGGGCAAACAATCAAATTCAAGAGCCTCAACTTCGTCACCGACGAATTCGACAACCTTACCCTGTCTGACTCGGATCCAATCCGATCGGCTAGGGACCAAACAGACTCCATGCCGGTCGGCCCAAGTAATGCTACAGCAATCCTCGTCGACACGCTGCGGTGATCTTCAACATGCCCGAGTCTCGGGACAACTCTTTCTTTCGGTGTTTGACTTGGACTCGGCCTCGAGCCGGCCAAGATAGGTCTAAGAAAGAAAGAGATCATCAATCTCCCGTTCGGACTCAGCGACACCATGGATATCTTCAATCAACATTCGATGCGGCAAACCAATCCCCTAGAGTTCGACTCGGATATGGCCCAGAGCTACTCGAGATTGGATCTACGGAGGTCGAAGTTTTATATCGGCAATAATAATATGGGGCTACTCGTGAGACCTAAACTTGATAGACTGCAAAGGAACACAAATAATTTATAGTGGTTCAGGCCCTCGAGAGGAGGTAATACCCTACGTCCAGTTGTGATGTATTGCCTTTGAGGTTTCTCTAGTGAGATTTCAATATGATTCCCCGCAGGGGGTGCCCTGCCTCTCCTTATATACCAGGGGACAGGGTTACAAAGTAGGAATGCTAGTTGGACTCCGACCAAGGGATTTCCCTCTAGGAATACAATGTGCCCGACTAGGACTATATCCTTTCCTTGTTGTATAGGGTTATGTATGCCGAGTCCTATTGTATCCCTAATTACAAGGTTAGGCCCATCCTCTATCCGAGTGGCCCAATAGCTTCTTATGAGGTACCCGGGGCCCATGGCCTCCACAGTAGCCCCTGAGACCTTCATAGTTGAGTCACAGGTGATGTCGATCGTTCAGAGAAAATGAACAAGGTCCTGACCCAGCTCGCCTCCCATCTCCAACAACTGAGCCAGCTCCAAGTTGCCAAGGACGACCTAGAGCGGACTAGCTAGGAAAAGGAAACATGGCTGAGGGGAGCAGTTGACAAGCTCAGGGATGAAAAGTGGGCTCTAGCTGAAAAGATCAGAAGTAAGTCTTCTGTGTTATCTTCCTGAGTAAATCGCGAGTATATCTCTCCAGCTTTGTTGATTCCCGACTGCCTTGTTGAGTTCTTACTGCAATCTCGAGTTCTTTACTGTTCTGATTTGCAGCCCTCAAAGCCGAGTTAAAGGTCCAGGCAGAGGAGAAAAAACAACAAGAGAACAAGCTGAAGGAGATGGAGAAGGCCAAAGCCGAATTGGAGAAGGCCAAAACCAAGGTGGAGCCCGACTATGCTAGTAAGTCTCTTGCCTGACAATAACCTTAATCCGTTTTCTTGTTGCTCCGACTGCATGTTTTGGCTAACAAGTATACTTGTTGATGCTTCTGAACAGCTTCAAAAGCCAATGCCTAGATCTAGTTTAAGGCCTTTGCAGAGGAGATCAAAGTTATCAAGGAGTCACGGGAAATCCTCATCGGATCCATGAAAGGGCTCCTTGACATTATGGAGCCTCACCATGTTGGAACCAGCTCCAGTAGTGTCTCCCAGGTGCAGGCACGCCTAAGCGATGCCCCAAGCATCTTGAAAAAGTACTCGGATGAGCATGTCACTGTCGGTGTTGCCCAAACCTTGGCCATGACCAAATCGATCTACCCTAGAGTAGATATCGAGGCCATCGGTGAAGGTTTTGCCAAAGAGACATCTCCCGAAGAAGCACTAGAGTTGATCAGCCAGGTGAGGCCAACTACGGAGGCCATAGCAAAGGACTTGGGCATGTAAAAACAAACAATTATGCAGTCGCTGTATATAACTTTTGTAAGGACATTTGTAAATATTTGTACGATGCTGCTGAGTACTTGCTTTTTCTCAGTCATCATTAGCTTTACCCGACTACATAGTCTGTGCTGAGTAGATTGATAGGAACTGGAAAAATTGTTCACTTCTAAAAGCTATACTTGGGCAAATGTAGCATAATCTTTGCAAAACTTCATAACTTAGATAAAGCAAGCTCGTATTTTATTGACAAGGCACATAATACATGCAGCCCCCGACTCACTACTCGGTTGAAACAAGCGATGTAGTTAGTTAGAGAAAAAATCTATATACATATGTATAGAGAAAATACAAGACTCAGGTATAGAAAGGATGTAGCTATTCTGTATTCCACGAGTTGCTGACTAGGGCATCATCTTCAGTCTTCAGTCGGTAGGCACCCGGACGTGTCACCTCAGCAATAATGAACGGCCCTTCCTAGTTTATGCCTGTCTTTGGTGGTTTGTATTTTTCTCAAGACGAGATCACCCACCAAAATGGCGCGGCCATGAACATTTCGACTGTGATAACGACGTAGGCCTTGAAGATACCTTGTCGACTGGATAGGTGCAATGTCCCTAGCTTCCTCCAACTGATCGAGTTCAACCAGTTGGTCTTCGTTGGATTTATTTTCTGAGTGGGCCTGAACTCGCGAAGAGCCGAACTTCAACTCAGTTGGTAACATGGCCTCAGCACCATAGACTAGGAAGAAATGGGATTGCCCTATTGCCCGACTAACCGTGGTTCTTAAAGACCAGAGAACGGATGGGAGTTCTTGTACCCACTGCCCTGCATATGGTTGTAAGCATGTAATCAGATGTTTTATATCGGCAATAATAATATGGGGCTACTCGTGAGACCTAAACTTGATGGATTGCAAAGGAACCAAACAATTTATATTGGTTCTAGCCCTCAAGATGAGGTAATACCCTACGTCTAGTTGTGGTGTATTGCCTTTGAGGTTTCTCTGGTGAGATTTCGATATGATTCCCCTCAGGGGGCGCCCAGCCTCCCCTTATATATCAGGGGACAGGGTTAAAGAGTAGGAATCCCAGTCAATCTCCGACCAAGGGATTTCCCTCTAGGAATACAATGTGCCTGACTAGGACTATATCCTTTCTTTGTCGTACAGTGTTATGTATGCCGAATCCTATTGTATCCCTAATTACAAGGTTAGGCCCATCCTCTATCCGAGTGGCCCAATAACTTCTTATGACGTAACTGGGGCCCATGGCCTCCACATCAAGCGACGGAGCAAAACCTTTATCGTAGTTAGAGAAGACCTATATCGTCAAAGCGCATCTGGAGTTCTCATGCACTGCGTCACACCTGAGGAGGGCAAGCAAATCCTGCAATATATCCATTCGGACATCTGTGGCAACCATGCAGCATCCAGAACATAAGTCGGAAAGGCTTGTAGACAACGATTCCGCTAGTAGATTGCGGTTACTAACGCTAAAGTACTCGTCCCATCCTACAAGGGATGTCGATTTTCGTTCGGCAAACTTACCTACTAGCACAGGATTTGCAGACTATCATATGTGCAACGCATCCTGAGTATGATCTACATATCTGGTGTCCTCAATTTCATCATTATGGACAATGCACTCGGTTCATGGGTGGCATATTCAAAGATTTCTGCAATGATTTTGGCATGGTACACCCCCAAAGCGACGGGCAGGTTAAACAATGATCAAAATCTCCGGATTTTATAGGGCTGTGCTGGGTAGGTCGATTTAGGCCGGCTTATTTAGTAGTAGGCCAAAGATATGAGTTCTTAAAATCGCGATGCAGGTGCTATTTTACAAGAACCGATTAAATAATTAGATACGCTTCATGCTAAGCCTATAGCCGGATGTATACATTCGGGTATCTTGATTATTTTAAGGTATTGAGGATATATCCTTATAAGGATCGACAACTAGTCTCCATTAAACTTGGGGATGCATATATCTCTCAAGTACACCTGACCACATGTTGGGTTAAAATCCATGAAGTGGCACTTGGCTTACATGCTTAGCCAACAATTGCCCTAAGCAAAAATTATTCCAGTTGACATGATGCTGAAGAGTCTACATACCATGTAGTATACTACTCGGGAAAGACTACAAGGATAACGATCTTTGACTTTATGTTTAATTGTTTCACAATTAAGCACAAAGCCGGGGGCTACACCTAATAGGTGTGCCTATTTGGTGCACACTACTCATATTTTTCTATGAAGCCCTTCATAGCCTCATTGCCAGCTGACATGAAGTAGGACTCAGGAGAAGAAGCACTCAAACAAAGAGTACTCGGGAGCAATGCACTCGGGAATTCTTCACCGTGGAGGATGAGCACTCGGCATCAGTGTGACCCAACTATGAAGGTCTCAAGGGCTGCTATGGAGGCCATGGGCCCCAGGTACCTCATGAGAAGCATTTGGGCCACTCGGACAGAGGATGGGCCTAACCTTGTAATTAGGGATACAATAGGACTCGGCATACATAACCTTGTATGACAAGGAAAGGATATAATCCTAGTCGGGCACGTTGTATTCCTAGAAGGAAATACCTTGGTCGGAGTTCGACTGGGATTCCTACTCTGTAACCCTGTCCCCCGGTATATAAGGGGAGGCAGGGCCCCCTGAGGGCAGAAGAACAGTCTCACCAAAGAAACCTCAAAGGCAATACACCACAACTGGATGTAGGGTATTACCTCATCTCGAGGGCCTGAACTAGTATAAATTGTTTCGTGTTCCTTTGCAATCCATCAAGTTTAGGTCTCATGAGTAGCCCCATATTCTTAGTGCCGATACAAAACATCGACACCGTCAACTACCACCACGCCGCAGTCGGCCACACCTAGTGCGGTGCCATCTGGATCAAGCACTACACCACTGACTGCTAGCCAACAAGCCCGACAACCGGCGGTACTCCGCTACCGAGTAGTCCTTTGGGCCCCTCATCGACTACCTCCACCCCTAGCACATAGGGGTGGAGGTTTAAGACTTCCAGAAGTTATGAAAATCCTCGATCTTCAGAAAATCTTGAGTAGTTTTGCAACATCTTTATCGTTGAATAATCCTGCAGGAAGCCAAGTGACGCTGATCCCAAGGGAACAGCGCCACCAACCCCTGCAACTGCTCCCATCCCGACTGAGGCCGAGATTGCAGAGCCATAGCCTAAGCCAAGTGTTGTCCTAGCCCTTGAGGTTGAGACAACCTACTCAGCTGGGCTGCAAACTTCGCCTAGTCAGGACACCGTAGCTGATGTCCCGGTCCCTGAGCTTGCCGAAAACCTTTCACCGCTAGTTGATCCGAGGCCTAGGACTCCCTCCCCTCCACTCTCTTCATCCTTAGACGATGATGACCTCCCCATACTCGAAGCTCCTCCACCAAACTTCCCCCGGATTTTCTACTAGGTCACGTCAGAGGAGGAAGAACAAACTTTCGAGCACAATGAGGCAGCCGCCCAGAGGGAGCGAGTCAGACTGATGGAAGCTGCTATCGTTGCATCAAGGAGTATCCAGGTATATAGTCTATCCAACGATGTTTGTTGATTTGCAGTTTCTTAAAATCTTCTGCTATCGTAGCTTGTCTTATGTGACTGCAATATATCCTATGCAGCAAGTGGTTGATCGATTCGAGAAGATGGGTAAAGTCTTTCCCAACTTGCCCCTCAGCTCACTTAACTCCACCAGCTCCAGGTCGCCAAAGACGACTTGGAGAAGATTAGCAAGGAGATGGAGGAATGGCTGAAGGACTCAGTGAACAAGCTCAGGGATGAGAACTGGGAAAAGATAGGGACCATCAGAGGTATGTTTCCCTTATGCCCGAGTAACTCCAGTTATCTTCTCCATAATGTTGATCTTCGACTTTGTTTGGCTATAGCTCTAGAGACAAACCTAAACAGCAAGTCCCTTGAAATAGAATGCCTGAAGAAGGAGCTAAAGGAGCTTGAGAAGGTGAAGTCCAAGGTGGACACCGAGTATGCAAGTAAGCTTCAGATCTACTCTCGTACTTTGTCCGACTAGATATCTAGATTTAGTGATGCCTCTTTTCTATGTGAGCAGCCTTCAAAGCTAATTCGCAGATCCAATTCGGTGCCTTTGCTGAAGAAATTAAAATAATAAAGGAGTCGTGGAACATCATAGTTTATTCCACGAAGACTTTATTAGATATCATGCAGCCAAGCCTGGCCGGGCCTAGCTCCAGTTCCATCTCCCAGATGGCACAGCATCTTGAAGAGGCCCTAGCCCTTCTGAAAAAATACTCATCTGAGCGCGTCGCCGTGGGGATTGCCCAAGCATTGGCCATGACGAAGTCTCTCTACCCCCTGGGGGACATTGAGGCCATCGGAGAAGGCTTTGCTGAAGGCACTATCCCAGAGGAGGGATTGGAGTTGATTAGCCAGGTTAGGCCTACTGCTGAGGCCATTGCTGAGGTTCTGCCCATGTAAACATGAACCTTTAAATAGTCGGTGTCTGAAAGGAACAATGCATAAATACTGTAAATGCTTTTTGATGTTTGTTGTTATATCTAGCCGAGTACTTGTTTTATTTTAGCCATCATTAGTTTTACCCAACTAGCTTGTTTATGCCAAGTAATTTGAGATCAACTTTAAAAAGCATTCACCTCATGAGACTGTACTCGGCAAAGCTTAGCATAACCATTATAAAACTTCATGACTTAGACAAAACATGGTCGATCTTTATAAACAACAAGAGACATGTATCACCATGTAGCCCCCAACTCATTACTCGGTTGAAACAAGCGGCGTAGTGAGTCAGAGTAACAAACTTTATTTATATATATGTAAATGGAGTACAAAACTCAGGTATAGAAAGGACGTAGCTATTCTATGTTCCATGAGTTGTTGACTAGGACTCTGTCTTCTGTCTTTAGTCGGTAAGCACCCGGACGTGTCACCTCAGCGATAATGAATGGCCCCTCTCATAAGGGAGACAATTTATGCCTGTCTTTGGTAGTTTGGATTTTTTTCAAAACGAGATCTCCCACCAAAAAGGAGCGGCCACGAACATTTTGACTGTGATAACGACGCTGGCCTTGAAGATACCATGCTGACTGGATAGTTGCGATGTCCCTTGTTTCTCCCAACTGATCTAGCTTGTCGATGTTTTACACCAGCAATATTAATATGGGGCTACTCGGTGGAAGGAAACTCGGTGGATTGCAAAGGAACACGGGGAGTTTATATTGGTTCAGGCCCTCGATGTGAGGTAATACCCTACGTCCAATTGTGGTGTTATTCCTTTGAGGATTTGTGTTGGTCTGCCCTCATGGGGCACCCTGCCTCCCCTTATATACTAGGGGACAAGGGTACAAGGTAGGAGTCCCAGCTGGATACGGTCAAGGGATCTCCTCTTAGAGATACAATTTACCCGACTATGATTGTATATTCCTTATCGTACAAGGCAAAGTAAGCCGAGTGCTACTATATCTCTAATTACAAGGCTAGGCCCATCCTCTGTCCAAGTGGCCCATATGCTTGTCGTGAGGAACCCAAGGCCCATGGCCTCCACAGCAGCCCCTTAGACCTTCATAGTTGAGTCACAGCTGATGCCGAGTGCTCATCCTCCACGGTGAAGATTGCCCGAGTGCATTGCTCCCGAGTACTCTTTGTCCGAGTGCTTCTTCTTCCCGAGTCCTGCTTCATGTCAGCTGGCAGTGAGGCTATGAAGGGCTCCATGTAGAAGTATGAATAGTGTGCACCAAATAGGCGCACCTATTAGGTGTAGCCCTTGACTTTGTGCTTAATTGTGAAAACAATTAAACATAAAGTGAAAGATCTTTAACCTTGTAGTCTTTCCCGAGTAGTATATTACTGGTATATGATTTATAGTCTTTGCCGAGTAGCATGCCACTCATATATGAGACTCTTCAGCTTCATGTTAGCTGGAAAAGGTGTTTATAGTCTTTCCCGAGTGGCGTCCCACTTGGAAGTTAGACTCCTCAACTTCATGTCAGCTGGAAGAAATATTTAGAGCCTTTCCTGAGTAGTGCACTACTCAGAAGCTAGACTCTTCAGGATCATGTCGGCTGGAATAATATTTGCTCATGTCAACTATTGGCCAAGAATGTAGGCCAAGTACCACTTTATGAAATTTAATCCATCATGTGGTCAGGTGTACTTGAGAGATACCTGCATCTCCAATCTTGATGAAGACCAGCTTGTGACCCTTATAAGGATATATCTTCAATACCTGGTAGATAAGACAAATACTCGAACACATGTGTTCAGCAATTAGGTCTTCATGAAGGATATCTGTTTACCTCATCGGTTCCTGTTGGTAGCACCAGCACTGCGATTTTAACACAGCCAGCGAGCGGCCCACATTGAGTGTGCTACTGTAGAAACTCATGTCTTGGTGGCCTAGTACCGACTTTGTGAGCCCAAGCCGACGAATCGGAAATGGCTCTATAAAGGCGGGGAGAGAGAGAGAAAAGATTCCTTCATCTTCTTCAATCCACCAATCGTTTCGTCTTCTAGCTTCCGTACCGAAATTTCGCCTCCCGCTCCGCTAGGGTTCGCCATTGCTTGCTCTTCCCCACTGGAACTCGGGCGATTCCGCTCCTCCGCGTCCATTCCAAACCTCCAGCAACATTTCCCCCGAAATCTTCTCATCCCAAACCATGCCGAGGGCTTCAGATCTCGTGGAGGTGTCGGATGAGGTGTGTCCGACTTCAGATTGCGGTCGGTCCAAGCTGGAACACTTGGAGAAGTCGATGCGGCTGCAAAGCCGCGATATCATCCATCGGCGCCCGGCTGGAGGTGAATCAGTTCTAGAACGCCAAGCCGGCGAGATTGTTGTTTTTGCCTCCTTTTTCGACCGAGGTCTATTTCTTCCATCTTCTGACTTCCTCCGCCGCCTTCTTGCCTTCTACGGATTGCAGTTGGTGAATCTGAATCCCAACTCAGTCATGCAAATTTCTATATTTGTAACTCTTTGCGAGTGTTTCTTGGGTGTGGAACCCCATCTGAATCTCTTTACACATTTGTTCCACATCAAGCCCTAGCCCTCTAAGAACAAGGTCTAGGTGATTGGGGGGCTGGTATCCAGCTCAGAAGTGAAATGAAAAAGACTTATCTTCATCTTCCTTTGAAAACTTCCTTGAAAGGTTGGCATAAGGAGTGATTCTGCTATTCTGATTGTGGAGGCCATGGGCCCCGAGTACCTCATCACAAGCATATGGGCCACTCGGATAGAGGATGGGCCGAGACTTGTAATTAGAGATATAGTAACACCCGGTAGACTTTGCCTTATACAAAAAGGAATATATAGTCTTAGTCGGGTAAGATATATACAAAAAGGAAATCCCTTGGCCGTATCCGGCTAGGACTCCTACCTTGTACCCCTGTCCCCCAGTATATAAGGGGAGGCAAGGCACCCCCTGAGGGCAAAAGATCATTGATCGACAAAAATCCTCAAAGGAATACCACCACAACTGGACGTAGGGTATTACCTCACATCGAGGGCCTGAACCAGTATAAACCTTCCTATGTTCCTTTGCAATCCATCGAGTTTCCATCCGCTGAGTAGCCCCATAATCATATTGCCAGTGTAAAACAACGACAGTTGGCACGCCAGGTAGGGGTCTTGGCGAAATCAACATCCACAATCTCGATGGATCCAACAAGCGGAGTCAACGGCGACAAATTCTCCCCTAGAGACATAATAACCTTCAGAAGCCTCGATTTCGTCGCCGACCAGATCGGCAATCTCACCTTGGCCGAACTAGAGCCAACTCAATCGGCCGAGGAACCAGCTGACTCAGCACCAGTCGGCCAACAAGACACCACAGCCACCGTCATCAACCTGCTGCGGCGATCTTCCACTTCGCCGAGCCTTGGGACAACTCTCTCTTTCGGCGTCCGACTCGCGCTAGGCCTTGAGCCAGCCTGGGTCAGGCTAGGAAGGGGAGAGATCGTCAATCTCCCATACGGGCTTGGTAACGCCGCGGATCTACATCTCATGTGGCAGACCCAATCTCCCACGGTTCAGTTTGGGCATGGCTCAGAGCTGCTCCAGATTGGATCTAGGGAGGTCGGAGTCGTTCTTACTCCGATAAACTACTCGGACTCCGACTCTAGGTCGGACAACGGTTGAAACACTAGTTCAGACTCTAGTCTGGCAAGTCTCCTTAGCCCCTGCGAAATCTTTATGGCTTCGACTCCTCCACCGGAGGTACGCCGACTACAAGAGGAGCAACAAGAGGAGGCGGCTGACTACGTCAACAGGAGGAAGCTAACCGTGAGGCTCGCAACGATGAGCTACGCAAGGTTGGGCGAACCACTCAGCAATAGATTGTCCAGACAAAAGTCGGAGACCACGACATCTTCGTCATGCCATAACAGAACGTTGTGGCCGCCGCAACCCTGTTGGACACGCTCCAGCTTGAGCCTGATCACTAGGCCACCCCGACCATTGCCAAGATCAAGGCGATGATTACAGCTGCTGCCTGTCAGCAGCAACAGCAGTCGGGCGACACAATTGTTTCGACTAACACTTAGGGTTCTCCGGCAGTAGGCTCATCTACATCAGCACGACGCTGGGCGGCTGGCTCAAGTCAGCTACACGAAGAGCCGCGGCAAACATCACTCGGCGACACCAATAACAACAATCGTTGGTGTCACCAGTACGATCGCCGGCCCAACCAAGACCTCCGAGTTCGTCTACAACACGACCTCCGACATGACATCAATGCCCGGTGCCGCCAATGCGAAGAAGAAGAGCGCCGTCGACTAGAGGACGAGAACGAGCGTTTCGGTCTTCACCACGAGTGGTTTAACCGCCGTGGTCGGAGCCGGAGCCCTCATGAAGACGAAGGCATTCCAGCTTTCACCCATGATATTTAGGACGTCGACTGGCCGTCGGGCTTCAAGCCTACGGGGATTGAGAAATACGACAGCAAAACCAACCCCGAGTCCTGGCTCACCGTATACACCCTGGCAATTCGAGCTACCGGGGGTGACCATAAAGCCATGGCTAACTACCTCCCGGTCGCCTTGGCCGACTCAGCGAGGACATGGCTAACAGGGCTCCCGAGGCGGTTGATCGGTTCCTAGGGAGAACTCAGGGAGCGGTTCATCGCTAACTTTCAAGAGACCTATGAGAGGCCATCTTTTGAGCATGATCTATACCAACTGCACCAGAAGAAGAACGAGTCTCTACATGACTTTATCAAGAGGTTCTCCGAGAAGCGCAACCAGATCCCAATGATCAAAGACAAGGCCGTCATCGCCACCTTCCACAAGGGAGTAAAGGACGCCCCGTTCATCGCGAAGTTCACTCGGAAGCCTCCAGCCACCGTCCGGGCTCTCTTTGACATGGCAAACAAATACGCCGACTCGGCTGAAGCAGTTGCAGAGGCCCTCGACGAGAAGAAGGAACCCCGGCAGAAGGACCAGAAGGTGAAGGCCGACAACGAGCCATCACAAAATAAGACTGGCAACCGCAAGCGGAAGTCAGACAACGAGGTGGCCAACATGGAGTGAACTCGGTCGCGGCCCCAACGCAACAACGACTACCAGAAAGTCATGAATGGGCCTTGCCCCTTCCACCCCAAAGGCAAGCACGCGGCCAAAGACTGCTTCATGCTCAAGAAGTTTGCTTCCGAGCAGGCTTCATCATCTGGCACCGACAAGGAAAAAGATAAGCCATATCAAGGCCCGGCTGACGATTTTCAAGATCCCCTGGCCGAGCTCAACCACATCTTCGAAGGGCTGTCTGCGTACGAGTCCAAGCGGAAGCAGAAGCTCACAGCACGTGACGTCAACTCAATCTCTATAGCAGACACCCCCCAATATTTGCGCTAGTTAGAGACGCCCATCATGTTCACTCACGCAGATCACCCAGATCGGGTTTCACACCCAGGACATTACCCACTCATCCTAGACCTGGTTGTCAAGAACATCAAGTTGAAGAAGGTCCTCATAGATGAAGGCAGCATGCTCAATATCCTCTTGGCCAAGACTCTGGATGAGATGAAGATTCCTCGTTCAGATCTGCGGCCGAGTACGGCACCCTTCCACTGGATAATTCCCGGCCTATCTTCAACACCACTCAGGCAGATCACCTTCGGCACGCGGGATAACTTCTGCACGGAAAACCGCGTACCACGCGATACTCGAATGACTGGTGCTCACCAAGTTCATGGCGATACCGCACTATACATACATGGTGCTTAAGATGCCCGGGCCAGCAGGAGTCCTCTCCCTCCGCAGCGACGTCAAGCAAACCTTCACCTGCGACAAGGAGAGCTGCAAGTTGGCTCAATCCCAAGAGGCGGCACTGGGACGCAATAGCATTTGGCAAGCCATCACAACTGAAGTCGAGGAAGATCAAGTTTTGGCAAAAAAAGCAGTGAAGTCGAGAATTTCACAGACTCTGATACGAAGAAGATCCCCCTGGACCCTTCTGACCCCTCCAAGACTGCTCTAGTCAGGACCGGACTCGACCCCCAATAGGAAAACACGCTCGTCACCTTCCTCCAAGCCAACAAGGATATCTTCGCGTGGAAACCGTCTGACATGCCGGGCGTACAAGGGGGGTGATTGAGCACGCCCTCAACGTGAAGACAGACGCCAAGCCAGTCAAGCAACGGCTGCGGCGCTTCGCTCAGGACCAGAAAGATGCTATTCGGGAGGAGATAACCAAGCTCCTTGCAGCCGGGTTCATCAAAGAGGTCTATCACCTAGATTGGCTAGCAAACCCAGTCCTGGTCCGGAAGAAAAACAGTAAATGGTGCATGTGCGTCGACTACACTGATCTCAACAAGGCATGCCCCAATGATTCATTTGGTCTACCGAGAATAGATCAGGTGGTGGATTCAACTGTAGGGTGCGACCTTCTCAGTTTTCTCGACTGCTACTCAGGATACCACCAAATCAGCCTGATGGAGGAAGACCGCCTAAAGACGTCTTTTATGACGCCGTTTGGAGCATACTGCTACATCACTATGCCGTTCGGTTTGAAAAATACTGGAGGAACGTATCAACGGGCAATTCAGCGGTGTCTACACACTCAGATCGGGCGCAACGTGGAGGCCTACATCGACGACGTGGTGATCAAGACCTAGTCCAAAGAAGACCACATTGCTGACCTGGAAGAAACCTTCCAAAATCTTGGAAGATTCAAGATGAAGTTGAACCCGAAAAAGTGCGCCTTCGGTGTGCCATCCGGTAAGCTACTCGGCTTCATCATCTCGCATCATGGCATCGAGGCCAACCCGGAGAAAGTCAATGCAATTATGAACATGGCTCCCCCAACTAACTAGAAGGACATCCAGAAGCTGACAGGCTGCATGGCAGCACTCTGCCGGTTTATTTCCCGACTGGGCGAATGGGGCATGCCCTTTTTTAAGGTACTGAAGAAAACAAACAATTTCCAATGGACTCCTGAAGCCCAGCAAGCCTTCGAAGACTTCAAGAAATTTCTCACATCACCCCCCATGTTGGCATCACCCATGCCCTAAGAACCGCTAATGCTATACCTGGTGGCAACTACCCAGGTAGTCAGCACGGTGTTGGTGGTTGAGCGATCCGAACAAGGTCACATCCAAAAAGTTCAACAGCCAGTCTACTTTGTCAGCGAGGTCCTTGCCGACTCAAAAACAAGATATCCGTAGGTCAAAAAGCTACTCTATGGCCTACTCATCACTGTCCAAAAGCTGGTGCACTATTTTGAAGCACATCAAGTCACGGTGGTCACATCGTTTCCACTTGAGGACGTCCTGCATAACCGCGAGGCCACCGTCTGAATCACTAAATGGGCGCTCGAGTTGATGGTGTTCGACATCACCTTTCAGCCGCGGACAGCAATCAAATCACAAGCTCTAGCCGACTTCATGGCCGAGTGGACAGAAGTTCAAATGCCTACATCAATAGCGAAGCTAGAGTATTGGACAATGTACTTCGACGGTTCTCTACGGATCGGCGGCGCCGGGGCTGGCGTCATACTGACGTCCCCACCTGCGAAAAACTGAAGTATGTTCTACAAATCCACTTCCCGGCTTCCCACAACGTCGCCGAGTACGAGGCACTCATCCACGGGCTCCGCATCGCTATATCACTCGGCATTCATCGATTGGTTGTACATGGAGACTCTCAACTCAGGTAAACCAAGTTATGAAAGACTGGACATGTCTCGACGACACCATGGCGGCATACTGTTAGGAGGTCCGCAAGCTGGAATGCAAGTTCGATAGGCTGGAGATAACACATGTCCTACGACAATACAATGATGCTGCAGATCAATTGGCAAACATGGGATCCAAAAGAGAGGCAGTCCCGATCGGGATCTTTGTCGAACAACTTATGGAGCCATCAGTCAAGAAGAAACCAGTGCCAGAGCAGTCGGGAGGTGAACCTACCCCGGCAACAGACGAGGTGCTGCACATATGTCAGGATTGGCAGACTCTTGTTCTCAAATACCTCCTAGACGATGAACTCCCAGAAGACCGCGGCCAAGCCGAACAAATCAAACGTCGAACCAAGAGTTTCCTACTCATCGGAGAAGACCTGTACCAAAGAAGTGCATCCGGTGTCCTCATGCGCTGCGTCACCACCGAGGAGGGCAAGCAGATTCTGTAGTCGATCCACTCGGGCATATGTGGCAACCATGCCGCATCTAGGACATTAGTCGAAAAGGCTTACCGGTAGGGATTTTTCTGGCCAGCAGCAGTAACAGATGCCAAAGACATTGTTCGCACATACGAGGGTTGCCAGTTCTATGCAAGACAAACCAATCTCCCAGCCTAGGAACTCCAAACAATCCCAATCTCTTGGCCCTTTGTAGTGATGCACCTGGGTGCCCGATCTTCCGATTGGTTCGATTTGGCGACGTGAAGACGTTCACGTTTTGAGGCTTCCGATCAGCGATCGTCACCTCGCAACCGCTACACCCACACGTCTAGTTGTTATCAACCACGCTCTCACGTAGTCAACCTCACCACGAAGGTTTTATCCCTGCAAGCAATCGAAGAAACTCACAAGAACAAGGAAGAACGCAATCTGAATTGCAGATGAATGTTTAGCACACGAAGTTGGGGTTCTACAAACCGATCTGATGGCGAAACTGCAATGGCAGAATAATCTAAGCAAAACCCACCTTTAAACAACGACGGCTACTGTATATATAGGAGTTGGGACGTCCTAGGGTTATCCCTAGGGCGCACACCCCTTGGGCTTAGCCCACGACACAATTACAAGGCCCAAGGCCCAAAACAGACTCGGACTGGAAGAGGTATGTGTCTTGTTTTGACGATTCTAGACAGCTCAGGAGGAATTTTGAGCTGGGACCAAAACCATCTGAAAGTAGACTCCATAAACTTTCCAACAAGTACTCATGGGCCCTGGGAGTCCTTCTAGATCAGCGGCTAGGTCCGTTTGAAGTTGATGCTGTCAGGAGGCCCGAATCCGAATCCAAAACGTACAGAACTTCATTGCTTGCCTTCGATGGACCGAAAGTGACATGGTGCTGTAGAAGTAGACTTGGGAAAGGTCTTGGTTTGGTCCCCAATCAACTTCTTTGATCATCCATGTATTCGTTGCGCTCAGCCTCTTTCCCTTCACCCAAGCAAGTATCTCTGCAAACGAGAACACACAAAACTCATGGTGCAGTAACGGCTGTTCAAATATATAACGTATAAATCTTATGTAGAAAGCATGCACCTTTGGTTGATGAATATATGAGGTAGTTATGTTCATATCTGAGCTAGTGATGTCCTCATCATCCTCCCCTTCTTGATTTGAAACCGTCCACGGTTTCACCTTGTCATTAAGCTTGATGAACATATCTTTATCTTTCACAATATTGGGTGAAGTAGTGTTGTGCATATGGTTGGATTCTAAAATTTTTAAACACGGAGAACACTTTGTAGTGTTGTGCAGCTCACAATACTCCCCTTCTTGCAAACCAACCTGCAACTCATTTAAACAGCTAGAGGAACTAGATAGAGAATTATTTATACTCATGCGGTCCTCTAGATAAGACATATCATTATGAAAAGGAGGTATATTAAAATTTGAACAAATATATGCTCTATGCACATTATATTCTCCTTTATTATCATAATTGCCAATAACATAAAAAATCACATAAGAAGGACATGGCAAATCAGATGTAGCAAATAATTTCTTCTCTAAACAATTTAGTGGACAAAGATCATCAAATTGAATATAGCCCCAAGTATTTAAAGAAGATAGCAATCTAAGCTCTTCATTCTCACTAGCAATGTGAACAACATGTCTAAAATCAGCACATGGTGGTTCAACAACATTACTAACATGCTCATTCACTAGTTGTGGCATGGATATAAGTGAAGCATTGCACAACTCTTCTTTATCACAAGAAATAGGAACCAAATCATTGTGTGACAAAGGTAAGTTAACATATGATTCCACTGGAGATTGCTCTAAACTAACATGATTAGTGGACATATATAGCACATCAAAATTGTCCATACCTTGAGTGAATGTAGCACCATTTCTGTTACCTTTGTTCTCATTTTCAAAAACTGTAGGTGCACTCTTAATTAAACCATCTTGAAACATGCATGGAACAATAGGTGGATCTTCTTTCTCTATGTCTTTCTTCTTTTCCTCATTACCTTGGCTCTTTTCAGATACCTGCAAAATGTCAGTGCCCAAAGCAATATGTTCATTTTGCAATAACTCAGGTTTAGGTGAAGGCATCAAAACATTAGTATTAGTACATTTATTTCTCAAAACCTCATGGTTTTTAATCTTTTCCCTCTCAAGATCATCTTTTAAAATTTCAGCAGGGGACATAGGTAGCAACTTAAATTTCTTGCCATTATATGTAAAAGTGTATGTGTTGGTTCTACCATGGTGCACAACATCTCTATCATATTTCCAAGGTCTACCCAAAAGTAGAGAACATGCTTGCATTGGAACAACATCGAATATGGCACTATCATGATAATTGCTTGCTGAAAACTCCACTTTCACAATTTTACTTACCTTCAACTTACCGCAAGAATTAAACCACTGGATGTAATAAGGCTGAGGATGCGGTTGCGTCGGCAATCCAAGCTTCTCGACCATATCTAAACTTGCCAAGTTGCTACAACTCTCGCTATCAATAATAACACGGCATGCTCGATTCATAACCAAAAACCTTGATTGAAACAAATTGTGGCATTGATTTTGCTCCGCTTTCTCCATTTGAGAACTTAGCACTCGTTGTACCAAAGTACTCTCATTATCCTGCAAAAGGTTAGTCACAGAAGAAGGGACAACAAGGGGTCGCTTCTCTAAATGACACACTTTATTTTTGTAAGCAAAATTCTGAGATGGAGAAACAAATTTCTCTCGCATAAGCATTTTCATATCGTTCCAAGTTTGAGGCAATCTATCATGTGAAGACGTTATTAAATCTTGCCACCATATTAAAGCATGAGAAGTCAAGACACTAGCAGCATTCTTAATTTTTTGTTTATCACACAGATGACGATGAGAAAAAATTTTATTAATCGCAACTTCCCAACTCATGTATGCTTCAACACCAAATCCATTATATGAAGGGGGAGATGACACAATTTTACCTTCACTTGTCGAAGATGATGTGGCAGCTATGGTAGGGCTCTCATCCAAATTCTTCATCTCCTTTTTGTCCTTGGTGTGAACTGTCATAGTTAGTGGAAGACAAGAAGAAACAGTAACTGGCTGCTGATGTCGTCTCAATTGTGCATATTTACTAAGGAGACCTTTCATGCTCTCAGCTATTGCTTGAAGGTCTTGTTGTATAGAGTCCATACTATGTCATCACAATCCTGCCACTGTTAGTAGAAAACAGAAAACAACACAAAAACTTTATCCCTATCAACTACTAGGTAGTGGACAGTGGAATCACACACTCTCAAGCAACCAAAAGCGTCTTACCGAACTGTTATGATATTCTTACCGATTGAAACAGGTGGTACGACCGGAGAGGTGGGACATTGACAGCGGTGAGTGTTGCGATTACTTGGATCAAATCTATACTGATAAGAAGTTTGTGGATCTCGGGAGGCTCAAAAGTATGGTAGCAAGGATTAGCAAATATTAATAACAGAATAGCAAAGCTGAACAAGTGTTCCAAATACTTGTAGCAGTCGCTGGCCGAGACATGTTCCTAGAACCAGCCTAACAAGTGAGAGTAAGAAACAAAGGACTTAGGACAACTCTCTCTCATCAAGTCTCTCGAATATCTTGAAAGATCAGCTCAGCAAGACTGCTCACTAAAAACAGCTCTCTATCCTTTTCTTTTTCTTTCTTTTTTTTCTTTTTTTTTCTCTTCTCCTTTTTTTCCTTTTTTTTTCTTTTTTTTTCTCTTCTAGGAATACACCTAGTACACAAGAAGTAACCACAAAAATTGGCCACTCGATATAATGCACGGACAGACCCTAGAAAAACACATAGAGGGGCTCTTAAAAGCGTGCAAGAACTTCGGAGCTTGAAAAATCAGTCTTGCAGGCCAAATTTCATGATTTTAGATTGACCACATCTGACAAAGTCGGGGACAACCGGATGTAAAATTTTCTGTAGATGTCCACAGATATAAAGTTTGCCCAATTCCGAGTCCGTATGCAAAAGTTATGGCTGTTTAAGACAGGTAGCGCAAACTAGGGGCTTCGCGGCTCAACCCTGTTGCTTTGGCTAGAGTATAAGTGCCAATAGGTCAAGCGGGCTGACAAGGAGGCTAGCGGTGCAGGGCAATTGACACAAGGCGGCTTGCGACCTATCTAAAAAGTCTTGTGAAAGCGGGTTAAAAACTCAAGGCGGCTTGTAGTCCGAAATAGAGTAGAACTCGATCTCTCAAGGCAGGCTCTCGCGCAATACAAAAGTTAGAACTAGAACCACGAACACGACTCTAAACCAGCGACCACTAACTTGACCTAGGACACAGACTCAACAAAGCGAAACTGAAATAAATTTTGCAAAGGCACAAAGGGGTTTGGACAACGAATAAACCTAAAACTCCGAAGAACACGGTGGTAATAAATTTTTGGTTTTTTTTTGGACTCTAGGTAAAAGAAACAAAGATGGATAAATGGGAACAGATAATACCTATCGGGCAACCTGTGCTCTGATACCACTTGATGTGCCTGGGTGCCCGATCTTCCAATAGGTTCGATTTGGCGACGTGAAGACGTTCACGTTTTGAGGCTTCCGATCAGTGATCGTCACCTCGCAACCGCTACACCCACACGTCTAGTTGTTATCAACCACACTCTCACGTAGTCAATCTCACCACGAAGGTTTTATCCCTGCAAGCAATCGAAGAAACTCACAACAACAAGGAAGAACACAATCTGAATTGCAGATGAATGTTTAGCACACGAAGTTGGGGTTCTACAAACCGATCTAGACGGCGAAACTGCAATGGCAGAATAATCTAAGCAAAACCCACCTTTAAACAATGATGGCTACTGTATATATAGGAGTTGGGACGTCCTAGGGTTATCCCTAGGGCGCACACCCCTTGGGCTTAGCCCACGACACAATTACAAGGCCCAAGGCCCAAAACAGACTCGGACTGGAAGAGGTACGTGTCTTGTTTTGACGATTCCAGACAGCTCAGGAGGAATTTTCAGGTGGGACCAAAACCATCTAAAAGTAGACTCCATAAGCTTTCCAACAAGTACTCATGGGCCCCGAGAGTCCTTTTGGATCAGCGGCTAGGTCCGTTTGAAGTTGATGCTGTCAGGAGGCCCGAATCCGAATCCAAAACGTACAGAACTTCATTGCTTGCCTTCGATGGACCGAAAGTGACATGGTGCTGTAGAAGTAGACTTGGGAAAGGTCTTGGTTTGGTCCCCAATCAACTTCTTTGATCATCCATGTATTCGTTGCGCTCAGCCTCTTTCCCTTCACCCAAGCAAGTATCTCTGCAAATGAGAACACACAAAACTCTTGGTGCAGTAACGGCTGTTCAAATATATAACGTATAAATCTTATGTAGAAAGCATGCACCTTTGGTTGATGAATATATAAGGTAGTTATGTTCATATCTGAGCTAGTGATGTCCTCATCATGTAGTATGGGGGCTTGACATGGTCAGGCCTTTCAAGAAAGCCCCAGGAGGGTTCACACACTTGTTCGTCGCAGTGGATAAATTCACCAAGTGGATTGAGGCTAAACCTGTTGCTACCATAACAGCGGCACATGCAAAGGACTTCACTATGAGTATATTACACCGATTCGGTGTCCCTAACTGCATCATCACCGACAACGGTACTCAGTTCACGGGCGGCATGTTTCAAGATTTATGTGACAACTTTGGCATCAAAATCTGCTATGCATCTGTGGCACACCCGTGGAGCAATGGGAAGGTTGAACGCACCAACGGTATGGTCTTACAAGGTATCAAAGCCAGGATATTCGACCGACTACAACCATACGCGGGCCGGTGGATTCAAGAGCTCCCATCTGTTCTCTGGTCTCTCAGAACCACGGTTAGTTGGGCAACAGGGCAATCCCCTTTCTTTCTGGTCTACGGTGCTGAGGCTATGCTACCAACCGAGTTAGAGTTCGGCTCTCCGTGAGTTCGGGCTTACTCAGAAGACACATCAAACAACACCCGATTGGTCAAACTAGATCAGTTGGAAGAAGCAAGGGACATCGCAATAATCCAGTTGGCAAGGTATCCTCAAGGCCTGCGTCGCTACCACAATCGCAATGTCCATGGCCGTGCCTTTTTGGTCGGAGATCTCGTCTTGAGAAAGATACAAACCACCAAAGACAGGCATAAACTATCCCCAATATGGGAAGTGCCATTCATTATAGCTGAGGTTACTTGGCCAGGTGCCTGCCAACTGAAGACGAAGACGGTGCCCCTCATTAGCAACTCATGGAATATAGAATAGCTACGTCCTTTCTATACCTGAGTTTTATACTTTCCTATGTGTACAGGTTTTCTCTAACTCACTACGCCGCTTGTTTCAACCGAGTAGTGAGTCAGGGGCTGCATGTATTATATGTGTTCTGTCAATAATATACGAGCCTGTGTTACTTAAGTTATGAAGTTTTACTAGACTTTCCCATGTCTGCCTCAGTACAGCTTTCTGCGGTGAACATTTTTATTAAGTTCCTATAGATTAACTCGGTGTAGGCTATATGGTCGAGTAAAGCTAATGACAACTGAGTCATAGTCTAAAGCTTGGTGGCATTGCACATATATTTACACATGTCTTTACAAAAATCCACAATACACCGACTGCATGATGTACTGTTTTTACCGACCCAGGTCTCGGGTGATAATCTCTGCAATCGGCCTCACCTTGGCTATCAGCTCCAGCGCCTCCTTAGGAGTTGTCTCCTTGGCAAACCCCTCCCCGATGGCTTCTACATCTACCCTTGGGTAGATGGACTTGGTCATTGCCAGGGTCTGGGCCACGCCGGTAATAACATGCTCGTCCGAGTACCTCTTCAGGGCACTCGGTGCATCTTTAAGGTGCTCCTCCACTTGGAAGATTGTGCTGAAGCTGGTTCCCACAGGGCGAGGGTCCATCAGGTCAAGGAGCCCTTTCACGGACTCAGCAAGGGTTTCCCATGACTCCTTGACTTCCCTGATCTCCTTTGCGAAAGCTTGAAACTGGATCTGGGAATTGGCTCTAGAAGCTACTCGGGTTCACCAACAAGTAAACTTGTTAAGCAAAGCTGTAGATGGAGTAATTAATGGATTGGCTAAGGTTATTGTCAGAGCAGAGACTTACTTTTGTAGTCGGCCTCCCACTTGGCTATAGCCTTCTCTAGTTCAACTTGTTCTTTCTCGAGCTTGGTGTTGGCCTTTTCCAACTTGGCCTTCTCTTGCGCAAGCTTGGTATTGGCCCTCGTCAGGTCAGCCTTGTCCTTTTCAAGCTTGGCTTTGGCTCTCTCAGCCTCCTTCAGCTGGTTTTCTCCCTCTGTTCGGGTCTTCAACTCGGCTTTGAGGGCTGCACAACAGAATAGTCAAGAACTCAACGTTGCAGTCAAGACACAACTAGGCATTCGGGAAACAACACAGCTGGAGAAATATATTAAGGGCTCAGTCAGGAAGACGTATTCAAGAGGTTTGCCTCTCATCTTCTTGGCTTGGTCCCAATTCTCGTCCCTGAGCTGGGTGACGGCATCCTTTAACCAAGTCTCCCTCCCCTGGTGGCACTCCTCCAATATGGCCTTCAAGGCCCGGAGCTATTCCAATTCTTGGAGCTAGGGGGCAACCCGGGTTAGGACCTCGTTCATCTTCTCTGAGCGATCCACAAGTTTCTACTCGGGAAGAAAGAAGTCAATTGTCAGAACAATCGTGCAAGGAAGGTTACCAAGATCCCAATACGACGAATCATACCTGAATCCCCTGGGACGTAGCGATTGTGGCGCGAAGAAGGTCTGTGCATTCTTTCTCCGCCGCGGCTTCATCATGCTTATAACTCTTCGCAGTTCCGTCAGCGGCTGTCTAGTGGAACGTCCTTGGGAACTTGGGGGGAGGGGCCTCGAGTCTGGGGAGATTCAGCTTTTCTGAAGGTGGCGACGACAATGACGACGACGACAACGACGGTTACCAGGATGGCGATAGGGTCCTGGCCCCCAACTTGGCAACCTTCGAGGCTTTGGGGGCTGGCTCAGGAGCCGCAGCGATGGCTTCAACAACGAGCGCCGACTCAGGGGCTGGAACAGTGGCTTCAACAACCGCCCCTTGGTTGGCCGGGGTCGGCGGCCCTGCAGTCAGGGCGGTCTCAGTTTCTGCAACTGGAGCCGCCGTCGGCTCAGCAAGTGTGCTCGCTAGCGCTAGATCAGCTGGGGCAGGCTCGATAGCAGGGGTAGTTGGTGTGGTCTCCTTAAGATCAATGTCGGCCCACTTCGTGCGTAATGAGTCAAACATCAAGACGCTACAATGCTGAACATGATTTTCAGAAGACCCAGAACGACCTACCTCTTGGAGAACTTGAGCTTTTGTCCAGGAGATCTAGAGGGCGGCACTGGAGGGCTGCTGGCTTTCGGGCTAGAAGGCGCGGCAGTCGGCCGCGGCATTCCTGTCCTAGTTTGGCCCCATTCACGGTGTAGCCAGCTGGGGCGCTTGGGTACTTGGCGGCGTTGGAGTCGGCCTCGCACTCGGCGGCACTCGTGTTGGGCTTGATGATGCTGGGCTCGACTGCGCCGGTCCCAGTCTAGGACTCGATGGCCTGGGTGCAGTACTGGTGAGGTCTTTTATTTTCAGACTCCCGGCTGCGGCAATCGGCCTCATGACCTCCTTCTTGCCCTGATCTGGGTTTCTTCCCCACTCTCTTGGAGTCGGGCTAGGCGGCAGAAGGACTTCTCGGCCTCTTCTTCGACTTTGTGGCTGACAGTGGACGGGAGTCAACATCAAACTCCTTGCACCACTGCAAATGATTCAACAATATACATCGCACGATGCTAGGCAATTATGGATACATGTCTATAGGCATTCATCACAGAAGAAAAGCAAGGGTTACCTCGGGACGAGGTCGGTTTCGGCTATAAGCCATGATGGAGCGCTCTGCGTCCTCGGTTTCGACCACCCCACTGGAGAAATAACTGAATAATGTTTCAGTCACTTTTTGCTGGTCAGCCAGTTCTCGGCTTTCTCGGTCGGGGTTATTTTTCCCTTGGTAATCCCAGCAGAATTCACTCCTCAGCTTCAATGGCTGGGCGAGCCGGGTCAGGAAACACCTGGCCACCCAGGGGCCGGTTAGACCGGCTCTCTTCAGTTTCTCCAATCTTGCCAGCAACTGATGCACTTGGCCCATCTCTTCAAAAGTTGGATCTAATGACCAATTGGGCGAGACCGCCGGAGGCAAGCCGGTGAATGGAGGCAGGGAGGGTTCTAGATTAGAATAGTAGAACCACTCCTTATGCCAACCTTTCAAGGAGGATTTCAAAGGAAGATTGATATATATTTTCTTCATTTCACTCCTCAACTAAAGGCCAGCCCCCCCAATCACCTAGACCCTATTCTTGGAGGGCTAGGGCTTGATGTGGAATAAATGTCAAAAGAAATTGAACTGGGGTTCCACACCCAAGAAGCACTCACAAAGAGTCACGAATATAGAGATTTGCAAGATTGAGTTGGGATTCAGATTCACCAAGTCTAATCCGTAGAAGCTAAGAAGACGGCGGAGGAATTCAGAAGAGGGAAGTAATAAACCCCAGTCGAAAAAAGAGACAAAAATGACAGTCTCACTGGCTTGGGGATTTGGAACCGATTCACCTTTGGCCAAGCGCCAGCGGATGATGTTATGGCTTTGCAGCCGCAACGACTTCTCCAGATTTTCCAGCTTCGACCGGCT
This sequence comes from Oryza meyeriana var. granulata, assembly GCA_003991445.1. Taxonomy (NCBI): domain Eukaryota; kingdom Viridiplantae; phylum Streptophyta; class Magnoliopsida; order Poales; family Poaceae; genus Oryza; species Oryza meyeriana. Next base: position 194,698 of record RYFJ01001683.1, on the reverse strand, counting down.
GCAATCCGAGGTTGGCCACGCCTCATCTGACACCCCAACGAAATCTGGAGCCCTCGGCATGGTTGGGGGACAAGAAGATTTGGGGGAAATGTGGTCGAGGGCTTGGAATGGACAAAGGGAAGCAGAATCGCTCGAGCTTCAATGGGGAGGAGCAAGCAATGACGAACCCTAGCAGAGTGGGAGGCAAAATTTCACCGCAGAACTGGGAAGACAAAATGATTGATCGCTTGAGGAACATGAGGAATCTTTTTTCTCTCTCCCCTAGCCTTTATAGAGCTTGTGCTAACTCATGGGCTTGGGCTTACACAATCGGCACTAGGCCATCAAGATATGAGTTTCTACAGTAGCACGCTCAATATGGGCTATTCGCTGGCTGTGTTAAAATCGCAGTACAGGTGCTACCAACAGAATCCGATGAGGTAAACAGATATGCTTCATGAAGGCCTAATTGCTAAACATATATGTTTGGGTATCTGTCTTATTCACCAGGTATTGAGGATATATCCTTACAAGGATCACAAGCTAGTCTTCATCAACATTGGGGAGGCAGGTATCTCTCAAGTACACCTGACCACGCAATGGATTTATTTTCATAAAGTGGTACTCGGCCTACATGCATGGCCAACAGTTGCCATGAGCAACATTATTCCAGCCGACATGATGCTAAAGAGTCTAACTTCCGAGTAGTGCACTACTCGGGAGAGACTATAAATATTCTTTCCAGCCGACATGATGCTAAGGAGTCTAACTTCCGAGTGGGACACCACTCAGGAAAGACTATAAACACCCCTTTCCAGCTGAGATGAAGCTGATGAGTCCTATATACGAGTGGCATGCTACTCGGTAAGACTATAACTCATATTCCAGTTGACATGATACCGAAGAGTCTCATATACCGGTAGTATACTACTCGGGAAGGACTACAGGGTTAAAGATCTTTGACTTTATGTTTAATTGTTTTCGGAATTAAGCACAAAGTCAGGGGCTACACCTAATAGGTGCGCCTATTCGGCGCACACTATTCATACATCAACATGAAGCCCTTCATAGCCTCGCTACTAGTTGACATGAAGCAGGACTCGAGAAGAAGAAGCACTCGGACAAAGAGTACTCGGGAGCAATGCACTCGGGCAATCTTCACCATGGAGGATGAGCACTCGGCATCAGCTGTGACTCAACTATGAAGGTCTCAAGGGCTATTGTGGAGGCCATGGGCCCCGGGTACCTCATCACAAGCATATGGGCCACTCAGATAGAGGATGGGACGAGACTTGTAATTAGAGATATAGTAGCACCCGGTAGACTTTGCCTTATACAAAAAGAAATATATAGTCTTAGTTGGGTAAGATGTATCTCTAAGAAGGAAATCCCTTGGCCGTATCCGGCTGGGACTCTTACCTTGTACCCCTGTCCCCCAATATATAAGGGGAGGCAGGGCACCCCCTGAGGGCAGAAGATCATTGATTGACAAAAATCCTCAAAGGAATACCACCACAACTGGAGGTAGGGTATTACCTCACATCGAGGGCCTGAACCAGTATAAACCTCCCTGTGTTCCTTTGCAATCCATTGAGTTTCCATCCGCCGAGTAGCCCCATAATCATATTGCTGGTGTAAAACATCGACACTGATTTGGAACCCTCTCTGCCTCCGTTTACCGGTTTGCCTCCGGCAGTCTTGCCCGATTGGTCATTAGAGCCAACTTTTGAGGAGATGGGCCAGGTGCATCAATTGCTTGAAATGCTAGATAAACTGAAGAGTGCTGGACTAACCGGTCCCTGGGTGGCCAGACGTTTCCTGACCTGGTGCATCCAGCCGCTGAAGCGAAGAAGCGAATTTTGCTGGGATTACCAGGGGAGAGACGATCCTGACCAAGAAGGCCGAGAGCTAGCTGACAAGCATAAAGTAACTAAAGTGTTGTTTGGTTATTTCTCCAACAGGGTGATCGACACCGAAGATGCAGAGCGCTCCGCCGCGGCTTTCAGACAAAAACGGCCCCGTCCAGAGGTAGCCCTTGCTTTTCATTTGTGATAAATGCCTATAGATATGTATCCATAATTGCTCAGCATTGTGTGATGTATATTGTCGAACTGTTTGTAGTCCTGTAAGGAGTTTGATGATGACTCCCAAACGTTGTCGGCCATGAAGTCAAAAAAGAGGCCGAGAAGTCCTTCTGCTACCCAACCCGACTCCTAGAGAGCGGGGAAGAGGCCTATTGTAGACGAGGACAAGAAGAAGGTTATCAGGCCGAGTGCCGCAGCTGGGAGCCTCAAGATCAGAGACACCACCAGCATAGCCCCCAGGCCATCAAGCCCTAGACTTGGACCGACGCCGTCAGGCTCAGCAACATCGAGCCCAAGAAGAGTGCCGTCGAGTACGAGGTCGGGTTCAGCACTACCAGGCTCGGCAACATCGAGTCCAGGGATGGCGCCACCACGAATGGGGCCGACTAGGACAAAAACGCCGCCGCCGACTACCGTGCCATCAGGCCTGATAGCCAGTGGCCCTCCAGTGCCGACCTCTGGATCCCCCGGACAGAAGCTTAAGTTCTCCAAGAGGTAGGTTGCTCTGGGTCTTCTGAAAATCTTGTTCGGCATGGTAGCGTCTTAATGTTTGACTCGTTACGTAGGAAGCGAGCCGACATTGATCTCAAGGAGACCACTCTGGCTACTCCAGTTGTCGAGCCAGCCCTGGCTGAGCCAGCACCAGCGAGCACACCTGCTGAGCCAGCGACGGTCCCAGTTGCAGAAACTGAGATCGCCGCAACTGCAGGGCTGCCAACACTGGCCGACCAAGGGGCGGTTGTCGAAGCTGTCGCTCCAGCCCCTGAGCCAACCTCCGGGGCCCCGGAGGCTGCCGAGTTAAGAGCCAGGACCCCGTCGTCATCCTGGTCATCGTCGTGCCTAGGCTTGAGGCCCCTCCCCGCAAGTTCCTGAGGACATTCCGCTAGGTGGCCCCCGACGGAACTACGAAGTTATAAGCATGACGAGGTTGCGGCAGAGAAGGAGAGTGAAGACTTGCTTCACGCCACAATCGCCGGGTCCCAGGGGGTTCAGGTATGACTTTCACCGTATTGGAGTCTTGGTAGTCTTCCTTGCACGAGTGTTCTGACGCTTGACTCTGCTTTGCTCTATTTCTCCCCGAGCAGAAAATTGTTGACCGCTCGGAGAGGATGAACGAGGTCCTGACCCGGCTTTCCTCCCAGCTCCAAGAATTGGACCAGCTCCGGGCCTTAAAGACCGAATTGGAACAGGGCTACCAGGGGAGGGAGTCTTGGCTGAAGGGAGCCGTTAATCAGCTTAGGGATGAAAATTGGGACCAAGCAAAGAAGGTTGGAAGTAAGTCTCCCGAGTACGTCTTCCTGACTGAGCCCTTAGTATATTTCTCCAGCTATGTTGTTTCCCAACTGCCCGGTTGTGTCTTGATTGCAATGTTAAGTACTTGACTATTCTGATGTGCAGCCCTCGAAGCTGAGCTGAAGACCCGAACAGAGGGAGAAATCCAGCTGAAGGAGGCCGAGAGAGCCAAGGCTAGGCTTGAAAAAGACAAGGCCGACTTGACAAGGGCCAAGGCTGAGCTTCAGAAAGAGAAGGCCGACTTGACAAGGGCCAAAGCTGAGCTTCAGAAAGAGAAGGCCGACTTGAAGAAGGCCAACACCAAGCTCGAGAAGGAAAAGGCTGAACTGGAGAAGGCCAAAGCCAAGTGGGAGGCCGACTACGAAAGTAAGTCTCCGCTCTGACAATGATCTTAACCAATCCATTAAGTACTCTGTCTGTAGTTTTGCCTAACAAGTTTACTTGTCAATGAACCCGGGCAGCTGCTAGAGCCAATCCCCAAATCTAGTTTTAGGCTTTCGCAGAGGAGATAAAAGTTGTCAAGGAGTCACAGGAGATCCTTGCTGAGTCCGTGAAAGGGCTCCTTGACATCATGGATCCTCACTACGTGGGAACCAGCTCCAACACGGTCTCCCAAGTGCAGGTGCGCCTTAACAAAGCACCGAGTGCCCTGAAGAGGTACTCGGATGAGCATGTTGTTGTCGGCGTGGCCCAAACCCTAGCGATGACCAAGTCAATCTACCCCAGGGCAGATATTGAGGCCATCGGAGAGGAGTTCGCTGAGGAGATGACACCTGAGGAGGCGCTGGAGCTGATAGTCAAGGCGAGGCCGACTACAGAGGTGATCACCCGACACCTGGGTATGTAAGAACAGTCCATCATGTAGTCGGTGTATATGAATTTTTGTAAAGACATGTGTAAATATATGTGCAATGCCGCCAAGCTCTGAATTACTACTCAGTTGTCATTAGCTTTACCCGACTATATAGTCTATGCCGATTTAGTGTATAGGAACTTAATAAAATCGTTCACCGTAGAAAGCTATACTCGGGCAAACATAACAAAGTCGTTGCAAAATTTCATAACTTAAGTAAAACAGGCTCGTATATTATTGACGAAGCACATATAATTCATGCAGCCCCCGACTAACCACTCGGCTGGAACAAGCGGCATAGTGAGTCAGAGAGAATCTGTACACATGGGAGAGTATAAAACTCAGGTATAGAAAGGATGTAGCTATTCTATATTCCATCACTTGCTGACGAGGGCACCGTCTTCGGTCTACAGTCAGTAGGCGCCTGGCCAAGTAACCTCAGCGATAATGAACGGCCCTTCCCAGATTGGGGATAGTTTATGCCTGTCTTTGGTGATTTGTATTTTTCTCAAGACGAGATCTCCAACCAAAAAGGCGCGGCCACGGACATTGCGGTTGTGTTAACGACGCAGGCCTTGAAGATACCTTCCCGACTGGATTGTTGCGATATCCTTTGCTTCTTCCAACTAATCTAATTCGACCAATCGGGTATTGTTTGAGATGTCTTCTAAGTAAGTCTGAACTCACAGAGAGCCGAACTCTAACTCGGTAGGTAGCACGGCCTCGGCACCATAGACCAGAAAGAAAGGGGATTGCCCTGTTGCCCGACTAACCATGGTTCTTAGAGACCAGAGGACAGATGGGAGTTCTTGTGCCCACCGGCCCGCGTAAGGTTGTAGTCGGTTGAATATCCTTGTCTTGATGCCTTGTAAGACCATACCATTGGCACATTCAACCTGCCCATTGCTCCGTGGGTGAGCCACAGATGCATAGCAGATCTTGATGCCGAAGTCATCACAGAAATCTTGAAACACGCCGCCCGTGAACTGAGTACTGTTGTCTGTGATGATGCGGTTAGGGACCCCGAATCGGTATAATATACTAATGATGAAGTCCTTTGCTCGTGCCGTTGTTATGGTAGCAATGGGTTTTGCCTCAATCCACTTCGTGAATTTATCCACTGCGACGAACAAGTGTGTGAATCCTCCTGGCGCTTTCTTGAAAGGCCCGACCATGTCAAGCCCCCATACTGCAAAGGGCCAAGAGATTGGGATTGTTTGGAGTTCTTAGGCTGGGAGATTTGTTTGTCTTGCATAGAACTGGCAACCCTCGCATGTGCGAACTATGTCTTTTGCATCTGTTACTGCTGTTGGCCAGAAAAATCCCTGTTGGTAAGCCTTTCCGACTAACGTCCTGGATGCGGCATGGTTGCCACATATGCCTGAGTGGATCGAGTGCAGAATCTACTTGCCCTCCTCGGTGGTGATGCAGCGCATGAGGACACCGGATGCACTTCTTCGGTACAGGTCTACTCCGACGATTAGAAAACTCTTGCTTCGACGTTTGACTTGTTTGGATTGGCTGCGATCTTCTAGGAGTTCGTCGTCTAGGAGGAATTTGAGAACAGGAGTCTGCCAATCTTGACATATGTTGAGTACTTCGTCTGTTGCTAGGGTAGGTTCACCTCCTGACTGCTCTGGCACTGGTTTCTTCTTGACTGACGGCTCCATAAGTTGCTCGACAAAGATCCCTATCGGGACCACTTCTCGCTTGGGTCCCATGTTTGCCAATTCATCTGCAGCATCATTGTATTGTCGTAGGACATGTGTTATTGTCGAACTTGTTTTCCAGCTTTCGGACCTCCTGATAGTATGCCGCCATGGTATCGTCGAGACATGTCCAGTCTTTCATGACTTGGTTCATCACGAGTTGAGAATCTCCTCGCACAACCAGTCAGCGGATGCCGAGTGATATAGCGATGCAGAGCCTGCGGATGAGTGCCTCGTACTCAGCGACGTTGTGGGAAGCCGAGAAGTGGAACTGGAGAATGTACTTGAGTTTTTCGCCGGTGGGGGACGTCAGTACGATGCCAGCCCCAGTGCCGCCGATCCGTAGAGAACCGTCGAAGTACATTGTCCAATACTCTAGCTTCATTGTTGATGTAGGCATTTGAACTTCTATCCACTCGGCCACGAAGTCGGCTAGAGCTTGTGATTTTATTGTTGTGCGTGGCTGAAAGGTGATGTTGAATGCCATCAACTCGAGCGCCCATTTAGCGATTCGGCCGGTGGCCTCGCGGTTATGCAGGACGTCCCTAAGTGGATACGATGTGACCACCATGACTTGATGCTCTTGGAAATAGTGCACCAGCTTCCGGATAGTGATGAGTAGGCCGTACAGCAGCTTTTGGACCTGCGGATATCTCATCTTCGAGTCGGCAAGGACCTCGCTGACAAAGTAGACTGGTCATTGAATCTTTTGTATGTGACCCTATTCGGATCGCTCGACCACCAGCACCATACTGACTACCTGAGTGGTTGCCACCAGATACAACATTAATGGTTCTTGGGGCATTGGGGACGCCAACACAGGCGGTGATGTGAGAAATTTGTTGAAGTCTTCGAAGGCTTGCTGGGCTTCAGGAGTCCATTGGAAATTGTCTGCTTTCTTCAATAGCTTGAAAAGGGGCATGCCCTATTCGCCCAGTCAAGAAATAAACCGGCTGAGTGCCGCCATGCAGCCTGTCAGCTTCTGGACGTCCTTCTGGCTAGTCGGGGGTGCCATGTTCATGATTGCGTTGACTTTCTCCAGGTTGGCCTCGATGCCGCGACGCGAGACGATGAAGCCGAGTAACTGCTGGATGGCACACCGAAGGCGCACTTTTCCGGGTTCAACTTCATCTTGAATCTTCGAAGATTGTGGAAGGTTTCTTCCAGGTCAGCGATGAGGTCTTCTTTGGGCTTGGTCTTGATCACCACATCGTCGACGTAGGCCTCCACGCTACGCCCGATCTGAGTGTGTAGATGTAACATCCCCAATCTAGTAGAGGTAACTATTTAAGTTTCCTAGAACCATCTTTGTTCGCTAATTAAAATTTTTGAATCATCTTGTCAAATAACTCAAAATTCGATTTAATTAAAGCCTAATCGGCAAAAACCAAACACTACTAAAAAGTGCATCAAATTTAATAGAAGTGTGTATAGGAGACAATTTATTCAAATACTAGTTTATTTATCATGAATTAATATAATTTTTCCAGAATTTAATTCATTAGTTTAGACCCATTAAAAATTCCAACAAATTTCAGCTAGGGTCCTTTTCTTTGAATTTTTATGAGCAAACTATTTTGAATTTTTGTGTGAAACTTTGAAAAATGGAACCTAGGTAGTCTGGGCTAGCTACACAAAAATCACCATATTTTTAACACCAGTTTTGCTTACTCAAATTGATTTTTAAATTGAAGGGGGGAAATAAATTTGGAAAACCCTGGAAAATAGCTAAACCCTTCTGTACGTGGGTTTTTACCCATCTCCCTCATGTTTCCACAGACCACCACGCCGTGGACCCACCTGGCAATGGCCCTAGCTCGCCCAGCCCCCTGTCCAGCCAGCCCAAGTGGAGGGACACATCCTAGGCGTCCTTAGAGGGCAAATGACACGTGTGTCGTCGTGGCCGGTGTCAAACACCTCCTATTGCCCTCCAAGTCTCCCAGCCAGCTCTTGTTGACGCAGTTTAGGGCCAACACACCAAGTTGCGCTAGAACGCGCGGTCGTTGAAATCACCTCGCGGGAAGCCCCTGTGCAAACCAGCCAGGCCGGTTTGGGAAACCGGTCAGGTCGGTTTCCTGAAGCTAGCCGTGAAAACCTAGAACCACCACCCCGGGAGGGACCCCATCAGGGATGATGTGCCTAGGGTTGTTCTGAGATCGGCAGGCCACTCAGAACGTCCCAAATTGCCGTGGAGACGAAGAAGGAGAAGCAAAGGGGGTTGGAAAGGCTAGGGTTTGGAGGAAATAAAAACTAAAGGTATTTTGATTGATCGATTGGATAGATACTCAATCGGCCATGGCCCTTTATATTTATAGGGTGGGGAGGTCTTGCCCCCGTAAGGAATTCCAATTACAAGTCGTGATCTACATGGATTCCTTGATTCTACTCGGACTGGGTCAAAACCGGCCAGGCTGGTTTTGGAAACAGGTCAGGCCGGTTTGGGAAACAGGTCAGGCCGGTTTTCCCAGCTAGACTAGCCTTGTGCCAATTTTGGCCACCAACATATGCCCCCCTGTTTTCTGGTGAAGCTTGCGTTCCAGAAAACATGTTGCAACAAAAATAAATCTAAGGGCGATACTTGTTATATAATTCATCGGCCTTTTTGTTCCAAGGGCGATATTTGAAGATAACGGCCATATTACATCAAGCATCTTGCTATACACTTGGATAATACCTTTTCAAGTATCTTCCATTAAGAGCTCTAGGCAGCCGCTGACCTTGCAATGTTTCCGCCATATAAGAATTCCCGAAGATCACTTTGACAATTTTATACGGTCCTTCCCAACTTGGAGACCATTTACCAAATTTGTTGCTCTTCGCCCCTATAGGTAGAATTGTCTTCCAAACCATATCACCAACCTGAAATGACTTTTCTTTTACTTTCTTGTTATAAGCTTTAGCAACTCGGGCTTTATCCTTCTCAATCTCCTCCAAAGCTTTCAAACGCTTGTCGGTTACCTCGTCAATATTATCCATCATCAAGTTATGATAATCAACAGCATTAAGACCATTTTGCTTAGCCAATCTATATGCGCCCAGATTCACCTCAACAGGCAAAACGGCCTCTTGACCATACACAAGCTCAAAAGGAGTAACCTTAGTAGCACCATGTCTAGATATGCGATGGGCCCACAAAGCTTCAGATAAAACCTTATGCCACCTTCTAGGATGATCTTCTATTTTCTTTTTAATGAGCTTAATCAAAATCTTGTTACTAGATTCAGCTTGGCCATTAGCTTGGGCATAATATGGAGATGAATTGAGTAATCTAATCTTATAAGATTCAGCAAACTCACGCACCTCTTTAGATATAAATGAAGTACCTTGGTCCGAAGTCAAAGTTTGTGGAATACCAAATCTATGAATAATATGCCCAGTAATGAACTCAATTACCTCCCGATGAGTCATATTCTTGAGGGGAACTGCTTCGGTCCACTTAGTGAAGTAATCTGTAGCCACCAACACGAAACAATGCCCTTTTGATGACGAAGGACGAATCTGCCCAATGAAATCCAAACCCCATCCTCGGAAAGGCCAAGGCTTGATAATAGGATGCATCAATGCTGCGGGAACCATCTGAATATCTCCAAACTTCTGACACTCTTCACATCCTTTATAATACCGGAAACAATCGGCTATCATGTTAGGCCAATAAAAACAAGCTCGCCTAAGGAGCCACTTCATCTTAGGAGCCGATTGATGTGTACCGCAAATTCCCTCATGAACTTCTCCCATAGCCACTCTAGCTTGATCAGAATCTAAGCACTTCAAAAGCAAATCCTCAGCGGTCCGACGATACAACTCACCATCAACCAGAGTGAATTTGAAAGCCCATCGTCGAATTTTTCTATCAACTTTAGAACTGGGATTCTGTAAATAATCAATAAGAGGCTTCCTCCAATCACTGACTTCGTCCTCAACAATTTTTGATTGCTCAACGGCTGAAGCAGGATTCACAGCAGACAAACCGGTCAGATCAGTTTCAGAAATGGTCAGACCGTTTTCAGTTCGGTCAGACCGGTTGGGAAAAAGCGGTCTGACCGGTTTCTCTAGGACATAACCCTCGGCCTCACGAAACGTCGGCTCTTTTTCATGAAAATTTCGTTTCTGAACATCATAGCCAGACGCTTGTTGTGCCAGAGCATTAGCCCTCGGATTCTCCTCTCGTGGTACATGAGAAATAGTAAACTCATCAAAACAAGATATGACATCCAAACATTTATCAAGATAAGCATTCAAAAAACCATCTAAGCACTGATATACCTTAGAAACCTGCTGTACCACCAGTAGGGAATCACCATACGCTTCTACATGCTTTACTCCCATGTCATGCAAAATCTCCAGCCCGAACAAGAGAGCTTCATATTCGGCTTGATTATTAGTACACTCATGTTTCAATCGGTTAAGAGCTTCAAAAACAGCACCGTTTGGTGATATAAGAATAACACCAACACCGCAACCACTTTTGCAAACCGATCCGTCAAAATGCAATTTCCACGAAGTCAAAGCAACATATCCGACGTCTAAATTAATGTTGTTATCAATATTATGTTCAACAATAAAATCTGCTACAATTTGGCCTTTCATAGATTTCAAAGGTTCACAAGCCAAATCGTATTCAATTAAAGCATAAGCCCATTTACCAATTCTACCACTTAAAATTGGTCTATGCAACATATATTTAATTACGTTGGTTTGACACGCTACTATGCAAGTATTTGATAACAAATAATGCCTCAACTTGGTACAAGCATAATATAAGGACAAACACAATTTCTCAATGAATGTGTACCTTGTTTCAGCATCCAATAGTCGTCGACTCACATAAGTAACGACATGTTCCTTGCCTTCGGTTTCTTGAGTCAAAACAGCACCAATAACCCTTTCTTCAGCTGCCACATACAATTTAAAAGGAACACCACTCCTTGGAGCTTTGAGCACGGGCGGCGAAGATAAATAGCATTTAATCTTTTCAAAAGCTGCTCGCTGTTCTGCCCCCCAAGTAAATTCGGTTTCATCTTTCAACCGAAGAATAGGAGTAAAAGCATTCACCTTCCCAGACAAGTTAGAAATAAATCTCCTTAAGTAATTTACCTTGCCCAAGAATTTCTGTAACTCCTTCTTACATGTAGGAGCTTGTATCTTTTAATGGATTCAATTTCTTAGGATCTATCTCTATGCCATTTTCATGAATAATGAAACCTAAAAACTTTCCAGCCGATACGCCAAATGCACATTTGAGTGGATTCATTTTTAAACCATATCGACGCATCTTTTCAAAAGCAAACTTCAAATCAGCTAAATGTGGTTCTAAACCAGCCGATTTAACAACCATATCATCGATATAAATTTCCACAATCACACCAAGTAAGTCATGAAAAATCAAATTCATAGCCCTTTGATAAGTAGCACCCGCATTTTTCAAACCAAAAGTCATGACTACCCACTCAAATAAACCAATAGAACCTGGACATACAAAGGCCGTTTTGGATATGTCCTCTTCAGCCATGAAAATTTGATTATAACCAGCATTACCATCAAGAAAGCTAATGACGTTATGTCCAGATGCATCATTAATAAGCATATCGGCTATAGGCATAGGATATTCATCTTTAGGAGTAGCTTTATTAAGATCTCTAAAATCAATACAAACTCTGAGCTTACCCGAACTTTTCTTTTCAACAGGTACAATATTAGAAACCCAGTCAGCATATCGACAAGTCCTAATAAATCCCGCCTCCAACAACCGATTAATTTCTTCTTTAATTCGGTCATACATAATAGGATTAAAACGTCTAGGAGGCTGTTTATAAGGTCTAAACCAGTTTAATGGCAGCCGAGCTCAACTAACTCGCGCCGCTTAAACCAGGCATCTCATGATATTCCCATGCAAAACAATCAACATATTCTTTCAACAGCTTGATCAATTTAACTTTATAATTAGTTTTCAAACTTTTGTTTACAAACGTCGGCCTTGGTATAATACCATCACCAATATCAACCTCCTCTAAAGGATTAGCCGATGTAAAACCTTGTCCCAATTTACTCACGTCATCAAAGTCTTCAATGGCCTCGCACATATCGTTCTTATTTGCCCGATAGTGCTCAAGTCTCTGTTGCAACCACTCTAGATTCAAACCCATCTAAATTACATGAGGCGGTTTAGCCGATTCTCAACCGGCTTTATGACAGCAAGAACAAAGCCATCTCTAGTACAACTGATAAGCTCAAAATCTGAAAGATCTAATCCTGATAAGCATTTGACATTATCATGTATGCCTATGGTAGAACTATCAGCCATAGCAACACAAGCCGACGTATCACCATGCACAACCTCTACTTCATCGTCTATCCATTGAATTAAACATTGATGCAAGGTAGAAGGAACACATTGATTTGCATGTATCCAATCACGTCCTAGAATTAGACTGAAGTTACCTTGCGTCTCGGCGACGAAGAAGGCAGTAGCCAATGTCTTGCTTCCAATAGTGAGCTCCATAGAGACGATGCCTTTTGCACCCATAGGCTCGCCTCCTCCCACACCACTGACAGTCATGTTGGTCTTGATCAGCTCCTCATCTGAACCTCCCAACTTCTTGAACAAAGAATAAGGCATCAGGTTGACAATCGCTCCTCCATCAACAAGCATCCGAGAAATCGGCTTCCCATTGATATGACCCTTCATATACAAAGCTTTCAGATGATTATCAGTAGCTTTTGGCTTCTGGAAAATAGCTTCCTTAGGTCCAAAATCAATATGAGCAAGATCTCCCTCTGGAATAATACGATAATCCGAATTGAGATGCACCACACATATATCCACATTCATGTGTTCAGGAGATGAACTATAATCAACAAGCTGTTCATCGTCCTTTTCTTGGGATTCCGATGACAACTTATCATCACAAATCATTGGAGTAGAAATATCAAAACTGGGCACTGCTTCTGTCGAAATCGGTCTGACCGATTCTGAAACCGGTCTGACCGCTTTAGAAGAAACCGGTCTGACCGATTCTGAATCCGGTCTGACCAGTTCTGCTGCTGGGTGAGCATCAACCTTAATCTTCCACTCCTTCTTCTGCGGGATCATGGGCCTACATTTGTTGAAGTATTCATCTCTCTGCTTCTCAAGCTCATGTTCTCTTTTCTCCTGAAAGCGAAGCCTCTGCAACTTCCTCTTTTGAGTACGAGTTAAGCCCGGAGGACACCACCTTGGCAAGAAATACTTAGAAGTAGAACCACCGGTGCTGGCTTCATGATCATTGGTTGCAGGAGCCTTTTGGACAGATGTCTCAACTGAATCACCAATGACAATCGGTCTTTTGCCATCATCCTTGTTAGGGACTAACATGGTTCCAATTTTCATAATATCATTGGCCGTATTCTTCTCTGGATCAGCATTAATCTTCTGCACCTCCTCTTCTTTCTTCTTGGGCTGATACACTTGCTTTAGAGGAGATGATCTGCGTTTTTGCTCCAACCGGTCAAAACGGCTTGGCGAAACCGGTCCAACTGGTTTCACCTGTTGATCCCAACCTGATCGGCGAGGTGCCAAACGGTTATGTGTAGGGCGTGAAATCCTGTCAAAGGCTGATCTCCCTGATTTCTTCCATCCTGGATGAAAAGATTGATATGGCACAGGATGGCAAGGCATCCACATCATCCCATTATATTCCAACGCCGGATATTGCGAGTTTGATGCTGAAGGGGCCCATGGCATGATAGGATACTGATTTTGGGGAGGATGTAAAATCACAGCCTCACTCTTCTGTCTTATAGCTGCCCTTGGAGATGAATTGGGTCTTTCTTGACGCATTGGTGATCTCATTCTCCTTTTTACCGGCCGATCACATGTGACGGCCCTTTGATTGACATACTTGGACAAAAGCAGATCGAAAGTAGGTTTTCGCTTCATAACACTCCCCTAGTCCTTTGCTGAATTCAATTTCCATGTGCCAATCTCTGGACGCTTCGGTTTCAACATTCGGGGACGGCCCTGGTTAAAACCGGCCTGACCGGATTCATAAACCGGTCTGACCGGTTTGTCCTGCATAGCAGGCTCAAACGGTCTCTGCTCAATTTGCGAAGACGGTCCTTGCCCCCCATTTCCAGAAGCTTTCACAGTGATTTTAAAGGACTCTCTTCCATCAGGAGCTTTCTCATACACCACTTCTCTCATCAACTTTTTGTCTTTTAAGCTCTCGGTCTTGGCTTTACCAATGACCACATTCTTTCCTTTGGTTGTTTCGGCTTGATGCGGCCGAACCAGTACCTTGGGCTGCTGCAAATCTATGGTATTGACAGGGAAAGGGGTCTTGTCCACTTGCATCTCATGAAGAGTCAATCGTCCTTCATTAATAGCCGATTGAATCTGTCGACGGAAAACATTGCAATCGTTAGTAGCATGCGAAAAAGAATTATGAAACTTACAATACGCACACTTCTTCAATTCCTCAGGTGAAGGCATAGCATGAGATATCTTGATGTTTCCGTTTTTAAACAATTCATCAAATATACGATCACATTTAGAAACATCAAAAGTAAATCGCATTTCTTCTTGCCGACCCTTATGAGCCGGCTTAAGCGATGAACAAGAATATGTTTTAGCTTTTGAAGGCCATACAAATTCAGCAACATAAACATCTTTATCCTCATCGTCTGAACTATCAGACTCATACTCAACAACATGAACATTAGATCGATGAGGCTTAAAGCTTTCCTTTGCTTTCTTAATTCGGTTTTCCTGAATTAAAGCTCTTATTTGCACTTGAGCAATCGAAAGAAAGTCACCACCTTCTATTCTATCCCTAACAGAAGACCTCAATCCCTTAAAACAAATATCAACAAGGTCCATATCAGAAATTGACAAATTAAAACAACGGTTCTTGGTTTCTTTGAATCGTCTGATATAATCAGAGACAGATTCTTCTCTACCTTGCTTAACCGATGTTAAATCTGTCAATTTTAATTCGGGATTTCCACTATAGAAATGATCATGAAATTTTTGTTCTAATTGATTCCAAGAACAAATAGAATTAGGAGCCAAAGATGAAAACCAAGCAAAAGCAGTTCCAGTCAAAGATAAAGAAAATAAACGGACTTTCAACGCATCAATGGAACTTACTTCACCTAGTTGAGCAATGTATTGACTAACATGTTCCCAAGTAGTTCTATTATCTTCACCATTAAATTTAACAAAATCAGGAACACGCCAACCAGTAGGATAAGGAACAAAATCAAACTCAGCAGCATATGGTTTTTGATACAACTTAGTATTACCAATATCCACACCAAGCTTGTTTTTCATTACACTAGCCAAATCCTCCCTAAATTTAGAAAATTCATTGTTCCAACTAGAGTTACTTGGCTGTTGTGGCATTGTAGCAACAGTACTTACTCTCTGATTTACATGAGGTACATGATTACCATGAGCACGCCTTAAATAACTATCATATACATCATTCGGTATTCCCCCATAAGATGCATTTGTATTAGGAATAGGAGGTGAAGTGTACGCGAATGTGGTATAAGGTGGCACGAAATTAGCAATTTCATTAGTACCACCATAAGCGGCCGAACTAGGCATGGTAGCCAGCGGTTCAGGCTGCTCGGGCACCACCACCAGAGAACCGGTCTGACCGGTCCGATGAACCGTTTTGGCCGGTTCTGCCGTGTTTGGCAGTTGTGGCTGACCTGATGATGTTTGACCCTGAAAAAAGTTCAACGGCATACCATACTGTGGATTTTCAGGAATTGCACTTGGTGTAGCCGATGTACTAGGTTGTATGACCTCATGTAGATTAATATTAGGCTCAATAGATTTCCCCTTTTCTAATCTTTCTATTCGTTCAATCAATGTAGCAACAAGCTCATCCGTACCTTTAGTAACAGTATTGGATTTGACATTAGGTATAGACGTGTTGAGGAGTGAATTCCTTACATTGCTTATTACCTCAACTTTGTTGTCGCTCATCTTGAACGCGGGCATCACGAAATCTTGCACTCTTGTGACTGTGCCCTGGCGGTCTTTCTTGAATCCCATCAAGAATTGAGATCTGAAATAAGCTTCCGCCGCCAAATAGTTTTGACGCTCCTCTTCACTGATCTCTTCAATAGAAGCCATGATGATGTTGTTCTTGTCGAGTTCCGTGTTAGATCCCATCTAGCTAAGGTTTGATAGAACGGCTTTAGCAACCAAATCTTTCTTCCCCAGCGGAGTCGCCAAAAATGTGTTGACGCAGTTTAGGGCCAACACACCAAGTTGCGCTAGAACGCGCGGTCGTTGAAATCACCTCGTGGGAAGCCCCTGTGCAAACCAGCCAGGCCGGTTTGGGAAACCGGTCAGGCCAGTTTCCTGAAGCTAGCCGTGAAAACCTAGAACCACCACCCCGGGAGGGACCCCGTCAGGGATGATGTGCCTAGGGTTGTTCTGAGATCGGCAGGCCACTCAGAATGTCCCAAATCACCGTGGAGACGAAGAAGGAGAAGCAAAGGGGGTTGGAAAGGCTAGGGTTTGGAGGAAATAAAAACTAAAGGTATTTTGATTGATCGATTGGATAGATACTCAATCGGCCATGGCCCTTTATATTTATAGGGTGGGGAGGTCTTGCCCCCGTAAGGAATTCCAATTACAAGTCGTGATCTACATGGATTCCTTGATTCTACTCGGACTGGGTCAAAACCGGCCAGGCTGGTTTTGGAAACAGGTCAGGCCGGTTTTGGAAACAGGTCAGGCCGGTTTGGCTAAACCGGCCAGGCCGGTTTGGGAAACAGGTCAGGCCGGTTTTCCCAGCCAGACTAGCCTTGTGCCAATTTTGGCCACCAACATCTCTCTCATCCTCACACCTCACCATAGAGCTGAGAAACTGAGGGAGAGCTCCTCTGGCTCTCTTTCTTCTCCATCTCTCCGCTGGCTGCCGGGAAGAAGAGCTAGGAACACCGCCTCGCCATCGGCGCTCGGGAGCGCGCCCAGCGTGCGGCCACGCGGCGACGTCGCCGTTGTTCAGCGACATTCCCACTGCTCGAGCTCGTCTCTAGCCAAGCTACTTTGCCACCAATACCGCCTCAGCACCAGGAGTAGAGCACCCAAAAATCTCTGGAAACCTAGCCCCGAGCGAGAAGATCGGCCATCATCTTCTCCAACTCCGGTCAAGCTCCACCGCGAGCGATTCGCCTCAACAGGTGAGCCATCTTCCGATTCCTCACGTTGGAAGCAACTTTGGGTGATACCAAGGCTACTACATGTTTTGTTTCCGCCATACGTTAGCTGAATGGGTCATCGCCTCTACCGGCATCGCCATTGCTGTCCTGGAGCCACCGCTCGAGCTCGCCTCTGGCGACGCTCCAGCCACGGCCGGCTGAGCCCCGACCACCGTTGAGTTCGCCTAGATCTCCTCTCTCCATTTCTGTCAACCCCCAGACGAATCCGATCGCTAATCACCGCCGGCGCCGGTGAACAGAACCGGCGGCCCAACCAGCCTGCGCCTCCCTTGCTCCGTGAGACTGGCAAGTGGGCCCGGGCTGGGGGGAACAGAGAAAAGAAGAAAGAATTAGAAAAATGATTAAGGGATTTTTTTTACAACAGAAAAATGGCCAAACTTTGAGGACCATAACTTTTTCATTTGAACTCCTTTTTGAGTGAACCAAATTTGTTAGATTCATCAAAGCCTGTACTCTATTTCTTTAAACTAAAAAGTAGCACACACAGTAGCAAAAATGACCCCAAAAATTCATATTACTAATTTATATGTTATCTATTGTTTGAGTTATATACAAGCTTGATAAACTTATTCCAATTTCAAATATTCTCAAAACCCTGTATCAGTAGACTCCTTTTTGGCATATATGTCACTTAGGTAAAATAGTTTATAGCACCTTTATATATGTTCTACACACTAAAATGTATTTCAATAATCATTAATGTATAAGAACTTCAAGATTTATAATAAATGGATTATAAATCCAAATTGAGTAAACTCAACTTTTTTAGAACCAGTAGGTTATGCTCTTTTATATAAAAATACTTAACTTCTTGAAATCTTATTAGAAAATATCAGTCAAATATAATAACTACAATTTACAATAAAATATTTAGAGAACTGCCATTTTCATCCTTCCTATCTTGTTATTTTTGTAACTCATAAACCGTAAAAGATTTTGAAATGATTCTTTCACTAAAATTCATTTTAAAATGTTAAATACCTACTGTATTTATCTCAGAATTAATTGATCATTTTGCATAGACATATTTAATTGATTCTTGTTTGCATATTCGCTTTTTATCGGTAGATTCAGACAATTCGGAGTACGTGGAGCAAGAACCTGAGGTTGAGTGTGACTTTGTGCAGCAGCAAGGCAAGCATCTAAGCATATTGAACCTATGTCTTCAATAAATTGATTTGTTTGCGAAAACAATACTATATGCATGTTTCAGTCCATTTAAAATGGGAAAACGGGTAGAGTCAATATTGCCCAATTGTATGTGTTTCCATTCCTTGGTTGTTGATTCCATATTTTTACCTTGTCACCCCTGGTTAAGGACTTTGGGATACTTTTATTTTATCGAATGCTTAGCCATGCTTATTTCTAGACTTAGAAAAATCCGATAGATGGAGCTATCGGTTCAAAACTAGTTTAATATGAATGGATGGGTTAAAATCTGAAAAGAATAACTTCTGATTTATAATTGAGAATATGTTTGACTTGGACGGATGATAGGGAGATGACGGGATGGTGTTTCCCCGATGCATGTAGCTCCGTCTTGGTCGTTAAGGACCGAACATGTTGACGTCTATTCAAGCACCCTACATACTTCCACACGCTGGGAATGGGACAGCTTAACTTAGTAGCACGGGAGGCTATGGCCATCTACGCCCATGCGTTAGTCGTGAGGATGGTCTTTCCTTTGGAGGGCCTCATGCGCGCCTGGTTTTGGCTAGAGGTGCCTCCCACGACGGTGAGCCCGCCTTAGTCACCTGTGTGTGTGGTTAAGTCGTCGGGGGCCCAGACGTGGTATAAGTGGTTGGAGCTAAGCGTGGGAAAGGTTTTGTTGTGACCTCTAGTCCGCACTCAATGTGTAGAGTGTGGGTACCGACGGGTACGGATCAAACTAGAGTGTAGCCGTTTGGCTTCTATCGCATCGTGTGGGTAAAGATGTACACCTCTGATCAAAGTATGAACTATTCGAATAGCCGTGTCCATGGTTACAGGACGACTGCTTGATGTGTTAGTTAGTCTATGTTAGCATCCAACTTGGGATATGTGGTTATATCATGACTTAGGATAGTCATGGATGGATGGGTGTATATGAGAGGCTTTGGTGTTAATTATGACTCGGTTTTAGTCATGAAAGATGGTATGCTTGTGTAGCATATTTATTTGGGCAATGGTGGCCCATTGTTGATGTTAGAGCATGGGATTGTGCTCATTTTCACCTCTTTATCAGAACATATTACTTGCTGTCATAAAATTTCAGATTGCTATTTTTCACAAATGCTTAAAGTTTCAAGGTATTATTTTGCTCAATAAACTTAGCTTTATGCAAAACCAGATCAACATAGCCATATTCCTTGGTGTAGAGACCAGCATTACTCCTTTGTACTATTAATATTGTGTAAGTCTAGCTGAGTACCATTCGTACTCACTCTGCATATTTTTCAGGTGAGGATAACAACGATGTTGGTGTGATCTACTATTATCCCGCCGAGGGTGGCGAGGATAATGTGTAGTTGGAGTTAAGCTCTATCCCAGTCGGCTGCGTTGTGGGTCTGGAATGGCACCACTGGTTTTATCCTTTATGTTTACATTTCTGCTGCTATCTTTTGTGCTACTCTGTGATGAATTAGGGTGTGTGAACACTCTATGTAATATATATAACCCTACTGCACTTTTATCCATATTTAGAGTGCTTGTGATGTTTATCAATTGCTAAGATGAACGTGTGGGACTAGAGCTTTCCTGGGCTAGTCACACATTAGTAAGAATTTAGAAATGATGAGATGCATGGATATTGATTCAACTGTAGACCATGTCCCTAGAAGTGTGTGTCGTGTTTGGTCGGTACCTTCGTGTGGTTTGACGGGCACACTTCGCCGTTTCGGACTGGTGAATCAACTCTCCAAATATCTCTTTATTTCTGAATTTGGCGCTTTGGATTTGTATTATGAATGGGTAAATATTATGGCAAGGCTACGGTGAGGATGGATGGTTACTGCACTTATTTGGTTTTGATTCAAGATCCCATCCATCTAGATATTTCGCGTTGTCATAGTAATTACCCTCCATAATGCACTTCCAGGGTGTCCACGGTAGACATCGCTGAATTGCTCGTTGATATGTTGCTCCAGCGTTTTTCAAACCAAACGGCATAGTGATGTAGCAGTACGCTCCAAACGGCGTGATGAAAGATGTCTTTAGGCAGTCCTCCTTCAGGCTAATTTGGTGGTATTCCGAGTAACAGTCGAGAAAGCTGAGAAGTTCACACCCCACAGTTGAATCCACCACCTGATCTATTCTGGGTAGACCAAATGGATCCTTGGGGCACACCTTGTTGAGATCGGTGTAGTCGACGCACATGCGCCATTTACTATTTTTCTCCTGGACCAGGACTGGGTTTGCTAGCCAATCCTGGTCATAGACTTCTTTGATGAACCCGGTTGTGAGGAGCTTGGTTATCTCCTCCCAAATAGCATCTTTGCGGTCCTGTGCAAAGCGCCGCAGCCGTTGCTTGACTGGCTTGGTGTCTGTCTTGACATTGAGGGCGTGCTCGATCACCTCCCTTGGTACGCCCGGCATGTTGGACGGTTTCCATGCGAAGATATCCTTGTTGGCTTGGAGGAAGGTGACAAGTGCGTCTTCCTATTTGGGGTCGAGTCCGGTCCCGACTAGAGCAGTCTTGGTGGGGTCGGAAGGGTCCAACGGGATCTTCTTCGTGTCAGAGTCCGCTGAAATTCCTGACTTCGCTGCTTTTTCGCTAGAACTTGGTCATCCTCGACTTCAGTTGTGACGGCTTGCCGTATACTGTTGCGTTTGACTGCCGCCTCTTGCGATTGAGCCAACTCGCAGCTCTCCTTGTCGCAGGTGAAGGCTTGCTTGACATCGCTGTGGAGGGAGAGAACTCCGGTTGGCCCACGCATCTTGAGCACCATGTAGGTATAGTGCGGTATCGCCATGAATTTGGCGAGCGCCGGTCATCCGAGTATCGCATGGTACACAGTCTCGAAGTCGGCGACCTCGAAGCAGATGTTTTCTGTGCAGAAGTTATCCCGCGTGCTAAAGGTGACTGGCAAGGTTATCTGCCCGAGGGGTGTTGAAGATAAGCCGGGAATTATCCCGTGGAAGGGCGCCGTACTCGGCCGCAGTTCTGAACGAGGAATCTTCATCTCATCCAGAGTCTTGGCAAAGAGATTATTGAGCACGCTGCCTCCATCTATGAGAGCCTTCTTCAACTTGATATTTTTGACGACCGGGTCCAGGATGAGTGGGTAGCATCCCGGGTGTGAGGCCCGATCGGGGTGATCTGTAAGGTCGAATGTGATATGCATTTCTAACCAACGCAAATATTGGGGGGCGTCTGCTGTAGAGACCACGTTGACGTCATGTGTTGTTAGCTTCTGCTTCCGCTTGGACTCATACACAAACGGCCCTCTGAAGATGTGATTGAGCTCGGCCTAGGGATCTTGAAAATCGTCGGCCGGGCCCGAGTCTGGCTTGTCTTTGTCCTTGTCGGCGCCAGATGATGAAGTCTGCTCAGAGGCAAACTTCTTGAGCATGAAGCAATCCTTGGCCGCGTTCTTGCCCTTGGGATGAAAGGGGCAAGGCCTGTTCATAACCTTCTGGTATTCATTGTTCCTTGGGGGCCATGACCGAGTGTGCTCCATATTGGCCACCTCGTTGTCCGACTTCCCCTTGTGGCTGCCGAACTTGTTCTGTGAAGGCTCATTGTCAGCTTTCACCTTTTGGTCCTTCTACCTAGGCTCCTTCTTTTCATCGAGGGCTTCAGCTACCGCCTCTGCTGAGTCAGCATACTTGTACGCCCCCATTCACAGAGTCAGGAAATGAATCGGTTGAGTGCCGCTATGGAGTCGGTCAGCTTTTGTACATCCTTCTGCCTAGTCGAGGGTGCCATGTTCATGATAGAGCTGATTTTCTCTGGATTAGCCTCGATGCCCCGTTGTGATACGATGAAGCCGAGTAGCTTTCCTGAAGGTATTCCGAAGATAAACTTTTCTGGGTTCAGCTTAATCCTGAATCTCTGAAGGCTTTGAAAAGTTTCTTCTAAGTCGGTGATAAGGTCTTCCTTGACTTTGGTCCTGATTACCACATCATCGACATAGGCCTCCACATTGCGCCTGAGTTGAGTGTGAAGACATTGCTGGATCCCTAGGACATGCCTTATTTAAGTCGGTGTAGTCGACGCACATGTGCCATTTACTGTTTTTCTTCCGGACAAGGACTGGGTTTGCCAGCCAATCCGGGTGGTAGACCTCTTTGATTAACCCGGCTGCTAGGAGTTTGGTTATCTCCTCCCGAATAGCATCTTTTCGGTCTTGTGTGAAGCGCCGTAGTCGTTGCTTGATTGGTTTGGTGTCCGGCTTGACATTCAAGGAATGCTCAATCACCTCCCTTAGTACACCTGGCATGTCGGAAGGCTTCCAAGCAAATATATCCTTGTTTGCCTAGAGGAGGGTGACGAGTGCGTCTTCCTATTTGGGGTCGAGTCCGGTCCTGACAAGCGTAGTCTTGGTGGGGTCGGAAGGGTCCAAGAGGATCTTCTTTATCTCTAAATCCGCTGAAATTCCCAATTTGGCTGCTTTCTTCGCCGGAACTCTCCTTGTCGCCTCGTGAGATTGGGCCAGCTCGCAACTCTCCTTGTCACAGGTGAAGGCTTGCTTGACATCGCTGTGCAAAGAAAGTACTCCTACTGGTCCTGGCATCTTGAGCACCATGTATGTATAATGGGGCACTGCCATGAATTTGTCTAGTGCAGGCCATCCGAGTATAGCATGATACGCAGTCTCAAAGTCGGCAACCTCGAAGCAGATGTTCTCGGTGCAGAAATTTTCCCGCATGCTAAAAGTAACTGGTAGAGTGATCTGTCCGAGTAGAGTAGAAGAGAGGCCGGGGATGACCCGTGGAAGGGAGCTATACTCGTCCGCAGCTCAAATTGAGGGATCTTGGCAAACAAGATGTTGAGAGCACTTTCTCCTTCGATGAGAACCTTTCTTCAATTTGATGCTTCTGATGACCGGATCCAAGACGACATGATAACACCCTGGATGATTTACTCGGTCGGGGTGATCTGCGTGGTCAAAAGTGATTGCCATCTCTGACCAACGTAGGTATTGAGGGGTGTCTTACGAGATTGAGTTGACCTATCAGGCCATTAGCTTCTGTTTTCGCTTCGACTCGTACACGGATGGCCCTCCGAATATGTGATTCAGCTTAGCTTGGGGATCTTGATAATCGCTGGCTACGCCCAAGTCTGGCTTGTCCTTGTCCTTATTGTCGCTAGACGTGGCTATCTGCTCGGAAGAAAACTTCTTAAGCATGAAGCAATTTTTAGCCAAGTGCTTCCCCTTTGGGTGCAAATGGCATGGCCCATTCATGACCTTCTGGTATTCGTCTATCCACGGGGGTCGTGGTCGGCTGCATTCAATGGCTGCCACAACATTGTCCGACTTGCGTTTGCGATTGCTGGACTTAGTCAGGGCCGCTGCATCGGTGTCCTTCCGTTCCTTTTTTCGGGACTCCTTCTTGTCATCCAGGACCTTAGCAACAGCTTTGGCTGAGTTGGTGTATTTGTTCGCCATATTGAACAGAGCCTTGACAGAGCTTGGAGGCTTTCGAGTGAACTTGGCGATGAACGGTGTGTCCCTGACTCCCTTGTGGAAGGCAGCAATGACAACCTTGTCTTGGATCTTAGGTATTGAATTCCTCTTCTTAGAAAACCACTTGATGAAGTCGCGGAGGGACTCGTTCTTCCTCTTGTGGCACTGATATAAATCGTGCTTGGAAGATGGCCTCTCATAGGTTCCTTGGAAATTTGCGACAAAACATTCACGGAGTTCTCCCTAGGAGCCAATTGACCACCTAGGAAGCCCTATCAGCCATGTCCTCGCCGAGTCAGCCAAGGCGACTAGGAGGTAGTTAGCCATGGCACTATGATCGCCTCCGGCCACATGGATTGCCAAGGTGTAAACTGTTAGCCTGGACTCTAGGTTGGTCTTCCCATCATACTTTTCTATTCTAGTTGGCTTGAAGGGCCAGTCGACTTGCTATAGCTCGTGGGTGAAGGCTAGTACTCCTTCATCTGGGTGAGGGCTCCAGCTTCGACTACAGCAATGAAATCGTTCATGGTGGAGGCCAAAGCGTTCATGCTCATCTTCCAGTCGGCAGTGCTCATTCTCCTCGCGTTCCTGGCATCGTGCATTGATGTCATGGTGGAGATCCTGCCATACTTGTCCTCGGGCATCTTGGTTGTCACGGTGGTCGTCATGATAGTGCGGTCATCAATCGTTATTCTGGTTGCCGAGTGACGTATGACGTGACTCCGAGTGGTGCTGACTGGAGCCAACTTCTCGGCACCACGCTGAGGCCGATGAGACCGCCGTATCAGAGGCCATATTGTTTGACAGTAGGAGAGTGTCTCCAGATTGTTGTCGCTGCTAGCATGCTGCAACGGTGATCATTGCCTTGATCCTCGCAATAGTCGAGGTGGCCTGGTGGTCGGGCCCGAACTGCAAGGTGTCCAACAATGTGGTAGCGGGCACGACGTTCTACTATGGGGTCATGAAGATGTCATGGTTGACTACTCAGGTTTGGAGCATTTCTTGTTGAGTAGTCCGCCTAGCCTTGCACAAGTTGTCGTTATGAGTGTCGCGTTCGGCTTGCAGGCATTGTGCGTCTTCTTCCTATTGCTCACGTAGTCGGCAAGCCTCCTCTTCTTGCTGATCCCGTAGTCGGCATGCATCATGTGTGGGAGTTGAGCTCTTGGATGCCATGAACACTTTACGCGGTGGAGAAAAGCTTGCTGATCTGCTACCCGATTGTGATTCAGAGTCGGAGTAGTTCAGGGGGCTGATTACAACTCCAACCTCCCTAGATCCGATCTCAAGCGGCTCTGGGCCGTATCCAAGTCGAACTGCTAGGGATTGGATCTGCCGCATCGGAGTAAGATTGAAATTGCCCATGGCATTGCTGAGTCTAGACAGGAGATTGACGATCTCTTCCTCCCAAAGCCCAACCACGGCCGGCTCAAGGCCGAGTCCGAGTCGAACACCGAAAGAAAGAGTTGTCCCTAGACTCGTGGATCTTGGGGATCGCAGCAGCATGTCGCCGAAAATTGCCGCAGCGTTGTGTAGGCCGACTGGAGCGAAGTCGGTATGGTTTCTGGCCGATCGGGTTGAATCTAAGTTGGTTATGGTGAGGTCGCCGAACTTGTCAGCGACGAAGTCGAGGCTCCCGAAGTTGATTGTCTACCCAGGAAAGAACTTGATGCCGTCAACTCCGGTGATTGGATCCATCAGGCTTGATGAAGATGATCTCGACGAAGCCCCAGCCTGGCGCGCCAACTGT
Source organism: Oryza meyeriana var. granulata (assembly GCA_003991445.1). Taxonomy (NCBI): domain Eukaryota; kingdom Viridiplantae; phylum Streptophyta; class Magnoliopsida; order Poales; family Poaceae; genus Oryza; species Oryza meyeriana. Next base: position 169,205 of record RYFJ01001683.1, on the reverse strand, counting down.
CGATGCTTTGTATCGATAATAATAATATGGGGAACTCGTGAGACCTAAACTTGATGGACTGTAAAGGAACATGAAACAATTTATCCTAGTTCAGACCCTCAAAGTGAGGTAATACCCTACTTCCAGCTGTGGTGTATTGCCTCTTAGGTTTCTCTGATAAGATTGTGGTATTTTCTATGGTGAGAGCGTTCTACCCTAGGGGGCTCCTTGCCTCTCCTTATATACTGAGGAGGCAATGTTACAAGGTAGGAATCCCAGTCGGACTTGACCAAGGGATTTCCTTCTAGGAATACAACGTACCCAACTAGGACTATATCCCTTTCCTTATCATACAAGGTAATATGCACCGAGTCTTGTTGTATCACTAATTTCAGGATTAGGCCCATCCTCTATCCGAGTGGCCACAAAGCTTCCCATGAGGTCCCCGGGGCCCATGGCCTCCACACCCAGGTTGCTCACCAAGTGCTTGACTAGTGTTGGCGATGTTGGAATGGCGGCGTCATCCTGTAGAATGGCTCAACGGCAATGGCGGCTCTGGGTAAACAGCACCAAGCAACACTAGCCAAAGATTCACAAAGCCAAGACATGCATGAGATTTTTGAGACCCTAGGGCTGCTACTGGTGCAAGGAATTGATCTGGTTCTCACTGAGGCGACAGGAATCGAAGATTTGGCTGGTGGCCAAAGTTGGAGAAGAAGACTTCGACCTAGCGCGTCTAGGGTCCGCAACTTCTAGAGCTTGGTATGAAATGTTGGCTTGCTCCGGTGACAGTGTTTGCGAAAGGGCGTGGCCGGTCTCCCAATGAGTTATGAGAATGGGGTTGATGCATGGGCGGATCTCCGGCGAGGCCAAGAGCACGACGCACGGCGTCACCGGGTGCTCGACCTGTGCCACAGAGAGAGAAGAGAGCACGGGAGAGTTAGGCATGGAGAGGAGGCCGTGTTCTAGGGGCTGGCTTGTGGCGAAGCTCGCTCAGGATGAGCGGCGGTGGTGGTGGATCTTGCCAGCACCAGAGATGACGATCTCATTCTCGGAGCTCTCAAGAGTGTTTATCTGGTTGTCACCATGGAACGCGATGAGGACGAAGGAGGGTCAAGGATGGGAGAGGAGCGGTGAAACGTCGAGGTCGACAAGCGGCGCTCAGTGTGGTGGCGTTGGGGTGCACCAACACATGTGTGAGCGCGTGTCACGCGTTCCAAGAGCGGTGGGTGAGTGTGCTGCTGCTTGGTGACTGATAGGTGGACCCTACAGACATCTGGGTCCCATTTGTCAGTGAAAGAGAAGAGGATCTCTCGTGAGAGGCCAAGTCTGGAAGTTACTGCAGTGAGCTGTTTTGCACTGGGGTTTAACCCTATCTTCCAACCGAGTTGAGCTGTGAGCAAATTTCTGTAAGTAGGTGGTTATATGGTCTACAGACCTGCCACAAATTTAAGCCTAGAGCCTTATAGATTTAATCTGGTGAAAATGTGAAATGGGCTCAGCAGCAGCAAAATGTGCTGTTACCAGATTTTCCAGTGGGTTTGCACCTATCATTTTATGTAGAAATATAGTGAATTTGATTTTCCCAATTTTTCTAATGATTTTTATGGGCATTAACTCGTTGAACCTTTTTACAAAAATTCAAAGGTTGATCAGTTAAGAAGAAATTCTGTCAAAAATGTGAGTTTCCCATCTGATTAGAACTATTTTTCAGATTTATGCTGTTCTTTAGAATTTTAAATGAAGCACCAAATCAAATGATAAAATTATGAAATTTTTACAGTGGGTTCAAGATATTGTCCAATTCATATGAATTTTTTCTCAAGAATTTATTTATTCAAATTTTTGGTTTAGCCTTCCATATATGCACTTAACTCATATTATGCATTGCAGAAAAAAATCCAAAAACATGGAAATTTAAAGATGCACACCAAGTATAACACTTTATTTCTCCTAACCATTTCACACAAGGTTTTCTTTTAAACTACCAAAAATTGGTATGTTACGTCAATAGTACAATATTATATTTTTAAAGAATTATGCAAGTTAAATCACCCTAAACGGAGTTAGGATGAATTAGTTATGAATTTCTAAGGTTTGCAGTATATTTCATGTGTTATAAAATTATTAATCGATTTATGGCGTCGGCCCTAAAGGAAATAGAGAGGGATCTGACGGCTGACATGCGGGTCCTACCGGTAGAGAGAGAAGAGACCGGTGCACTGTGGACCGGGTGTCGATGTTTTACACCGGCAATACAAATATGGGGCTACTCGGCGGATGGAAACTCGGTGGATTACAAAGGAACACAAGGAGATTTTTATACTGGTTCAGGCCCTCAATGTGAGGTAATACCCTACGTCTAGTTTGTATGTATTCCTTTGAGGAATTATGGTAGCGACTCTGATGAACCGTCTAGCCGTGCCCTCAAGGGACGCCTTGCCTCCCCTTATATACTGGGGGGATAGGATTACAAGGTAGGAGTCCCCGTCGGATTACAACTAGGAGATCTCCCCTTAGAGATATAATGTACCCAGCTAGGACTGTATATTCCTTATTGTACAAGGCAAAGTCTACTAGGGATTACTATATCTCTAATTACAAGGCTAGGCCCATCCTCTATCCGAGTGGCCCATATGCTTGTCATGAGGTACCCGAGGCCCATGGCACCCACAGTAGCCCCTGAGACCTTCATAGTTGAGTCACAGCTGATGCCGAGTGCTCATCCTCCACGATGAAGTCTTTCCGAGTGCATTGCTCTCGAGTACTCTTTGTCCGAGTGAGTCTTCTTCCTGAGTCCTGCTTTGTGTCAGCTGGCAGCGAGGCTATGAAGGGCTTCATGTAAATATATGAATAGTGTGTGCCGAATAGGTGCACCTATTAGGTGTAGCCCCCGACTTTGTGCTTAATTGTGAAGACAATTAAACATAAAGTCAAAGATCTTTAACCTGGAAGTCTTTCCCGAGTAGATTACTACTGGTATATGAGACTCTTCGGTATCATGTCAACTGGAATATGATTTATAGTCTTTCCGAGTCGGGAACTACTCGTATATGGGACTCTTCAGCGTCATATTCGCTGGAAAGAGGGATTTATAGTCTTTCCCGAGTGGCGTCCCACCCAGAAGTTAGACTCCTCCGCGTCATGTCAGCGGGAATGAGAAATTTATAGTCTCCCCCGAGCAGTGCACTACTCGAAAGTTAGACTCTTCCGCATCATGTCAGCGGGTAAAATGTTGCTCATGGCAACCGATGGCCACGCATGTAGGCCGAGTACCACTTTATGAAAATAAATCCACGGCGTGGTCAGGTGTACTCGAGAAAGATACCTGCATCCCCAATTTTAATGAAGACCAGCTTGTGATCGTTGTAAGGATATATCCTCGAGACCTGGTGGATAAAACAGATACCCAAACATATATGTTTAGCAATAAGGCTTTCATGAAGCATATCTGTTTACCTCATCAGCTCCTGTTGGTAGCACCAGCGCTATAATTTCAACTCAGCCTGCGGGCGGCCCACATGGAGCATGCTACTGTAGGAACTCATATCTTGGTGGCTGCTACCAAATAAGCCGGCCTGAGCCGACCTATCCGGCATAGCTCTATAGAAGTCTCATCCATCGCATGTCGGGATGAGTTTTTTGGTGTCGGTAACCGCAATCAACCAGAGAAATCTTTATTCGCAAGCCTTTCCGACTTATGTTCTAGATGCAGCCTGGTTGCCACAGGTGCCCGAGTAGGTATGTTGCAGGATCTGCTTGCCCTCCTCAGGTGTGACACAGTGCATGAGAATTCCAGATGCGCTTTGACGATGTAAGTCTTCTCTGACTTCAGGAGAGCCGAGCAGGGTACCCGAACCTTGCATTAGCATAGGATTCGGCTAGCGACCCTCATGGGGCATACCCTACCCAACAGAGTTATAGCCAAGCTAGGTACTCGAACCTTGCATTAGCATAGGATTCGGCTGGCGACCCTCATGGGGCATACCTAACCTGACAGAGTTGTGACCAAATAAGGTACCCGATCCTAGCATTAGCATAGGATTCGGCTGGCGACCCTCATGGGGCGTACCTCACCCAGTCTAGTAGTATACGACCCCCAACTAGTGCCGGAGGTCGGTTGTAAGCTCACTTGGAGCGTAGCCAGGGAAGATGATGTCCCGATTGGCGCAAGTACTCAGTCAGTAGCCCTCATGGAGCATTCCGAGTGATTCTTGGCAGACTTGTCCAGCCCCCGAGCGTAGGAGATAGGCTCGTAGCCCTGAGTTCCTGTCACGCGTATCCGGAGCTGGCCCTGCACTATAACATATCGGATGAGTAGCATCTAATGATGGAAACAATCACCCGAATAAAATGTATTTTACAATATATGTAAATATGAGTTCTTCCTCTTATTGATATTAATTTCCCCGAGTAGTTGACCCCTTACGTTTAAGCACTCTGCCCGACTAATCATAGCCCCCTAGCGCCGGGAGTTGGCTCATGGCTCTTTCCCAGACACGCGTTTTGGGTGACTTGAGTTCGTCTTTCATGGAGCAAAGTTTCACGGATCAGGATTTATGCTACTCGAATACTTTTGTAATCATTTAAGAGAAAAAGACAGAAAAAAGTGCAGCTTGTGCACCTATTAGGTGTAAGCGGCTGCAGCGATGGCAAGGCCAAATGAAGAACTATTTATCAGAGAGCGACTTAGCTGTGCGGTATTTGGGAGTGGGGATGCCATCCTTGTGTTTGGGCTTTTGAGCCCCCAAGCTTGTCACTTGTTGTCCTGATAATCTTCAGTTGTTGAAAGTCAAAGACGGTTGTGACCGACTGCCACAATGAAGCCGCCTGACTTGCGTTTGCGATTCCCAGCTTTAGTTGGGACCGCGTCGTCGGTGCCCTCTTGCTTCTTCTGTCAGGATGTCTTCTTGTCAGCGTCAGCAACAGCATCGGCCGAGTTGGCGTACTTGTTCGCCATGTCGAATAAAGCCTTGACAGAATTGGGAGGCTTCCGTGTGAATTTAGCAATGAACGAGGTGTCTTTGACTCCTTTTCGAAAGGCGGAGATGACGACCTCGTCCTTGATCTTCGGGATTGAGTTCTTCTTCTCAGAAAACCTCTTGATGAAGTCACGAAGAGACTCGTTCTTCCTTTGATGTAACTGATATAAGTCGTACTCGGAAGATGGCCTCTCATATGTTCCCTGGAAGTTGGCGATGAAGTGTTCCCGGAGTTCTCCCCAGGAGCCGATTGATTGCTTGGGAAGTCCTGTTAGCCATGTCCTCGCTGAGTCGGCTAAAGCGACTAGGAGGTAGTTAGCCATGACTTTGTGATCTCCTCCAACTGCTCGGATCGCCAGGGTGTAGACCATGAGCCAGGACTCGGGGTTGGTCTTGCCATCGTATTCTTCGATTGCTGTAGGCTTGAAACTCGACGGCCAGTCGACCTGTTGTAGCTCCTGGGTGAAGGCCGGTATGCCTTCGTCTTTATGAGGGCTCCGACTCCGAATATGGCGGTGAAACTGCTCGTGGTGGAGGCCGAAACGCTTGTTCTTGTCTTCCAGTTGGCGTTGCTCATCTTCTTCTTGTTCACGGCGCCGAGCGATGATGTTTTGCCGAAGGTCGCGCCGTAGTCGGTCTTGAAGGTCCTGATCGTCCCGACGGTTGCTTTGACGTCGCCGGTTGTCGTTGGGGTTGCCGAGTGACACCTGACGTGCCTCCGTATGCGGCTGACTAGAGCCAGCCGCTCGGCGTCGCTTTGAGGTAGATGAGACTGCCGTTGGGGATGTCGACCAATTGGTCGGTATGAGGGTATCACCCGACTGTTGGTGCTGCTGACATGCAGCAGCGGTAAGCATGGCTTTTATCCTTACGATGGTCGGGGTGGCCTGGTGATCAGGCTCAAGCTGGATCGTGTCCAGTAGGGTTGCGGTGGCCACGATTTTCTGTTGTGGCGTGACGAAGACGTCGTGGTCGCCGACTTTTGTTTGGAGGGTTTGTTGCTGAGCGGTTCGCCCAGCCCTGCGTAGGCCATCATTGCGGGCGTGCAGGCGTCTTGCTTCTTCCTCCTATTGTTCTCGCAGTCGGCAGGCTTCCTCCTCTTGCTACTCGCGTAGTCAGCGTGATTCCTAAGTAGAAGTAGAGCCTTTGGATGCCATGAAGATTTCTCGTGGCGGGGAGAAGCTTGCCGAACTGCTGTCCGACTTAGAGTCGGAATCCGACTGGGAGTCGTAGTCCGACTGAGAGTCGTAGTCGGAATAGTTGATGGGGGTGATTACAACTCCGACCTCCCTAGATCTGATCTCGAGCGGCTCGGGGCCGTATCCGAGTCAAACTCCAGAGGATCGGGTTTGCTGCGTCAGATGTAGATTGTAGATATCCGCGGCGTCACCGAGTCCGAACGGGAAATTGACGATCTCTTCCTTTTTTGGCCCGATCTCGGCCGGCTCAAAACCGAGTCCGAGTGGAACACCGAAAGAAAGAGTTGTCCCTGGACTCGTGCGTATTGGAGATCGCCGCAGCATGTCGTGAAAGATTGCTGCAGCATCGTGTAGGCCGATTGGCGCGGAGTCGGCTGGTTCCCTGGCAGATCGGATCGAGTCCGAGTCGGCCAAGGTGAGATTGCCGATCTGGTCGGCAACAAAGTCGAGGCTTCTGAATGCGATTGTATCTCTGGGGGAGAGTTTGCCGCCGTCGACTTTGGTTGCTGGATCCATCGAGCTTGTAGATGTAGATCGCGCCGAAACCCCTACCTGGAGCGCCAGCTGTCGATGTTTTACACCGGCAATACAAATATGGGGCTACTCGGCGGATGGAAACTCGGTGGATTGTAAAGGAACACAAGGAGATTTTTATACTGGTTCAGGCCCTCAATGTGAGGTAATACCCTACATCCAGTTTGTATGTATTCCTTTGAGGAATTATGGTAGCAATTCTGATGAACCGTCTAGCCGTGCCCTCAAGGGGCGCCTTGCCTCCCCTTATATACTGGGGGACAGGATTACAAGGTAGGAGTCCCCGTCGGATTACAACTAGGAGATCTCCCCTTAGAGATATAATGTACCCGGCTAGGACTGTATATTCCTTATTGTACAAGGCAAAGTCTACTAGGGATTACTATATCTCTAATTACAAGGCCAGGCCCATCCTCTATCCGAGTGGCCCATATGCTTGTCATGAGGTACCCGGAGCCCATGGCACCCACATCGGGCGCACCAAGGGATTGGATGGGTATGGACGGTTGGGATTAAACTATGGATTGGATCTAATGGCTGGGATTAGATCAAGGAGATCGGACGGTTCAGATTGAATCCGGCCTATTGGATCTCTCGGGAGGCTAAATGGGTAGCCACATTGGACAGACGAGCCGAGGTGGTGCTGGCGTGGCGATGACACGGCCTCCACGTGGGCAGACCGGCGGCGACAGCATGGGATCCAAAGGTCGATGGCCAACGGCGGCGCGGCGAGGCATGGTGACGGCACCAGAGGGTAGAGGAGAGAACGGCGATGCTCGCCGAAGCAAGAACAACGACGATCGGCGATAGAACATGGCCGGTGGTGAGCTTCAAGCGGTAAAGGTTGGCGGTGACGGCGGTGCTCCGGCGGTCCCTGGCAGCGAAAAGAGGGCGGCCGGTGTTTGTCTCGCTCTTGTGGTTCTAGTGGAGGCATCGGAGGGCACTGGTGGCGGCTCGAACAGTAGTGGTGCTTAGCTGAAGTGCGGCGGCGGCGGCGGAGCAGAACTGGCGCGACGCTAGGGCAAACTAGGGCAAGCGAACTCTGGTGGTGGCGAGTTCAGAGAGAGAGAGGGGTCCAGGGGTCCTTTATATAGCCTGGGTGTCAATGCTTTGTATCAGCAATAATTATATGGGGCTACTCGTGAAACTTAAACTTGATGGATTGCAAAGGAACACAGAACAAGTTTACCCTGGTTCAGGCCCTCAAGATGAGGTAATATCCTACTTTCAGCTATTGTGTATTGCCTTTGAGGTTTCTCTGGTGAGATTTTTATCCCTTCTACCCCATGGGGCTCCTTGCCTCCCCTTATATGTCATGCCCAGAAATTCACCAAAATTTCCAAAGCTAATTTATGCAGTAAATCCTCATTCGGAAATCAGCCGAGGTACACAAATTAACAATTTGATAAACATAACCAAAAACGATAAATGATAAATACTTACAAAAGAGGCACTTAGTCCTCACACAGAAGAAATTAGCAACGGAACGGCAACTAGCGTAGCAGCAGCACCAAGACACAGGCAGCTTAACTGGGGTATAAGCCAAACACCAAAACTTCTCCTCCTCGCAAATCTTCACTCTGATGATTGTATTATAGCAAGACTGAGTACCACCCACCGTACTCAACGCGCCACACATGGAAATGCAAATAATGCAACCGGATTCTAAAGGAAAGGCATAGTATGGCTTATTTGCGTAAACAACATTTAAAACATTAGCATTTAAAAACATTGAAAGCTGTAAAGTTTAATTACTAATCAATATTCAACCAACCACTGAACAACACTTCAATGCAGTTCAGGCCCAAAACCATAACCCTCCAAACTGGAGCTATGAAATTTCCATCATCATTTATCATTAATGGGTAGTGTGGACTAATCACAGAAAACATTGCTAGGGCACCCATTAACCGCGAGCACGGCTATTCAAGCAATTTTACTCTAGCCAAAGGTGTACAACTTTACCCACAAGACACAGTTCAACACATGTCACCATGCCCCGAAATACCACCATGGTACTGCAAGGGGGAAAATGTGATAGGACCTTTCATGCAACTCGCCTAACAGAAGAGCCACCCACTGAACCAATAGTCTGTGGTAGGGTTGATCAGGTTCCTAGACAGGGAGACGGTCCAACGCCCAAAACATGGACTTATTGACACAACCATGGTGGTCTTATTGACATAGCCACAACATGCCTTGGGGCCTCCTATAGAACTTGCTACAATACGGGTCCAGCCGTTGCCCATTCTGGCTTGTGCTTACTACGGTATTGCTTCTCAACATGTAGTCCGTGAACCGGTCGTTAAATGTCATGAGCACCACTAGCAACATCATCATTCCTTGTGCTCACAACCCACCATTCAGTCAAGTTTTAGTTGCCAAGTTTAATTAAACAAGCATGACCAACTGCCATGAGAAATATAGCCACTAAACATTAATTATTCAAAAGTGATTGAATAGTTTTCCCCACATAAAATGACACCATAGTTTCTATGCATTGACAAAGCATAACCTAATTAATCTAGCTAGATCATTAAATAGTCATCCACCTAGTCAACATTAATCACCGAAGGTATCAAGTAACATGTATCAATATCAAAATGGCCATAATAATCAAGGAAATATCGGATAATAATAAATACCCATAATAATTTCATTCCAAAATATTTCATGCAATAATGTTGAAATAAAATAATTTTCACAAATGGGATCAACATGCTGATGCGCCTGGATGCCCGATCTTCCGATAGGTTCGATTGGCGATGTGAAGACGTTCACGTTTTGAGGCTTCTGATCAGCGATCGTCACCTCGCAACTGCTACACCCATACGTCTAGTTGTTATCAACCATGCTCTCACGTAGTCGACCTCACCACGAAGGTTTTATCCCTGCAAGCAATTGAAGAAACTCACAAGAACAAGGAAAAACGCAATCTGAATTGCAGATGAATAATTTAACACACGAAGTTTGGGTTCCACAAACTGGACTTTGTCAACGGCGAAACTGTGGCATCTAGAGGAAGACAAATCTAAGCAAAACCCGACTCTAAATGATGACGGCTACTGAATATATATGAGTTGGGACATCCTAGGGTTAACCCTAGAGCGCACACCCCTTGGGCTTAGCCCACGACACAATTACAAGGCGCAAGGCCCAAAACCGACTCGGACTGGAAGATGTATGTGTCTTGTTTTAATGATTTCCAACAAGTACTCACGGGCCCTAAAAGTCCTTCTGCATCAGCGGCTAGGTCCGTTTGAAGTTGATGCTGTTAGGAGGCCTGAATCCGAATCCAAAACGTATAGAACTTCATCTCTTGCCTTCTATGGACCAAAAGTGACATGGTGATGTAGAAGTAGACTTGGGTAAGGTCTTGGTTTGGTCCCCAATCAACTTCTTTGATCATCCATGTGTTCCTTGCGCTCGGTCTCTTTCCCTTTACCCAAATAAGTATCTCTGCAAACGAGAACACACAAAACTCATGGTGCAGTAACGGCTGTTCAAATATATAACACGTAAATCTTATGTAGAAAGCATGCACCTTTGGTTGATGAATACATAAGGTAGCTATGGTCATATCCGAGCTAGTGATGTCCTCATCATCCTCCCCTTCTTGATTGGAAACCGTCTGCGGTTTCACCTTGTCATTAAGCCTGATGAACATATCTTTATCTTTCACATCATAGGGCGAGGTAGTGTTGTGCATATGGTTGGATTCTGAAATTTTTAAACACGGAGAACACTTTGTAGTGTCGTGCAGCTCACAACACTCCCCTTCTTGCAAACCAACCTGTAACTCATTTGAACAACTAGAGGAACTAGATAGAGAATTATTTATGCTCATGCGGTTCTCTAGACAAGACATGTCATTATGAAAAGGAGGTATATTAAAATTTGAACAAATGTATACTCTATGCACATTATATTCTCCTTTATTATCATAATTGCCAATAACATGAAAAATCACATGAGAAGGACATGGCAAATCAGATCTAGCAAATAATTTCTTCTCTAAACAATTGAGTGGACAAAGATCATCAAATTGAATATAGCCCCAAGTATTTAAAGAAGATAGCAATCTAAGCTCTTCATTCTCGCTAGCAATGTGAACAACAGGTCTAAAATCAGCACATGGTGATTCAACAACATTACTAACATGTTCATTCACTTGTTGTGGCATGGATATAAGTGAAGCATTGCACAACTCTTCTTTATCACAAGAAATAAGAACCAAATCATCGTGTGACAAAGGTAATTTAACACACAATTCCACTGGTGATTACTCTAAACTAACATGAATAGTGGACATATATAGCACATCAGAATTGTCCGTACCTTGAATGAATGTAGCACCATTTCTGTTATCGTTGTTCTCATTTTGAAAAACTGTAGGTGCACTCTTAATTAAACCTTCTTGAAACATGCATGGAACAATAGGTGGATCTTCTTTCTTGTCATGTGGGGCCGGACCTACACCAGACGCCGGCGTGCCCATGATGTGCGGCGTGCTGCTGAGCGCGCAGAATGCGCGAGGACGGCCCAGGCCGAGCCAGCCACCGGTGGCTAGGAGGAAAGATAGGATTAGTTACCTATTTCTATTCCCTAATAGGAAAGATAGGATTAGTTACCTATTTCTATTCCCTAATTTTAGGAGCATGTTGCTCTAGTCGGTTTGGGCCTTAGGCAATATATATATATATATATTCTTGTAACCAGACATTGGGGGGATTAAGAAAAGATATTTACCATCTAATCTCTCTCTCTCAACCGAAGCTAGGAGCAGTGGGGTAAAACCTCGCCCTAAGCCACGGATCGTGGCTACGAGCTACGTAGCCGAGGTCCAGCTGTTCGGGGGTTTAACGCCCTTGACAACCTGGTATCATGATCCCGGCGATCCTCGCCTGAACCCCCTACCTCGCCACCTCCACCACCAGCCGCCGCGCCGCCCATCCCTACGTCTGCGTCCGCCGCGTCCTCCTGCGCCAGCAACATGGGTGACGACCTCAAGACCACCATGGTGACGCTCGCCGCCGTCGTCAACACCCTGCAGACCACTGTCGAGGCCAACTCCAGGGCGATCCAGGCCCTGTCCGCCGACCGCACGTCCTCCTCGGGCAGCAAGCCGGGCTTCGGCGAACACCACAATGATCGGCCGCCGAGGTTCCAGAAGATGGATTTTCCGCGGTACGACGGCACGTCCGATCCGGTGATGTTCATCAATCGCTGCGAATCGTACTTTCATCAGCAGCGCATCATGGAGGAGGAGAAGGTCTGGATGGCCTCCTACAACCTGGAAGAGGGTGCCCAGATGTGGTACATCCAGGTGCAGCAGGACGAGGGCCCGCCGTCCTGGCGCCGGTTCACGGAGCTGCTGAACCTGCGCTACGGGCCGCCGCTGCGCTCTGCTCCGCTGTTCGAGTTGGCGGATTGCCGCCACACGAGCACCGTCGCCGAATATCAAGATCGGTTTCAGGCGCTCCTGCCCTGCGCTGGTCCCCTCGACGAAGCCCAGCGGGTCCAACTCTTCACCGGGGGCCTCCTTCCGCCGCTCAGCTTCGACGTCTGCATCCAGAACCCGCAGACACTGGCGGCCGCCATGAGCCTGGCTCGGCAGATAGAACTGCGGGAGCAGTATACGGCGACCCAGGCCAAGCCCGCGTTCCGCGGACTTCTTCCTGCTCCAGCCCCTCGCCTCGCCCTGCCCGCGCCGCCGGGACCCAAGGCACCCACTGCAGGGGAGGGTCGGCCGCCCATCAAGCGCCTCACACAGGCGGAATAGGAGGAGCGGCGCCGTCTCGGTCTCTGCTACAACTGCGACGACAAGTACACCCGGGGCCACAACCGCGTCTGCAAGCGTTTGTTCCTCCTCGATGGCTCCGTGGAGGACGACGATGACACCGCGGTCATCGAAACCGCCAAGGAGACCACGGTGGAGGAATCACCGCACTACTCCCTGCACGCCATTGCGGGCGTTCACGTCAATGACACTCTCCAGCTCCGCTTGTCGCTGGGGGGCGTCTCCCTGATCGCGCTGCTCGACACGGGATCCATGCACAACTTCATCTCCGAAGGTGCAGCACAGCGGACGGGCCTGCCGCTCTAGCACCGGCCCCGGCTCACCGCGACGGTGGCCAACGGCGAGCGTGTTTTGTGCCTGGGCGTCATTCGCCGGGCCGCGGTCACCATCCACGGCGAGGAGTTCGTCGCCAACTTGTTCGTCATGCCACTGGCGGGCTATGACATCGTCCTCGGGACCCAGTGGTTGGCGAACCTAGGACCGGTCCTCTGGGACTTTGCCGCCAGGACTCTGTCCTTCTCGCGGCATGGCTGGCCGATCTGCTGGCACGGCGTCGCGGGGTCCGAGGTCCCGGCCCTCCACGCGACCACCACGGGCGGGCACGTCTCCAATGCGCCCACCGCCGGTGGGCCCTTGCTGGACGCCTTGTTGGCCTCCTTCGCCGACGTGTTCGCGGATCCCCGCGGGCTACCTCCTCAGTGCGGGCGCGACCACTTCATCCACCTGCTTCCGAGCTCCCCGCCGGTGGCCGTCCGCCCTTACAGGTACCCAGCCGTGCACAAGGACGAATTGGAGCGTCAGTGCACCGCCATGATGGAGCAAGGGCTCATTCGCCGCAGCACGTCCGCGTTCTCGTCCCCGGTCCTCCTCGTCAAGAAGGCCGATGGGTCGTGGCAATTCTGCGTCGACTACAGAGCCCTCAACGCGATCACCGTCAAGGACGCGTTCCCGATCCCGGTGGTCGACGAACTCCTGGACGAGCTGCACGGCGCCAAGTTCTTCACCAAGCTAGACCTTCATTCGGGCTACCACCAGGTCCGCATGAACCCCGCCGACATCGCCCAGATGGCGTTCCGCACCCACGATGCCCTCTACGAGTTCCTGGTGATGCCGTTCGGGCTCTGCAACGCCCCCGCTACATTCCAAGCCCTGATGAACGACGTCCTGCGCGCCTTCCTCCGCCGGTTCGTCCTTGTATTTTTTGACGACATTCTCATATACAGCTCCACTTGGGCGGATCATCTACGTCACTTGCGCACCGTCCTCCTGGTGCTTCGTCAGCATCGCCTCTTCGTCAAGCGCTCCAAGTGCGCTTTCGGCGTCGACTCCATCTCCTACCTCGGCCACATCATCAGCGAGGCGGGTGTCGCCATGGACCCGGCCAAGGTGCAGGCGGTCCTGGACTGGCCTCAACCGCGCTCGGCGCGCGCGGTCCGCGGGTTCCTCGGCTTGGCGGGCTACTACCGCAAGTTCGTCCACGACTACGGCTCGATCGCTGCACCACTCACGGCGCTCACCAAGAAGGACAGGTTCCGCTGGACCGAGGAGGCAGCGGCCGCGCTCCAGACGCTCAAGCACGCCGTCACCTCGGCTCCGGTCCTCGCCCTTCCGGACTTCGACAAGCCGTTCGTCGTCGAGTGCGACGCCTCCACGCACGGGTTTGGCGCGGTGCTCCTCCAGGATAAGCATCTGCTGGACTTCTTCAGTCAGCCCGTGGCTCCGCGACACCGTGCTCTCGCCGCCTACGAGCGGGAATTGATCGGCCTCGTCCTTGCCATCCGCCATTGGTGGCCATACCTTTGGGGGCGTCGGTTTGTCGTGCGCACCGACCACTTCAGCCTCAAGTACCTCCTTGATCAGCGACTGGCCATGATTCTGCAGCACCACTGGGTCGGCAAACTCCTCGGCTTCGACTTCACGGTGGAGTACAAACCAGGCGCCTCGAACATGGTGGCCGATGCCTTGTCACACCGTGACACAGAGGAGGGGGCCGTGCTAGCCATCTCGGCGCTGCGGTTCGACGTCCTCGAGCGCCTGCGACACGCATAGGCCATGGATCCCGCTCTCGTCGCCACGCGAGATGCGATCCTTGCTGGCTCCCTGCGGCTCCATGGGCCCTGTGCGACGGCATGGTGACTTTCGACTCCAGGCTCTACATTCCGCCGTCGTCGTCGCTTCTCCAAGAGATCCTGGCTGCCTACACGAGGACGGCCACGAGGGGGTGCAGCGCACTCTGCACCGACTGCGCCGCGACTTCCACTTCCTCGACATGCGACGCGTGGTCCAGGACTTTGTCCGCGCGTGCGACACGTGCTAGAGGTATAAGTCCGAGCACCTTCACCCAGCCGGACTGCTGCTGCTCCTTCCGGTGCCGACGACTGTCTGGGCAGACATTGGCCTTGACTTCGTGGAGGCCCTTCCTTGGGTGGGCGGGAAATCGGTGATCTTAACGGTGGTGGACCGCTTCAGCAAGTATTGTCACTTTATCCCGTTGGCTCACCCCTATACTGCAGAGTCCTTGGTGCAGGCTTTCTTCGCGGACATCGTGCGTCTCCACAGCGTACCTCAGTCCATGGTGTCAGACCGGGACACCGTATTCACCTCCACGTTCTAGTGCGAGCTCATGCGCCTCACAGGCACCAAGCTTCATATGACGACTGCCTTCCACCCCCAGGCAGATGGTCAGACGGAGGCGGCCAACCGCGTCATCGTCATGTACCTCCAGTGCTTCACCGGCGATCGGCCGCGCCAGTGGGTCTGGTGGCTTCCATGGGCGGAGTACGTTTACAATACCGCCTACCAGACATCGCTGCGTGACACGCCCTTTAGGGTGGTGTACAGCCGCGACCCCCCCACCATCAGATCATAAGAGCCGGGTGAAACTCTTGTTGCCGCCGTCGCTCGGAACATGGCGGACCGTGCGGAGTTCCTGGCGGATGTTCGCTACCGCTTGGAACAGGCTCAGGCGGTCCAGAAGAAGCACTATGACAGGCTGCACCGCCCGGTCTCTTATGCAGTAGGCGACTGGGTGCTCCTTCGCCTCCGGCATCGCGCCCCGGCCTCGCTGCCCCAAGTCACCAAAGGCAAGCTGAAGCCTCGCTTCTTCGGGCCGTACCGCGTCGTCGAGCTTATCAACCCCGTCGCCATGCGGCTCGAGCTGCCTCCACGCACCAAGCTCCATGATGTCTTCCACGTGGGGCTCCTCAAGAAGTTTGTCGGACCTGTTCCGGCTGCGCCACCACCACTGCCGACCATCCACCATGGTGCTGTCGACCCAGAGCCTGAACGCGCCGTGCGCCTGCGTCTCGCCCGCGGCATTCAGCAAGTTCTCGTCCACTGGAAGGGCGAGACAGCGGCTTCTGCTACTTGGGAGGACCTCGCCGCTTTCCGGGAGCGTTATCCAGCTTTCCAACTTGAGGACGAGCTGGCTCTCGAGGGGGGGAGAGATGTCATGTGGGGCCGGACCTACACCAGACGCCGGCGTGCCTGTGATGTGCGGCATGATGCTGACCGCGCAGAATGCGCGAGGACGGCCCAGGCCGAGCCAGCCACCGGTGGCTAGGAGGAAAGATAGGACCTATTTCTATTCCCTAATAGGAAAGATAGGATTAGTTACCTATTTCTATTCCCTAATTTTAGGAGCATGTTGCTCTAGTCGGTTTGGGCCTTAGGCAATATATATATATATATTCTTGTAACCAGACATTGGGGGGATTAAGAAAAGATATTTACCATCTAATCTCTCTCTCTCAACCGAAGCTAGGAGCAGACGGGTAAAACCTCGCCCTAAGCCATGGATCGCGGCTACGAGCTACGTAGCCGAGGTCCAGCTGTCCGGGGGTTTAACGCCCTTGACATTTCTCTATGTCTTTCTTCTTTCCCTCATTACCTTGGCTCTTCTTAGATAACTACAAATGTCAGTGCCCAAAGCAATACGTGACTACGATGAATAGGATGCTTTTTTTTGGTTTTTCTGGACTCTAGGTAAAAGAAACAAAGATGGATAGATGAGAACTGATAATACCTATCGGGCAACCTGTGCTCTGATACCACTTGATGTGCCTGGGTGCCCGATCTTCCGATGGGTGTGATTTGGCGACGTGAAGACGTTCACGTTTTGAGGCTTCCGATCAGTGATCGTGACCTCACAACCGCTACACCCACACGTCTAGTTGTTATCAACCACGCTCTCACATAGTCGACCTCACCACGAAGGTTTTATCACTGCAAGCAATCGAAGAAACTCACAAGAACATGGAAGAACACAATCTGAATTGCAGATGAATAATTTAACACTTGAAGTTGGGGTTCCACAAACCAGACTTTGTCAACAGCGAAACTGCGGCATCTAGAGGTAGACTAATCTAAGCAAAACCTGACTCTAAACGATGATGGCTACTAAATATATATAAGTTGGGACGTCCTAGGGTTAACCCTAGAGCGCACACCCCTTGGGCTTAGCCCACGACACAATTACAAGGCCCAAGGCCCAAACCAGACTCGGACTAGAAGAGGTACATGTCTTGTTTCGATGATTCCGGACAGCTCAGGAGGAATTTCGATGTGGTACCAAAACCATCTGAAAGTAGACTCCATAAGCTTGCCAACAAGTACTCATGGGCCCCAAAAATCCTTCTGGATCAGCGACTAGGTCCGTTTGAAGTTGATGCTGTTTGGAGGCCCGAATCCGAATCTAAAACGTGCAGAACTTCATCTCTTGCCTTCTATGGACCAAAAGTGACGTGATGATGTAGGAGTAGACTTGGGTAAGGTCTTGGTTTGGTCCCCAATCAACTTCTTCGATCATCCATGCGTTCCTTGCCCTCGGTATCTTTCCCTTCACCCAAGCAAGTATCTCTGCAACCGAAAACACACAAAACTTATGGTGCAGTAACGGCTGTTCAAATATATAACACGTAAATCTTATGTAGAAAGCATGTACCTTTGGTTGATGAATACATAAGGTAGCTATGTTCATATCTGAGCTAGTGATGTCCTCATCACATGCTCAAGGGGATTGTTGTGTGCTTTGCCTTGCAACAGACAAAATCTTTGCTCGATCCTCCAAACTCTTCCTCGATCTTCATGATCCTCCGAAATGGCGAATAAACACGACTACATGCAAAACACAGAAAAACCCTAGGAAACTCCAAATAAAAAGTATATAAAAAGTATATGTAGATCATGATTTTGTATGAATTTAGGAAGAAGAACGGGTCAAATCGGAGTTTGGACGGAAAGTTGTGGCTTCCAGAAGATTGAATTCAGAGAAAATCCGAAAAGAATTGGAAAAGAATATTCTCGAGAATATTCCCTTGGATTTTTGTACTAAAAGAATTATTTTAAAGGGAACTGACGCGTGGGGTCCACAGTCAGCGACTGGGCTTATGTGGACTCAGTTTATGGGACAGAGGAGAAGCTGGGGTGGTCGACGTGACACAGAGAGCCATGTGGCAACACGTGGGCAAAATAGCTGATGTGGCAGCCAAGATGGCCGGTGATGTGGCTTTAGGGCTAACCTGGCCTCCTCCAAGGGGTTATGGAAATTTGATGACAGAGATTAGATCTCGGAGATTGGACGACAGCGGTTTGGCTTTGAGATTTTATGTAGATCAGACGGCTGAGATTTGGTCTGAGGAGATCCAGCAGTTGAGAGGGTTTCGGGACCCTAGCATGGGGCCCGCTTGTCATTTACTGGTGAGGGTAGGCCAGTGGGTCCACTTGTCAGTGGGATAGGGGCGAGGAGTTCCCACCGGCAGCCATGGCACAACATCGGCGCCCAGGGTTCTTGGTGGCCGCGACGACCGGTGGCGAGGGGCGACAACTAGCGGCGACCAATCGGCAATGGGTCGACGATGCATCGGCGATGATGGACGATGGCGGTAGACAACGGCACCGGATTGACAGAGAGATGACAGGAGTACGATGCCACGACGACGACCAAGAGGGCGGGGAAGGGCGACAACCGATCTAAGAGGCACCGGAGATGAAGGGGATGGAGACGACGGGGATGGCAGGTTGGATGCTCACCGGCGGCTAGAGGTGCTCGCAGGGGTGACAACAACTCCAGACGACAGCTTCTCTGGAAGCAGGGGCGGTGCTCTCCTGGCGGGATGGTGCGAGTGAGGTGGCGTCGTGACTTGCTAGTGCGGCTGCACACGAGACGGCGAGCTAGGGCATGGGTGAGGGGTGCTGCTATTTATGGGAGAGGATTAGGGCACGGCAGCGGCGCTGTCTCAGAGTCCTGCGGCGGCACGGCGAAGATGGGAGGAATGGCAGCACATGGGCCAGGCCGGCTGAGGCGGCGGTGGAGGCGGTGGGCCACCGATGCGCAGGCCGAGAGCGGCGGCAACGGGCCGAGGCTGACGAAGGGGAGCTACTCGGGCCAGGCTCTGGCTCGGCCAAAGAAAGAGAGAGAGAAGGGGCAGGAAGGAAAAAGAAGGAGGAAGGAGGAAGAAGAAAGGAAAAGGAGAAAATGATGGCCAAAAAGGAAAAAGGGAAAGAAAGAAAGGAATTGGGAAAAGAGATAAAATAAGGGGGCTTTCCGAAAAAATTCCAATTTTGCAAGAATTGGAATTTCAGGGATTTAAGGAATCCAAGGAATGTTTTTGAGATAAAACTTGTGGAAAATTTTGGAATTTTGGGATATGTCAAAAATCGGGATATACATACATAAATATATATATATATTCAGGAGTCAGAAAAATGAGGGTATTTCATGGAGATTGGAAAATTGGAAAGTTTAGAATTCCAAAACATTTTGGGATTTAGAAAATATTTGGAGGGAATTTAGAAAATGGAACCTATTTTGTGGGGTTCGGTACATGGAAGATATTTTTCCAAGGGCGAGGAATTGGAGTATTTGAGGACTAATTAAACATCCCAAAATATATGAATATTTTGGGGATTTGAAAATCGGAGAATATTTCTTGGGGTTTGGAATATTGGGAATTTTGGAGATATTCAGAATATGGAAAATATTCTTCAACTTGGTATTCAAAGGACATTTCCTAAGAACTAGAGAATTGGAATATTCAGGATATTACAAATATTCCGGGATAAAGGAATTGACGAGGATATTTTATGGGGACTGAAACTGGGGCAAAGTCTCAGAATATTGGATGGTCTGGGTTTATTTGATTATGAGAATATGAATATTTCTGAGAATCTCGGATCAAGAGTCAAAAGGGATTTTAGGGTTTTGGAATGGAATAGATCCGATAACTCTAGTTCTAGATTCCAAGGAGACTTTAGGGTTTCAGTAACGACACCAGATATTGATGCAGGAGGGGAAACTCGAGTCTGGGCTGAACAGAGAAGCGCAAAAAGGATTGGAGGCGGAGCAACCCGATCAAGGGAAAAGAAAAAGGATTTGGATATTTATTTAATTAATTATTGAAATAATCTTTATTGCATTTAAATTAATTCTTGAGCTCCGAAAAATCCGAGAAAATTTTAGAGAGTTTATTACGCCATGGGGAATTTACGAGAGGCAAAAACTACCATGAAATAAAGGAAGATTTATTGTTAAATATGCTTAAATGCCTAAAATATTTTGACAAAACCGCACGGAATATAATCCAAGCATTTAATTAAAAATTCAACTTGCGATTTTTAATATTGGAAATTTCAAAATTTTATTCAAACACTTTCTCAAACAACTTTAGTGTATTCTTTAATTTCATTTACCCAAAATAATTTTTAACTAGGGCGAATTTTAGAGTGTGACAAATCCACCCCCCTTACAGAAATCTCGTCCCCAGATTTGGGGCGGCTAGAAAGAAAAGAGTTTGGTTGATCTCCAACTCTTTCCTTCAAGCAACTTTCTTCAATTTATCTCATTGTCTGTCCTGGTGGTAGTCTATACCTCGATCCATTTACCATCAACTGGTGTCTCAAAACATAACTAGCCTCTCATGCTGGAATCTCACTTCTTAACTCATGGGATCTAGTGTCCATTGTATCCAACAGCTCCTTCAGAATAGCAGATTATTCCTTTTAACAATTTTGTATTTGATTGTTCGGTCCACTTTCAATTATGCCAGATCTTTTTAGTGATAGATCCGATTCAATTTAACTGTCCTTTTTGTCTCTGATGTTGGTTTGGTGGCATACTAGCTTGTCAGCTGAGCAACATCTTACGGACGGTGCCGAGGTATTCTTGACCACTGGTCCTCCTTGGTGGAGCACTTTCCTTTCACTACTGAATTTTCTTCGTCTGGTTTCTTTATCAATCACCTTTCTGCCTACCTTCCTACTAACTTTCCTTAGTATTCTCATAAGTTAAATTCTCATAATAGTGTTTGAAATATTCATCTATGGCTTCCAAGGTCATTGCAGGTGTCTTGTCCGATAGCTACCCCAATTTACTTTGGTGGCTGCTGATCCGTAGATCTATCTTCGTTTCACCATTACCTACGGCCTTTCAAGCTTACCATTAGTTCTCTTGATTACATCAGCACAACTAGTTCCATAGTATAGATCTGACTCAACTGCAAGTATCTGTCCCTCCTTTTTAGCTGGCTTGCATTGAAAACTCGGTCAGGTATCTTACTGTTCCGTCTGGTTCTTACACTTCACAATTGATTGATCCATAGTCAAAAATCTTAGATCCCTACGTTTGTACCTAGATCCTCTTGAGCACTTGCTTCAATTTCTTGGTTTAGGACATACCATCTGGTTTACCAAGGTTTCTACTATAATGCCCAGAAATTTGTAACCAGAATTCTGAACATTCCTGTGTATTAAATCCCTGTCCAGGAAAGCCAGGGTACACAATACCAAGTTGCCATACAGAGTGCGTCTTACAAACAGGATAAAATTGTCTTACATAAATGCAGTGGTGAAAATAAATAAAATCTATATACAGCTAGCCAAGCGGAGGCTTCCATTCCACAGGCGTCTTGACGGCAGAGCCAGCCTAGTCCTCCTGATGATCCTTGTCGGACAAATACTCCACCACTGAGAGGGGAAAGGGAGAAAGACTGAGTACCACCCATAGTACTCAACAAATCACACCCACAAATATGCACAATGCACGGGAGACAAAGATAGGCTCAGGGTTCATTTGCGTAAAAGCAGTTGCAAATAATGATAGTTCGCAAATGGTAAAAAGGTTAATTAATTGAGCAATATTAATCCTCCATTGATCAACGTTACACCATGTTAACCAAGCCCAGCCATCCATCCTATCACTATAGCAAGTTTTAAGTCAATTTATTAAAGAGAGACTAATCACGCTGAGTCTTGACCAAAATGCCCATGACCGCGGGTGCGGCTATTTGAGTAGATTTTAACTTTGATCAGAGGTGTACAACTATACCCACAAGACATAGCCCCACACACGTTCCCGTGTGCCGGTGTGTCACCACGACACCCCGCGAGAGGTTGTGACAGGACCGTCCACGTAACCTCTCCCTAACCATCCACACCACGTTGAGGTTGCACCTGCCGACAGGACACCCCACATCAGCCGGGCTACCCCCTTGCGCCACAATGGATCCGAAAGCCGATCAATCCGACCCCAAGCCGACCCAACTCCATCACGCCCATTCTCACCAACGGTGCCTAGGAGAGGGAGAAGAGATATTACAAGCCCAGCCGTTGCCCACGCTGGCTTGTGAAATGTATGAGTATTTGCCCAAGGGGGTCTCATTAACCGGTCCTTAACTGCCATGGGTGCGACCAACAAAACCATGCACCCACAGCCCACCATTTAGGTCAAATTTTAGTAATTTACCATCAACATCCAAAGTTCCATTTCCCGACACTGAGTCGGACCATAAATGTAAATTAAAGTATTTAAATTCCCATAAGAGCTAAATATTTCTAACCAAGGCTAAGCATCCTAACAATAGCCTCTAGTCATATTATTTCCCAGCTACAGAGGTGTACCGGTGGAATAAAGTCAGAGCAATTAAAATTGCATTTATATAGGTCACCCTTCCCACATGAAATGATGAAATAATGCATGTTTATTAATTTAAAAAAAATAATTTGCAAATGATTGGGTACAAAATTATCAAGGAAACAGTGCGACTTGCCTTGCTCCGGCTCAGCGAATTTGGCAACGACTGCGTAGTAAACTGGAGGATCAACGGCGTCGGTTTCTATAGCAAACAACGCACAAACAATTAAAAACAGTACATGTGGACACTGAAACAGGGGCTGAAAGTATTTTTAATAGATTCTTGGCATTTTTCTAGATTTAATGAAATTTGGATGGGATTAATCGGAGCTCGTATGAATTAGTTATGAATTTTAGAAGTTCTATTGTGATTTTACTATACAAATTAATTATTAATCAATTTATTGCGCAATTAAAAGGGATTATTGCGCTAGCGGACCATGGGGAACGGCACCAACAAGCAAGGCCCACGGGTCAGCGGCACAGGAGGACGGTGCACGGTGGACTTGGTCCACGCACACGGGAACAACACGGGTGCACGTAAAACAAGCAGATCTGACGGCCGAGGATGAACGGGACTCGCCCCCACCGGTGCGGCTGCACCGCAGTGGGGCGAGCAGCCCGATGGTCGCCACCGGCGACCATCCGGCCTCCCGGAGAACAGCGGTGAGCAGCGGAGGAGGTGAGGAATGCGACCGAGTACTCACTGAGGTGCGGCGATCGACGGAGAGCGGCGGACGACAGCAATCAGAGGGGTTTGGCGGTGGCAAGGTTCAGGTAGCTGACGGCGATGGTGTTCTGGCGGTGCAAAGCAACAACGGAGGTGTAGACGGGGTTTAGGAAAACCTGGTGGAGGTGTAGAACGTGTTAAGAGAGAAAAAGATTGAGTGGGTCAACGGGAATCCACGGCCGACTGCCGGCTGACAGGCTTACTGAAAGAGGCGATGGAGAGGATGGAGTTCCGGTGGGAATCCGAGGCAGCCGGTAGTGGAACAGGATGCAGTGGGGCACGGCGAAGCTAGCGAGCACGAACGCGGTAGTTGGCGATGGCCGTAGCGATGGCGACATGCGATTGGAGTCGGCGGAGCGCGGCGGCGATTCAGGAGCTCGGCACGGAGGGGGTTACGGTACTCGGTAGATGTGGGCAACTGAGGGGAAAGTGAGGACGGATCACGGGGAAGGTTTTTATGTACTCGGCTGCGGGAGTTCGTGGCCGAGTTGGCCGAATTTCATGGGGACGTGGTGCTGCGGCCGCGGCGGCTAGTGGGCGCGATTCATCCATGGTCGTGGGCGAGAGGGGCATAGAAGGTGGGGGAAACGGGCAGGGACTTCTGTGACACTGGCGTTGTTAATGTGTCTTTGCGATGACTGGTGTTTCGGCATCGGACTTAGGGTCGGGAAATGATCCATACTCAAACATTATTTCTGTTGTCTTAATTTCTGACTAGTAGGGTTGTTCTCCTTAGAAGGTTGAAACGACGAGGATGACCCATCAATCCTGGCTTGACTTGTCTCTTACTGTTCGACGTCATGTTCTTCTTATCTTCCTAGCGAATTGCTTTCTTTCCAATAGAGGGCACCTGACTGTTGCTGAGCAAGGGTTTTTGGCAATACTGAGTTCGCATAACTTAAGGTGAACCAATGCCATCATTGTGGTTAAAACTGACCAAAGGTTGAATCCAACATAATTTCTTCCTCCAAAACATTACGTACAAAACTGTCCATTCCATGGTGAAGGGATAAAAGGGGAGAGAGGGCATAGAGCAAAGAGAGAGAAAGAAGCAACTTCTTTACTAAATATTTACATTATTACTAATTTGTAATGAATATAGAATGTTGATTATTACACTGCCAAACTAGTATGGCACTATCACCACCTGACATACGCCACACGCTACCCAAGCACACACAACAAAGGAGCAAACACCAGCACACTAACAAGCAAGCTAACACACCTAGCTAAACTAACGAGAAGAACTAGTCTTGAGGGTGCAGCTTAGGCTTTAGGAAGGTAATCGGAGAGCTTCTTTGACTTCTTCAGATGACTTGTGGTTCCTTCCCCAGGTGTGATACTGGTAGATCCAAGGCGAAGGCACTTGGCTTCCATTGGCAATTGTCTCCTTCTGACTGATGGGTGTCTGTTTGTCCTTTCAGTTCCTTGAGCTCCTTTTCCAACTCTCAGATGCTCTTGTTACACAACTCCTGATTTTGTTGCATCAGTTGGTCCACTTGTCTCTGCAACTTGTCAATCTTCATCTGTTATACATGCATCTGGATCCTAGTTCTTCCTTTGTAGTTGGCATGGAGATCATCCAAGTAATCTAGCATAGTCCTCATGTGCACTATCACCATTTTGTCTTCAAACCATGTATTCTCACAACCATTCTGCAGACCTGACCAACTGTGAGAGGGATGATAGTGGTACACCGTAATTGCTAGAGCAGTGTTGAAGCGATGATGAAGTTGACACAGGGCTTCATAAGAGACTTCTTCTCGAGTAGACAGGAAATGATCAGCTCCGGCGACAAAGGTGAGTTGAGGAAGTTCTTCTTGGTTGGAGTTGAGAGTCACCGTGATCTTGCAGCAAATATCCGTACCGTTGTTGGCAATGGTGTGGTGGTATACTAGCAAAGACTCGTGTGGAGGCCATGGGCCCTAGGTACCTCATCACAAGCATATGGGCCACTCGGATAGAGGATGGGCCGAGTCTTGTAGTTAGAGATATAGTAGCATCCGGTAGATTTTGCCTTATATAAAAAGGAATATACAATCTTAGCCGGGTAAGATATATCTCTAAGAAGGAAATCCCTTGGCCATATCCGGCTGGGATTCCTACCTTGTACCCCTACCCCCCCGTATATAAGGGGAGGCAGGGCGCCCCCTGAGTGCACGAGATCATTGATCAACACAAATCCTCAAAGGAATACCACCACAACTAGACGTAGGGTATTACCTCACCTCGAGGGCCTGAACCAGTATAAAATCTCCTTGTGTTCCTTTGCAATCCACCGAGTTTCCCCTTGCTGAGTAGCCCTATAATCGTATTGCCGGTATAAAACATCGACAATTGGCGTGCCAGGTAGGGGCTCCGGTGAGTTTGACATCTACAAGCTCGATGGATCCAACAACCAGAGTCGATGGCGGCAAGTTCTCCCCTGGAGACACAATAACCTTTGAAAGCCTCGACTTCATCGCCGACCAGATCGGCAATCTCACCTTGGCCGACGCAGATCCAATCCAACCGGCCGAGGAACCAGCCGACTCCGCACCAGTCGGCTCACAACACGCTGCAACGACCATCATCAATCCGACGCAGCAATCTTCAACTCCGCTAAGCTTTGGGACAACTTTCTCTTTCGGCGTCTGACTCGCGCTAGGCCTCGAGCCGGCCCGGGTAGGGCTAAGAGGGGGAGGGATCGTTAATTTCCTTAGCAGACCCGGTGACGCCACGGATCTACATCCCGCGCAGCAGACCCGATCTCCTGCGATTCAGTTTGGACACGGCCAAGCGCCGTTTCAGATTGGATCTGAGAGGTCGGAGTCATTCTTACTCCGATGAATTACTCGAACTCCAACTCCAAGTCGGACAACGGTTCGAACACTAGTTCAGACTCCAGTCTGGCAAGTTTTCTCCTGTCCCGTGAGATCTTCATGGCTTCAACACCACCATCCGAGGTGCGCCGACTACAAGAGGAGCAGCAGGAGGAGGCGTGCAGACTACGACAACAGGAGGAAGTTGACCACGCGGCTTGCAACGATGTGCTACGCAAGGCTGGGTGAACCGCCCAGCAACAGATTCTCCAGACCAAAGTCGGTGACCACGACGTCTTCGTCACGCCACAATAGAACGTCGTGGCCGCTGGAACTCTGCTGGACACACTCCAGCTTAGGCCTGACCACCAGGCCACCCCGACTATCGCCAAGATCAAGGCGATGATTACAGCTGCCGCCTGTCAGCAGCAACAGCAGTCAGGCGACACACTTGTGCCGACCAACCGGTCGGGTTCTCTGGCGGCAGGATCATCTACGTCAGCACGACACTGGGCGGCTGGCTCTAGTCGGCCACATGAGGAATCGTGGCAAGCATCACTCGGCAACACCAACAACAACAACCAGTGTCATCACCAGTACGATCGCCGGCCCAACCAAGATCTTCGAGTTCATCTACAACGCGACCTCCGACATACCATTAATGCTCGGCGCCACGAATGAGAAGAAGACAAGCGTCGCCGATTGGAGGACGACTACGACCGTTTTGGCCTCAACCACGAGCGGTTTAACCGCCGTAATCAGAGCCGGAGCCCTCTCGAAGACGAAGGCGTTTTGGCTTTCACCCACGAGCTCCAGGACGTCGACTGGCCATTGGGCTTCGAGCCTACGGGGATCAAGAAATACGACGGCAAAACCAACCCCGAGTCCTACCTCACCGTATACACCCTGGCAATTTGAGCTGTCGGTGGTGACCACAAAGCCATGGCTAACTACCTCCCAGTCACACTAGCCAACTCGGCGAGGACATGACTAACAGGGCTCCCGAGGCGGTCGATCGGTTCCTAGGGAGAACTCAAGGAGCGGTTCATCGCTAACTTTCAAGGGACCTACGAGAGGCTGTCTTCCGAGCATGATCTATATCAACTGTACCAGAAGAAGAACGAGTCTCTACGCGACTTCATCAAGAGGTTCTCCGAGAAGTGCAATAAAATCCCAATGATTAAGGACGAGGCCATCATCGTGAAGTTCACTCCGAAGCCACCATCGTCCGTCTGGGCTCTCTTCGACATGGAGAACAAATACGCCGACTCGGCTGAAGCGGTCACTGAGGCCCTCGACGAGAAGGAGTCCCGACAGAAGGACCAGAAGGCAAAAGCCGACAATAAGCCATCACAAAATAATTCCGGCAACCGCAAGCGGAAGTCAGACAACGAGGTGGCTAACATGGAGCAAACTAAGTCGCGGCCCCAATGGAACAACGACTATCAGAAGGTCATGAACGGGCCATGCCCCTTCCACCCCAAGGGCAAGCAAGTGGCCAAAGACTGCTTCATGCTCAAGAAGTTTGCTTCCGAGCAGGCTTCATCATCTGGCGCCGACAAGAGCACAGACAAGCCAGACCAAGACCCGGCCGACGATTTTCAAGATCTCCAGGCCGAATTCAACCACATCTTCGGAGGGTCATCTGCGTATGAGTCCAAGCGCAAGCAGAAGCTAACAGCACGCGACGTCAACGCAATCTCCACAGATGCCCCCCAATATCTGCGCTGGTCAGAGACGTCCATCACGGTCACCCGCGCTGATCATCTAGATCGGGTTTCACACCCAGGACGCTATCCACTCGTCCTGGACCCGATTGTCAAGAACATCAAGTTGAAGAAGGTTCTCATAGCCGGAGGCAGCGTGCTCAACATCCTATTCACCAAGACTCTGGATGAGATGAAGATTCCTCGTTCAGATCTGCGGCCGAGTACGGTGCCCTCCCATGGGATAATTCCCAGCCTGTCTTCAACACCACTCGGGCAGATTACCTTGCCAGTCACCTTCGGCACGCGGGATAAGTTCCGTACGGAAAACATCTGCTTCGAGGTCACCGACTTCGAGACTGCGTACCATGTGATACTCGGACGACCGGCACTCGCCAAGTTCATGGCGATACCGCACTATACATATATGGTGCTCA
Organism: Oryza meyeriana var. granulata; assembly: GCA_003991445.1. Lineage (NCBI taxonomy): Eukaryota > Viridiplantae > Streptophyta > Magnoliopsida > Poales > Poaceae > Oryza > Oryza meyeriana. The sequence goes on along the minus strand of RYFJ01001683.1, from coordinate 141,130 downwards.
AGATGCCAGTGCCAGTAGGAGTCCTCTCCCTCTACAACGATGTCAAGCAAGCCTTCACCTGTGACAAGGAGAGTTGCGAATTGGCTCAATCACAAGCGGCGGCAGTCGGGCGCGACAGCATTCGGCAAGCTGTCACAACAGAATTCGAGGAAGACCCAGTTCCGGCCAAAAAAGCAGCAAAGTCAGAAATTTCAGTGGACTCAGACACGAAGAAGATCCCCCTGGACCCTTCCAACCCCTCCAAGACTGCTCTAGTCGGGACCGGACTTGACCCCAAATAGGAAGACACGCTTGTCACCTTCCTCCAGGCTAACAAGGATATCTTCGCGTGGAAACCGTCTGACATGCCGGGCATACCAAGGGAGGTGATCGAGCACACCCTCAACATGAAGACAGACGCCAAGCCAGTCAAGCAACAGCTACGGCACTTCGCTCAAGACCGTAAAGATGCTATTCAGGAGGAGATAACCAAGCTTCTCGTAGCCGGGTTCATCAAAGAGGTCTATCACCTAGATTGGCTGGCAAACCCAGTTCTGGTTTGGAAGAAAAACGGTAAATGGCGCATGTGCGTCGACTACACTAATCTCAACAAGGCTTGCCCCAAGGACCCATTTGGTTTACCGAGAATAGACCAGGTGGTATATTCTACTATAGGGTGCGACCTTCTCAGTTTTCTCGACTGCTACTCGGGATACCACCAAATCAGCCTGAAGAAGGAGGATTGCTTAAAAACATCTTTCATCACGCCGTTTGGAGCATATTACTACATCACTATGCCGTTTGGTTTGAAAAACGCTGGAGCAACGTATCAACAGCGAAGCTAGAGTACTGGACAATATACTTCAACGGTTCTCTACGGATCGGCAGAGCCGGGGCTGGCGTCGTACTGACGTCGCCCGCCAGCGAAAAACTCAAGAACGTTCTACAAATCCACTTCCTGGCCTCCCACAACGTCGCCGAGTACGAGGCACTTATCCACGGCCTCCGCATTGCTATATCACTCGGCATACGTCGACTGGTCTTGCGCGGGGATTATCAGCTCGTGGTGAACCAAGTCATGAAGGACTGGACATATCTCGACGATACCATGGCGGCATACTGTCAAGAAGTCTGCAAGTTGGAAAACAAGTTCAACGAGCTGGAGATAACACACGTCCTACGATAATACAATGATGCTGCAAATGAATTGGCAAATATGGGATCCAAGCGAGAAGCGGTCCCAACAGGGATCTTTGTCGGGCAACTTATGGAGCCATCAGTCAAGAAGAATCCAGTACCAGAGCAGTCGGGAGGCGAACCTACCCGGCTACAAACAAGGTGCTGCACATACGTCAAGATTGGCGGACTCCTGTTCTCAAATTCCTCCTAGACGATGAACTCCCAGAAGATCGCAGTGAAGCCGAACGAATCAAACATCGAAGCAAGAGTTTCTTAGTCGTCGGAGAAGACTTGTACCGAAGAAGTGCATCCGGGGTCCTCATGCGCTGCGTCACCACCGAGGAGGGCAAGCAAATTCTGCAATCAATCCACTTGGGCATATGTGGCAACCACGCCGCATCCAGGACGTTAGTCGGAAAGGCTTACCGATAGGGATTTTTCTGGCCAACAGCAGTAACAGATGCAACAGACATTGTTCGCACATGCAAGGGTTGCCAGTTCTACGCAAGATAAACAAATCTCCCAGCCCAAGAACTCCAAAAAATCCCAATCTCTTGGCCCTTTGCAGTATGGGGGCTTGACATGGTCGGGCCTTTCAAGAAAGCGTCAGGAGGGTTCACACACTTGTTCGTCGCAGTGGATAAATTCATTGATGCTAAACTCGTTGCAACCATAACAGCGACACGAGCAAAGGACTTCATCATGAGTATATTATACCAATTCGGGGTCCCTAACCGCATCATCACCGACAACGGCACTCAATTCACGGGCGGCGTATTTCAAGATTTCTGTGACGACTTCGGCATCAAGATCTACTATGCATCTGTGGCACACTCGTGGAGCAATGGGCAGGTTAAACGAGCCAATGGTATGGTCTTACAACGTATCAAGGCCAGGATATTTGATCGACTTCAACCATACGCGGACCGGTGGGTCCAAGAGCTCCCATCCGTTCTTTGGTCTCTCAGAACCACGGTCAGTCAGGCAACAGGGCGATCCCCTTTCTGTCTGGTCTATGGTGCTGAGGCTGTGCTACCAACCAAGTTAGAGTTCGGCTCTCCGCGAGTTCAGGCTTACTCAGAAAGCATCTCCAACAATACCCGATTGATCGAACTAGATCAGTTGGAAGAAGCGAGGGATATCGCAACAATCCAGTCGGCAAGGTATCTTCAAAGCTTGGGTCGCTACCACAATCGCAATGTCTATGGCCTCGCCTTTTTGGTCAGAGATCTCGTCCTGAGAAAAATACAAACCACCAAAGACAGGCACAAACTATCCCCAATCTGGGAAGGACCGTTCATTATAGCCGAGGTCACACGGCCAGGTGCCTACCAACTGAAGACCGAAGATGGTGCCCTCATCAGCAACTCATGGAATATAGAACAGCTACGTCCATTCTATACCTGAGTTTTAAAATTTCATGTGTATAGTTTTTCTCTGACTCACTACACCGCTTGTTTCAACCGAGTAGTGAGTCGAGAGCTGCATGTTTTATATGGGCTTTGTCAATAATATACGAGCCTATTTTACTCAAGTTATGAAGTTTTACTACGACTTTCCTATGTCTGCCTAAGTACAGCTTTTTGCAGCAAACGTTTTTATTAAGTTCCTATAGATCAACTCGGTGTAGGCTATACGGTCGAGTAAAGCTAATAATAGCTGAGTAATAGTTTAAAGCTTGGTGGCATTGCACATATATTTACACATGTCCTTACAAAAATCTAGAATACACCGACTGCATGAAGTACTGTTTTTACAGATCAAGGTCTCGGGTGAAAATCTCTGCAGTCGGCCTCGCCTTGGCTATTAGCTCCAGCGCCTCCTCAGGAGTTGTCTCCTTGGCAAACCCCTCCCTGATGGCTTCAACATCCGCCCTTGGGTAGATGGACTTGGTCATTGCCAGGGTTTGGGCTACACCGACAATGACGGAGGTAATGAAGAGGAGGAAGCCGACAATAGTGATGCATGTCATGACGAGCGCCTACAACAACGGCTGCGATTCAACCGGCGAGGTATGGGAGGTAACCGCCACCAAGGGCGAGGTAACGATGATCCCTTTGCTAAAATTAAATTTACCTTGCCTTCATTTTCTGGAAAATATGACCCTGAAGCCTATTTGGATTGGGAGATAACCATAGAGCAGAAATTTAATTCCCATTTAGTTCCTGAAATTCATAGGGTTAGGCAAGCAACTAGTGAGTTTAAGGACTTTGCTATTATCTGGTGGAATGAACTAGTTAAAACTGGCCTAGAACCTAACACATGGGAAAGGTTGAAGCGAGCTATGCGGAGTAGGTTTATTCCTCCAGCCTTCAAACGTGATTTGAGAAATAAGTTGCAACGCTTAGACCAAGGAGAAAAATCTGTAGAAGATTACTTTCAGGAGCTACAAATAGGAATGTTGCGTTATGAGGTAGAGGAGGATGTGGAGGATAAGATGGCTCGATTTTATGGGGGGTTGAGACGTGAAATTCAGGACATTATTCAATATAAAGAATACAATTCTCTTAACCAATTGTTCCATCTAGCTATATTAGCTGAACAGGAATTACAGGGAAGGTAGCCATTGAGAAGGAACAATTGGGGAAGCACGTCTACATCGAGGCCTTCCATTGGGCAAGGCAAAAGTGTCCCTATTCGGAGTTCTACGCCCTCCACCAATAGGGCGCCAGCAGCACCATCTTCACGAGCTACCGAGGTGAGCAAATCTATTTGCGTGCAGGCACCCGCAAAAAGCACATCATCGGTTGCTTCTATGGGACGAACAAGGGATATCCAATGCTTCAAGTGCAAAGGGATGGGCCATGTGCAACGTGATTGCCCAAATCAGAGAGTTCTCATTGCTACAAAGGATGGTGAGTACACTAGTGCTAGTGATGTTGATGATGAATTAGCACATGGCACTAACAATGCAGGTGATGAAGACGAGAGCGATGAGAATGTGGAGCACATAGGTGCGGAAGATACAAGCAAGTACCTGAGCATTGTAGCACAATGGGTGCTAAGTGCTCAAATGGAGAAGGCAGAGCAAAATCAGCACCACAATTTGTTCCAATCAAGGTTCGTGGTTCACAATAGAGTATGCCGTGTTGTCATTGATAGCGGCAGTTGTAGCAACCTTGCTAGTTCAGATTTGGTTGACAAGCTAGGTTTGCCTACACAACCACATCCATGGCCTTACTACATCCAATGGTTCAACTCTTGTGGTAAGTTGAAGGTAAGTAAAGTTGTGAGAGTGCAATTTTATGTTGGAAAGTACCATGATAGTGCAAATTTTGATGTCGTGCCTATGCAAGGATGTTCTTTGCTTTTGGGTAGGCCTTGGGAATATGATAGAGATGTGTGGCACCGCGGTAGAACTAACACGTACACTTTCACACATAATGGCAAAAAGATTGAGTTGCTACCAATGACCCCTGCTGAAATTTTGAAGGACGATATAGCGCGTGCTAAAAATAAATCTAAGTCTGAAAACCAACAAGTAGCTAAAGATGTGTTTCTACCTAAAAAGGAGAAAAAAGAGCCACCTGCTAGGAGAGACACACTTAAGTTGAAAGGAGCTGCCATGTTAGCTACTAAATCTAAGATTTTTGAGTTAAATGTTAATGAATCTATTTGCTATGCTTTGGTTTGCAAAGAAACTTTCTTTACACTTGAGGACTTGCCTCCTTCTTTGCCACGTGCTATTACTAACCTTTTGCAGGAGTTTGCTGATGTATTTCCAAGTGAGATACCCCCGGGGCTGCCGCCTATGAGAGGAATTACCCCCGGGGCTGCCGCCTATGAGAGGAATTGAGCATCAAATTGATTTAATCCCGGGAGCCGCTTTGCCAAACCGCGCGCCATATAGGACCAACCCCGAAGAGACTAAGGAAATTCAGTGTCAAGTGCAAGACTTGCTTGAAAAAGGGTATGTACGTGAGAGCCTTAGTCCTTGTGCTGTTCCTGTTATTTTGGTACCTAAGAAAGATGGAACATGGAGTATGTGTGTTGATTGTAGAGCCATCAATAATATAACTATTAGGTATCGTCATCCTATTCCTAGGTTAGATGATATGCTTGATGAATTGAGTGGCTCTGTTGTGTTCTCTAAAGTAGACTTGCGTAGTGGATACCACCAAATTAGAATGAAATTGGGTGATGAATGGAAGACTGTGTTTAAAACTAAATTTGGTTTGTATGAGTGGTTAGTAATGCCTTTTGGTTTGACTAATTCTTCAAGTACTTTTATGCGACTCATGAATAAAGTTTTACGCACTTTCATTGGTAGATTTGTGGTGGTTTACTTTGATGATATACTTGTTTACAGCAAGTCTTTAGATGAACATAAGGAACATTTACGTGTTGTTTTTAATGCTTTGAGACATGCACGTTTGTTCGGTAACCTCGCGAAGTGCACTTTTTGCACGGAGCGAGTTTCTTTTGTTGGTTATGTTGTGACTCCATAGGGAATTGGAAGTTGATGAGACCAAGATAGAGGCGATCAAGAGTTGGCCGACTTCTACATCGGTTACACAGGTGCGGAGCTTTCTTGGGCTAGCTGGATTCTATCGCCGCTTTGTGAGAGATTTCAGCACCATTGCCGCACCCATGAATGAGCTCACAAAGAAAGGCGTTCCGTTTCGATGGGGACAAGCACATGAAGACGCCTTCAATTTGCTTAAAGAGAAGTTGACTCATGCCCCACTACTCCAACTTCCTGACTTTGGTAAGGTTTTTGAGCTTGAATGTGATGCAAGTGGTATTGGGATTGGAGGTGTGCTTATTCAAGAAGGTAAGCCAATTGCATATTTTAGTGAGAAGTTGTCAGGACCTAGTTTGAACTATTTCACCTATGATAAAGAATTGTATGCTTTGGTTAGAACATTAGAGACTTGGCAATATTATTTATGGCCAAAGGAATTTATCATACATTCTGATCATAAGTCTTTGAAATATATTCGAAGTCAAGCTAAATTGAATAAATGACATGCTAAATGGGTAGAATTTATTGAGTCATTTCCATATATCATTAAGCATAAGAAAGGCAAAGATAATGTGATTGCTGATGCTTTATCTAGGCGCTACACTATGTTATCTCAACTTGATCATAAAATTTTTGGTTTGGAGACAATAAAAGAATTATATGCTATTGATTTGGACTTTAAAGAAGCTTATGATCACTGTTGAGAGGGGAGAACTTGGAATAAATATGTGTTGAATGAAGGATTGTTGTATTGAGCTATCAAATTATGTGTTCCTGCAAGCTCTGTTCATCTTTTGTTTTTGTAGGAAGCGCATGGAGGTGGATTGATGGGACATTTTGGAGTGAAGAAGACGGAGGATGTGCTGGCCACTCACTTCTTTTGGCCGAAAATGCGGCGTGACGTTGAACGATACGTTGCACGATGCAGCACTTGTAACAAAGCTAAATCCCGTCTTAATCCACATGGTCTTTATATGCCTCTACCCGTCCCTAGTGCTCCTTGGGAAGATATTTCTATGGATTTTGTTTTAGGATTGCCTAGGACAAAGAGGAGGAGGGATAGTGTGTTTGTTGTTGTTGATAAATTTTCCAAGATGGCACATTTCATTTCTTGTCATAAGAGCGATGATGCTACCATAGTTGCTGATTTGTTTTTCAGGGATGTCGTTCGTCTACATGGTGTGCCCAATACAATTGTTTCAGATCGAGATACCAAGTTTTTGAGTCATTTTTGGATGATGTTGTGGAGGAAATTGGCGACGAAGTTACTATTTTCTACAACTTGCCACCCCCAAACCGATGGACAAACGGAGGTGGTGAATCGTACTTTGTCAACGATGTTGCGGGCTATTTTGAAGAATAATTTGAAAATGTGGGAAGAATGTCTTCCACATGTGGAGTTCGCCTACAACCGTTTGTTGCACTCCACCACAAAGATGAGCCCATTCCAGATGATGACTTTGAGTTGAGGACAACTCCAAATCAAGAGGGGGAGGATGATGAGGACATCACTTCTTTCGATACATACTTACAACCTCCATAGGTCCAAGGACCAATTACTCGCGCATGTGCCCATCTACTTAATTGCTAGGTGAATGCGTTCCTAAGCTCACATGAAAATATTTCTACGAATGTCATTCTATTTAATTCTTGTGATGATTTTATTGTTATTAGGAACCGGGGAGAAGACCATGGAGAATAGCTCAAGAAGCCAAATATTAAAGTGGAGACAACAAGTGCAAGTAAATTCTTATTCCCGAGACCGATTCAGTTTCGGGTTGGGAGACAGCGTCAACTTCAAATGACCATAACTTTTGATACAGAAGGAGTTACAGGGCCTACAAGTACTTGTTGGAAAGCTTATAAAGTCTACTTTCATATGGTTTTCGTTTCACACCAAAATTCCTCCCGAGATGTCCAGAATCGCCAAAACAAGTTGTTTCATTTTTTCAATCCGAGTCAGTTTGGGCCTTTGGGCTTTGTATTTGTGTTGTGGGCTAAACCCATGAGGAGTGCGCCCCTCACAGGGAAAACCCTCACCCTAGGACGTCCTAACTCATATATATTTAGTAGCCGTCACTGTTTGGATAGGTTTTGCTTAGATTATTCTGTCTTGAACAGTTTCACCGTTTATCGGTTTGTAAGACCCTAACTTTGAGAGTATAATCATTCATCTGCAAGTGAGTTGCAATCTTTCTTGTTCTTGCTTGTGTTCTTTGATTCGCATGCAGGGATTAGCCTTCGTGGTGAGGTCAACCAGGCAGCGCACGGTTGATAACGAGAGGAGACGTGGTGCAGCGATTGTAAGGTTCGGGTCTTGGTGATCAGAAGCCAGATTGTGAGTGTCGATTCTCCACCAAATTGAGAGTTATCTTTACCTAACGGAAGATCGGGCACCCCGTTGCCATCACCTGGACTCTATTCTTAGAAGGTTGGGGCTTAATGTGGAATAAGTGCCTGAAAAAACTAAAGTGGGGCTCTACACCCAGATATCACTCGCAAAGAGTCACAAAGATAGAGATTTGCAGGATTGAGTTGAGATTCAGATTCACCAACTCCAATCCGTAGAAACTAAGAAGACGGCGGAGGAATGCAGAGGATGAAAGAAACAAACCCCAGTCAAAGAAAGAGGCAAAAAACGACAGTTTCGCCGGCTTGGGGATTTGGAACCGACTCACCCTCAGCCGGGCGCCAGCTGATGATATCGCGGCTTTGCAGCCGCAGCGACTTCTCTAGCTTCTCCAGCTTCGACCGGCTGCAATCCAAGGTCGGCCACCCCTCGTCCGACGCCCCAGCGAAATCTGGAACCTTCGGCATGGTCGAGGGGACAGGAAATTTGGGGGAAATGTGGTCGGGGGGTTGGAATGGACAAAGGAAGGTGGAATCGCTCAAGCTTTGATGGGGAGGAGCAAACAATGGCGAACCCTAGCAGAGCGGGAGGCGAAATTTCGGCGCGGAGCTGGGAAGATGAAACGATTGGTCACTTGGGGAAGATAGAGGAATCTTTTCTCTCTCCCCAAGCCTTTATAGAGCCTGTGCCGACTAATGGGCTTGGGCCTACACAGTCGGAGCTAGGCCACCAAGATATGAGTTTCTACAGTAGCACGTTCAATATGGGCCGTACTCTGGTTGTGTTAAAATCGCAGTACAGGTGCTACTAACAGGAACCGATGAGGTAAACAGATATGCTTCATAAAGGCCAAATTGCTAAACATATATGTTTGGGTATCTGTCTTATCCACCATGTATCGAGGATTTATCCTTATAAGGATCACAAGCTGGTCTTCATTGAAATTGGGGATGCATGTATCTTTCTCGAGTACACCTGACCAAGCAATGGATTTATTTTCATAAAGTGGTAATCGGCCTACATGCTTGGCCAATAGTTTCCATGAGCAACATTATTCCAGCCGACATGACGCTGAAGAGTCTAACTTTCGAGTAGTACACTACTCGGGAGAGACTATAAATATCTTTTCTAGCTGACATGACGCTGAGGAGTCTAACTTCCAACTGGGACGCCACACGGGAAAGACTATAAACCCCCTTTTCCAGCTGACATGAAGCTATAGTCCCATATACAAGTGGCATGCTACTCGGTAAGACTATAAATTGTATTCCAGTTGACACGATACCGAGAGTCTCCTATACCAGTAGTATACTACTCGGGAAAGACTACAAGGTTAAAGATCTTTGATTTTATGTTTAATTATCTTCACAATTAAGCACAAAGTCGGGGGCTACACCTAATAGGTGTGCCTATTCGGTGCACACTATTCATACATTTACATGAAGCCCTTCATAGCCTCGCTGCCAGCTGACATGAAGCAGGACTTGGGAAGAAGACACACTCGGACAAAGAGTACTCGGGAGCAATGCACTCGGGCAATCTTCACCGTGGAGGATGAACACTCGGCATCAGCTGTGACTCGACTATGAAGGTCTCAGGGGCTACTGTGGAGGCCATGGGTCCCGGGTACCTCATCACAAGCATATGGGCCACTCGGATAGAGAATGGGCCGAGTCTTGTAGTTAGAGATATAGTAGCATTCGGTAGATTTTGCCTTATATAAAAAGGAATATACAATCTTAGCCGGGTAAGATATATCTCTAAGAAGGAACTCCCTTGGCCAGATCTGGTTGGGATTCCTACCTTGTACCCCTGCCCCCAGTATATAAGGGGACGCAGGGCGCCTCCTGAGGGCACGAGATCATTGATCAACACAAATCCTCAAAGGAATACCACCACAACTGGACGTAGGGTATTACCTCACCTCAAGGGTCTAAACCAGTATAAAATCTCCTTGTGTTCCTTTGCAATCCACCAAGTTTTCCCTTGCCGAGTAGCCCTATAATCATATTGCCAGTGTAAAACATCGACAACTCATACCCAATTTTGGTAGCCATGCAGCGAAGCTCTGCCGAAAAACCATTGTCTCCAAGATACACACTTTCTCTATTGGCCATCTAAAACAAAGTTGAAACTTTTTAAATTAGTCATCCTTCTTATGTTGCCATTTGATTATGGGTAAGGAGAGAGAAATCAAACATAGAAAAGGGAGAGCAAGAAGATTTTTGCAAAAACATTTTACGAAAAAGATGTCCACAAGGTGTCGATGTTTTACACCAGCAATATGATTATAGGGCTACTCGTCGGATCGAAACTCGGTGGAATGCAAAGGAACATGGGGAGTTTATACTAGTTCACGCCCTCAATGTGAGGTAATACCCTACGTCCAGTTGTGGTGTATTCCTTCAAGGATGTATGTGGTGGTTCTGATGAACTTATATACTGGGGGACAGGGTTATAAGGTAGGAGTCCTAGCCGGACTACGGCCAAGGGATCTCCTCTTAGAGATATAACCTGCTCGACTAAGACTGTGTATTCCTTATCGTATAAGGCAAAGTCTACCGAGCTCTATCATATCTCTAATTACAAGGCTAGGCTCATCCTCTATCCGAGTGGCCCATATGCTTCCCTTGAGGTACCCAGGACCCATGGCCTCCACAGCAGCCCCTGAGAACTTCATAGTTGAGTCATAGCTGAGGCCGAGTGCTCATCCTCCACGGTGAAGATTGCCCAAGTGCATTGCTCCCGAGTACTCTTTGTCTGAGTGCTTCTTCTTCCTGAGTCCTGCTTCATGTCAGCTGGCAGCGAGGCTATGAAGGGCTCCATGTAGATGTATGAATAGTATGCGCTGAATAGGCACACCTATTAGGCCCCCGACTTTGTGCTTAATTGTGAAGACAATTAAACATAAAGTCAAAGATCTTTAACCTTGTAGTCTTTCCCGAGTAGTATACTACCGGTATATGAGACTCTTCGGTATCATGTCAACCAAAATACGATTTTAACACCAGCACTGTTGGTAGCACCAGCACTGTGATTTTAACACAGCCAGCGAACGGCCCACATTGGGCGTGCTACTGTAGGAACTCATATCTTGGTGGCCCAATACCAACTTTGTAGGCCCAAACCCACGAATCGAAAACGGCTCTATAAAAGGCGGGGAGAGAGAGAAAAGATTCCTTCATCTTCTATCGATGTTTTACACCGGCAATAAATATATGGGGCTACTAGGCGGATGGAAACTTGATGGATTGCAAAGGAATACGATGAGTTTATACTGGTTCAGGCCCTCGATGTGAGGTAATACCCTACGTCCAGTTGTCGTGTATTTTCCTTTGAGGATGTATGGTGGTGATTCTAGTGAACCAACTCAACCTGCCCTCAGGGGGCGCCCTGCCTCCCCTTATATACTGGGGGACAGGGTTACAAGGTAGGAGTCCCAACTGGATTACGGCCAAGGGATCTCCTCTTAGAGATATAATGCACCCAACTAGGACTGTGTTTTCCTTATCGTACAAGGCAAAGTCTGCTAGGGATTACTATATCTCTAATTACAAGGCCAGGCCCATCCTCTATCCGAGTGGCCCATATGCTTGTCATGAGGTACCCGGGGCCCATGGCACCAACAGTAGCCCCTAAGACCTTCATAGTTCAGTCAAAGCTGATGCCGAGTGCTCATCCTCCATGGTGAAGTCTTCCCGAGTGCATTGCTCCCGAGTACTCTTTGTCCGAGTGCTTCTTCTCCCGAGTCCTGCTTCATGTCAGCTGGCAACGAGGCTATGAAGGGCTCCATGTAGATGTATGAATAGTGTGCGCTGAATAGGCACACCTATTAGGCCCCCGACTTTGTGCTTAATTGTGAAGACAATTAAACATAAAGTCAAAGATCTTTAACCTTGTAGTCTTTCCCGAGTAGTATACTACCGGTATATGAGACTCTTCGGTATCATGTCAACCAAAATACGATTTTAACACCAGCACTGTTGGTAGCACCAGCACTGTGATTTTAACACAGCCAGCGAACGGCCCACATTGGGCGTGCTACTGTAGGAACTCATATCTTGGTGGCCCAATACCAACTTTGTAGGCCCAAGCCCACGAATCGAAAACGGCTCTATAAAAGGCGGGGAGAGAGAGAAAAGATTCCTTCATCTTCTATCGATGTTTTACACCGGCAATAAATATATGGGGCTACTCGGCGGATGGAAACTTGATGGATTGCAAAGGAATACGATGAGTTTATACTGGTTCAGGCCCTCGATGTGAGGTAATACCCTACGTCCAGTTGTGGTGTTTTTTCCTTTGAGGATGTGTGGTGGTGATTCTAGTGAACCAACTCAACCTGCCCACGGGGGGTGCCCTGCCTCCCCATATATACTGGGGGACAGGGTTACAAGGTAGGAGTCCCAACTGGATTACGGCCAAGGGATCTCCTCTTAGAGATATAATGCACCCAACTAGGACTGTGTTTTCCTTATCGTACAAGGCAAAGTCTGCTAGGGATTACTATATCTCTAATTACAAGGCCAGGCCCATCCTCTATCCGAGTGGCCCATATGCTTGTCATGAGGTACCCGGGGCCCATGGCACCCACAGTAGCCCCTGAGACCTTCATTGTTGAGTCAAAGCTGATGCCGAGTTTCATCCTCCATGGTGAAGTCTTCCCGAGTGCATTGCTCCTGAGTACTCTTTGTCCGAGTGCTTCTTCTCCCGAGTCCTGCTTCATGTCAGCTGGCAGCGAGGCTATGAAGGGCTCCATGTAGAAGTATGAATAATGTGCACCGAAGAGGCACACCTATTAGGTGTAGCCCCCCGACTTTGTGCTTAATTGTGAAACAATTAAACATAAAGTCAAAGATCTTTAACCTTGTAGTCTTTCCCGAGTAGTATACTACTGGTATATGAGACTCTTCGATATCATGTCAACTGGAATATGATTTATAGTCTTTGCTGAGTTGCATGCCACTCGTATATGGGACTCTTTAGCTTCATGTTAGCTGGAAAGGAGGTTTATAGTCTTTCCTGAGTGGCATCCCACTTGGAAGTTAGACTCTTCTGCGTCATGTCGGCTCGAATAATGTTGCTCATGGCAACTGTTGGCCAAGCATGTAGGCCGAGTACCACTTTATGAAATTAAATCCATTGCGTGGTCAAGTGTACTCGAGAAAGATACCTGCATCCCTAATTTTAATGAAGACCAGCTTGTGATCCTTGTAAGGATATATCCTCGATACCTGGTGGATAAGACAGATACCCAAACACATGTGTTTAGCAATTAGGCCTTCATGAAGCATATCTGGTTACCTCATCGGTTCCTGTTGGTAGCATCAGCATTGCGATTTTAACCCAGCTTGCGAGTGGCCCATATTGAGCGTGTTACTGCAGAAACTCATATCTTGGTGGTCTACTACCGAATAAGCCAGCCTAAACCGACCCACCCAGTGTAGGCCCTATAAAAGTAGCATCCATCACATGTCAGGATGAGTTTTTTGGCGTCGGTAGCCGCAATCAGCCAGAGGAATCCTTGTCTGCAAGCCTTTCCAACTTATGCTCTAGATGCAGCCTGGTTGCCACAGATGCCTGAGTAGGTATATTGCAGGATCTGCTTGCCCTCCCCAGGTGTGACGCAGTGCATGAGAACTACGGATGCGCTTTGACGACATAGGTCTTCTCTGACTTCTGTAAAGCCGGATAAGGTACCCGAACCTTGCGTTAGCATAGGATTCGGCTGGCGACCCTCATGGGGCGTACCCTACCCAACAGAGTTATGGACAAATAAGGTACCCGAATCTCGTAGGATTCGGCTGGCTACCCAACTCAGCGGAATTGTACCCGAGCCCCGACTGGCGCCGGAGGCCGGTTGTTAGCAGAATAAGGTACCCGAACCTTGCATTAGCATAGGATTCGGCTGGCGACCCTCATGGGGCATACCTCACCCAGTGGAGCGATGACCAAATAGGGTACCCGAACCTAGCATTAGCATAGGATTTGGCAAGCGACCCTCATGGGGCATACCCTACCTAGCTGAGTGGTAAGCGAACTCCGACTAGCGCCGGAGGTCAGTTTTTAGCTCACATGGAGCGTAGCCAGGGAAGAAGACGTCCTGACTGGCACAAATACTCGATCAGTAGCCCTCATGGAGCATTCTGAGCGTATCTTGGCAGATTGGTCCAGCCCCCGAGCGTAGGAGATGGGCTCGTAGCCCTGGGTTCCTGTCACGCGTATCTGGAACTGGCCCTGCATTATAAACATATCGGATGAGTAGCATCTGATGATGAAAACAATCACCCGAATAATATGTATTTTACAATATATGTAAATACATGTTCTTCCTCTTTTTGATATTTATTTCCCTGAGTAGTTGGCCCCTTACATTTAAGCACTCTGCCCGACTAGTCATAGCCCCCTACCGTCGGGAGTTGGCTCATGGCTCTTTCCTAGACACGCATTTTGGGTGACTTGAGTTCGTCTTTCATGGAGCAAAGTTTCACGGATCGGAATTTATGCTACCCGAGTACTTTTGCAATCATTTAAGAGCAAAAATAGAAAAATATGCAGCTTGTACACCTATTAGGTGTAAGCGGCTGCGGCACTGGCGAGGCCAAGTGAGGAAATATTTATCAGAAAGCGACTTAGCTGTTCGGTATTTGGGAGAGGGGATGCCATCCTTGCATTTGAGCTTGTGAGCCCCCGAGCATATCACTTGTTGTTCTGATAATCTTCAGTTGTTGAAGGTCGAAGACGGTTGTGACCGACTGTCACAATGAAGCCGTTTGACTTGCGTTTGCGATTCCCGGCTTTAGTCGGGACCGCGTCATCGGTGCCCTCCTGCTTCTTCTGTCAAGGTGTCTTGTTGTCATCGAGGGCCTCAGCCACAGCGTGGGCCGAGTCGGCGTACTTATTTGCCATGTCGAATAGAGTCTTGACAGAGTTGGGAGGCTTCCGAGTGAATTTGGCGATGAACGAGGTATCTTTGACTCCTTTTTGAAAGGCGGCAATGACGACCTCGTCCTTGATCTTCGGGATAGAATTCCTCTTCTCAGAGAACTTCTTGATGAAGTCACGAAGAGACTCATTCTTCCTTTGATGCAACTGATACAGATCGTGCTTGGAAGACGGCCTCTCGTATGTCCCCTGGAAGTTGTCGATGAAGCGTTCCTGGAGTTCTCCCTAGGAGCCAATTGATTTCTTGGGAAGTCTTGTTAGCCATGTCCTCGCTGAGTCGGCTAGAGTGACTAGGAGGTAGTTAGCCATGGCCTTGTGATCTCCTCCGGCTGCTCGGATCGCTAGGGTGTAGACCGTGAGCCAGGACTCGTGGTCGGTCTTCCCGTCGTATTTTTTGATTCCAGTCGGCTTGAAACCTGATGGCCAATCGACTTGTTGCAGCTCATGGGTGAAAGCCGGTACACCTTCATCTTCATGATGACTTCAACTCCGCCTACGATGGCGAAACCGCTCGTGGTGGAGGCCGAAGCGCTCGTTCTCATCTTCCAATTGGTGTTGTTCGTCTTCCTCTCATTCGTGGTGTCGAGCGTTGATGTCCTGCCGAAGATCACGTCGTAGTCGGCCTCGAAGATCTTGGTTGTCCCGACGGTCCTCTTGGTGTTGACGCCGCCAGTGGCCATTGGGGTTGCCGAGTGACGTCTAGCGTGACTCCGTGTGCAGCCGACTGGAGCTGGCCGCTCGGTGTTGCATTGAGGCGGATGAGACTGCCGTTGGAGATGTCGACCAGTCGGTCGGTATGAGGGTATAACCCGACTGTTGGTGCTATTGATATGCAGCAGCGATGAGCATGGCTTTTATCCTAGCAATCGTCGGGGTGGCCTGGTGATCAGGCCCAAGCTAGAGTGTATCTAGTCGAGTTGCAGCGGCCACGATGTTCTGTTGAGGAGTAACGAAGACGTCGTGGTTGCTGATTCGGGTTTGGAGGATATCTTGTTGAGCAGTCCACCCAGCCTCGCGTGGGTCATCATTGCAGACGTGCAGGCGTCTTGCTTCTTCCTCCTGTTGTTCTCGCAGTAGGCGGGCCTCCTCCTCTTGTTGTTCGCGTAGTCAGCGTGATTCCTGAGTAGGAGTAGAGCCTTTGGATGCCATGAAGATTTCTCATGGCGGAGAGAAGCTTGCCGAACTGCTGTCCGACTTAGAGTCGGAATCCAACTGAGAGTCAAAGTCGGAATAGTTGACGGGGGTGCAGACAACTCCGACCTCCCTAGATCCAATCTCGAGCAGCTTTGGGCCGTATCCGAGTCAAACTCTAGGGAATCGGGTTTGCCACGTCAGATGTTGTTCGAAGATATCCACAGCGTTGCTGAGTCCGAATGGGAGATTGACGATCTCCTCCTTCCTTAGCCCGATCTCGGCCGGCTCAAGACCGAGTCCGAGTCGAACACCGAAAGGAAGAGTTGTCCCAAGACTCGGGCAAGTGGAAGATTGTCACAGCAAATCGATGATGGTCACGGCAGCATCGTGTGGACCGACTGGCGCGGAGTCGGTTGATTCCTCGGCCGGTTGGATCAGGTCTGCATCGGCCAAGGTGAGATTGCCGAACATGTCGGCCATGAAGTCGAGGCTTCTGAATGAGATTGTATCTCTAGGGGAGAATTTGCCTCCGTCGACTCCGGTTGCTGGATCCATCGAGCTTGTAGATGTAGATCTCGCCGAAGCCCCTACCTAGCGTGCCAACTGTCGATGTTTTACACCGGCAATAAATATATGGGGCTACTCGGCGGATGGAAACTTGATGGATTGCAAAGGAACACGGGGAGTTTATATTGGTTCAGGCCCTCGATGTGAGATAATACCCTACGTCCAGTTGTGGTGTATTTTCCTTTGAGGATGTATGGTGGTGATTCTGGTGCACCAACTCAACCTGCCCTCTGGGGGTGCCCTGCCTCCCCTTATATACTGGGGGACAGGTTACAAGGTAGGTGTCCCAACCGGATTACGGCCAAGGGATCTCCTCTTAGAGATATAACGCACCCAACTAGGACTGTGTTTTCCTTACCGTACAAGGCAAAGTCTGCTAGGGATTACTATATCTCTAATTACAAGGCCATGCCCATCCTCTATCCGAGTGGCCCATATGCTTGTCATGAGGTACCCGGGGCCCATGGCACCCACATCTTCTCCAATCCACCAATCGTTTCGTCTTCCAGCCTCTGCGCCAAAATTTTGACTCCCGCTTCGCTAGGGTTCGCCATTGCTCGCCCTTCCCCATCGAAACTCGGGCAATCCCGCTTCCTTGCGTCTATTCCGCACCTCCAGCAACATTTTCCCCAAATCATCTTGTCCCCAACCATTCCGAGGGCTTTAGATTTCGTGGATGCGTCGGACGAGGTTTGGCCGACTTCGAATTGCAGGTCGGCTAAGCTAAAGCTTCTGGAGAAGCAGCTGAGATTGCAAAGCCGCGATGTCATCAATTGGCGTTCGGCTGAAGGTGAATCGGTTCCGGAGCCCTAGGCCGGTGAGACCGTTGTTCTCACCTCTTTTTTAAACCGGGGTCTTTCTCTTCTATCTTCCGAGTTCTTCTGCTAGCTTCTTGCCTTTTATGAACTCGAGTTGGTGCATCTGAATCCCAGCTCAACCTTGCAAATTTCTATTTTTGTGACTCTCTGTGAGTGCTTCCTGGGTGTGGAACCCCATTTGAATCTGTTCAGACATTTGTTCCACATCAAACCCTAGCCCTCCAAGAGCAAGGTCCAAGTGATTGGGGGCCAGTATCCAGCTCAGAAGTGAGATGAAGAGGATCTATTTCAATATTCCCCTGAAATCTTCTCTCAAAGGCTGGCATAAGGAATGGTTTTACTATTCCGATCTTAAACCAAGCCTTCCCCCTTTTTTGGGTTTGCCTCCGACGGTTATAGCCAAGTGGTTGTCTTTGCCCACCTTCGAAGAAATGGGTCAAGTTCATATACTTATTGATAAGATTGAAAAGTTGAAGAGAGCCGGGTTGACTGGTCCATGGGTGGCCAGGCTTTTCTTGACTCGGTGCATCAGGCCGCTGAAGTTGAGGTGTCACTTCGGCTGGGACTACAAGGGCAAAGGTGATCCCAGCCGGGAATATCCCGACTTGATGGACAAGTACAAGGTGAGCAACACCTTGTTGGATTTCTTTGCTAGCGGGGTGGTCGAAACTGAAGACACAGAGCGGTCTGTGGCTGCTTATAGCCTGAAGAGGCCACGCCCAATGGTAACTCTTGCTGATGTTGTCTTGTAGTTCATCTGTGATGAGTGCTTGCAAATATAAGCCCATGTTGGCTCCAGAATGTGCAACATGCATTGTTGAACTGCTTACAGTCATGTGAGGAGTTCGATGATGACTCCCGAACTTTATCGGGCATGAAGTCAAAGAAGAAGAGGCCGTTAAGTCCTTCCGCTGCCCAGCCCGACTCCAAGAGAGTGGGGAAGAGACCTATTGAAGATCAGGGCAAGAAGAAGATTATCAGGCCAAGTGCCGTAGCTAGGAGTCTAAAGATAAGGGACTCTGCCAGCATAGCTCCTAGGCCACCGAGTCCCAGACTAGGACCAGCGCAGTCAGGCTCAGCATCATCGAGCCCAAGAAGAGCGCCGCCGAGTACAAGGTCAGGTCAAGTGCCGCCGGGCTCAGCAACATCAAGCCCAAGAATGGCACCGCTGAGTACCCAGTGCCCCAGCTAGCCACACTAGGAGCAGGGCCAACTAGGATGAAAACGCCGCCACCGACTGCCACGCCGTCCAGCCCAACAGCCGGCAGCAGCCCACCACCGACATCAGGAGCCCTCGGGGGCAGGCTCAAATTCTCCAAGAGGTATGTGACTTTAAGTCTTCCGGAAGTCCTGTTCAGCATTGTGGTGTGTTGATATTCGACTCGTCATGCAGGAAGCGCGCCAACATCAATCTCAAGAAGACCACGCCGGCTGCTCCTGTTGCAGAGCCATCCCTAGCCAGACCAGCACCTGCGAGCGTATCTGCTGAGCCGGTGACCGTCTCAGTTGCAGAAACCAAGGTCGTCCCGACTACAGGGCCACCGACGCTGGCCGACCAAGGGGCTAATGTCGAAGCTGTTGCTCCAGCTGCCGAGTTGGGGGCCAGGACCATGTCGCTGTCCATGTCATCGTCATCGTCTTCAGAGAGGCCGGACCTCCCTAGGCTTGAGGCTCCTCCCCACAAATTCCTAAGGACATTCCGCTGGGTAGCCCCCGACGAAACCACAAAGACTTACAAGCACGATGAGGTTGTGGTGGAGAAGGAGCGCGAAGACTTGCTTCGTGCCACAATCGCCGCGTCTCGGGGGTCCAAGTATGATTTTTGCCATATTGGAGCCTTGGTAGTCTTCCATGCATGAGTGTTCTGACGCCCGACTCCGCTTTGCTCTGTTTTTCCTCGAGCAAAAAATTGTTGACCGCTCAGAGAGGATGAACGAAGTCCTAACCCAGTTTGCCCCCCAACTTCAACACTTAGGCCAACTCCAGACCTTGAAGGCCGAGTTGGAGCAGTCGAGCCAGGTGAGGAAGACTTGGCTGAGGGGAGTCGTTAACCAGCTCAGGGATGAAAACTGGGCTCTAGCCAAGAAGATCGGAAGTAAGTCTCCCGTATCTGTCTTCCCAACTAAACCCGATGCATATTTCTTCAACTTGGTTGTTTCCGACTACCTAGTTGTGTCCTAACTGCACTCTTGGGTTCTTCACCATTCTAACGTGCAGCCCTCGAAGCTGAGGTAAAGACCCAAACAGAGGGGGAAAACCAGCTGAAAGAGACCGAGAGGGCCAAAGCTGGGCTCGAAAAAGACAAGGCCGACTTGGAGAGGGCCAACGCCAAGCTCGAGCAAGAAAAGGTTGAACTGGAGAAGGCCAAAGCCAAATGGGAGGCCGACTATGAAAGTAAGTCTCCGCTCTGACAATGATCTTAACCAATCCATTAAGTACTCTATCTGCAATTCTACCTAACAAGATTACTTGTCAGTGAACCTGGGCAGCTGCTAGAGCCAATGCCCAAATCCAGTTTCAAGCTTTCGCAGAGGAGATAAAGGTCATCAAGGAGTCACAGGAGATCCTTGCCGAGTCCATGAAAGGGCCCCTTGACATCGTGGATCCTCACTACGTGGGAACCAGCTCCAACACGGTCCCCCAGGTGCAGGCGTGCCTTAGCGAAGCTCCGAGTATCCTGAAGAGGTACTCGGACGAGCATGTTGTTGTCGGCGTGGCCCAAACCCTGGCGATGACCAAGTCAATCTACCCCAGGGCAGATATTGAAGCCATCGGAGAGGGATTCACTGAGGAGACGACACCTGATGAGGCGCTAGAGTTGATAGCCCAGGTGAGGCCGACTGCAGAGGTGATCACCCGAGACCTGGGTATATAAGAACAGTCCATCATGCAGTCGGTGTGTACAAACTTTTTGTAAGGACATGTGTAAATATATGTGCAATGCCACCAAGCTCTAAGTTCTGATTTAGTTTTCATCATCTTTACCCGACTATATAGTCTACGCTGAGTTAGTCTATAGGAACTTAATAAAATCATTCACCGTAGAGAGCTGTACTCGGGCAAACATAACAAAATCGTTGCAAAACTTCATAACTTAAGCAAAACAGGCTTGTATATTATTGACAAAGCACATATAATACATGCAGCCCCCGACTCACTACTCGGTTGATTCAAGCGGCGTAGTGAGTCAGAGAAAAACTGTACACATAGGAAAGTATAAAACTCATGTATAGAAAGGATGTAGCTACTCTATATTCCATGAGTTGCTGACGAGGGCACCGTCTTTAGTCTTCAGTCGGTAGGTGCCTGGTTGTGTAACGTCGGCTATAATGAACGGCCCTTCCCATGTTGGGGATAGTTTATGCTTGTCTTTGGTGGTCTATATTTTTCTCAAGATGAGATCTCCGACCAAAAAGGTGCGGCCACGGACAATGAGATTGTGGTAGCAACGGAGGCCTTTAAGATACCTTGCCAACTAGATTGTTGCGATATCCCTCGCTTCTTCCAACTGATCTAGTTCGACCAATCGGGTTTTGTTTTGAGATGTCTTCTAAGTAAGCCCGAACTCACGGGGAGCCAAACTCTAACTCGGTTGGTAGACCAGAAAGAAAGGGGATTGCCTTGTTGCCCGACTAACCGTGGTTCTTAGAGACCAGAGAACAGATGGGAGTTCTTGTACCCACCGGCCCGCGTATGGTTGTAGTCGCTCGAATATCCTGGCCTTGATACCTTGTAAGACCATGCCGTTGGCATGCTTGACCTGCCCGTGCTCCGCGGGTGCGCCACAGATGCATAACAGATCTTGATGCCAAAGTCGTCACAGAAATCTTGAAAGACGCCGCCCATGAACTAAGTACCGTTGTTTGTGATGATGCGGTTAGGGACCCCAAATCGGTATAATATACTCATGATGAAGTCCTTTGCTCTTGCCGCTGTTATGGTAGCAATGGGTTTTGTCTCAATCCACTTGGTGAATTTATCCACTGTGACGAACAAGTGTGTGAACCCTCCTGGCACCTTCTTGAAAGGCCTGACCATGTCAAGCCCCCATACTGCAAAGGGCCAAGAGATTGGGATTGTTTGGAGTTCTTGGGTTGGGAGATTTGTTTGTCTTGCATAGAACTGGCAACCCTCGCATGTGCAAACTATGTCTTTTGCATCTGTTACTACTGTTGGCCAGAAAAATCCCTGCCAATAAGCCTTTCCAACTAACGTCCTGGATGCGGCATGGTTGCCACATATGCCCGAGTGGATTGATTACAGAATCTGCTTGCCCTCCTCGGTGGTGGCGCAGCGCATGAGGACACCAGATGCCCTTCTTCGGTATAGGTCTTCTCTGATGACTAGGAAACTCTTGCTTCGACGTTTCATTTGTTCGGCTTGACTGCGGTCATCTGGGAGTTCATCGTCCGGGAGGAATTTGAGGACAGGAGTCTACCAGTCTTGACATATGTTCAGTACTTCGTCTGTTGCTGGGGTAGGTTCGCCTCCCAACAACTCTAGTACTGGTTTCTTCTTCACTGACGGCTCCATAAGTTGCTCGACAAAGATCCCTGTCGGGACCACTTCTCGCTTGGATCCCATGTTTGCCAATTCATCTGCAGCATCATTGTATTGTTGTAGGACGTGTGTTATCTCCAGCCTATCGAACTTGTTTTCTAGCTTTTGGACCTCCTAACAGTATGTTGCCACAGTATCGTCGAGACATGTCCAGTCTTTCATGACTTGGTTTACCACGAGTTGAGAGTCTCCTCGCACAACCAATCGGCGGATGCCGAGTGATATAGCAATGCAGAGCCCGTGGATGAGTGCCTCGTACTCGACGACATTGTGGGAAGCCGGGAAGTGGATCTGGAGAATGTACTTGAGTTTTTCACCGGTGGGGGACGTCAGGACGACGCCTGCCCCAGCGCTGCCAATCCGTAGAGAACTGTCGAAGTACATTGTCCAGTACTCTAGCTTCATTGTTGATGTAGGCATCTGAACTTCTGTCCACTCGGCCACGAAGTCGGTTAGTGCTTGTGATTTGATTGCTATCCGTGGCTGGAAGGTGATGTCGAACGCCATCAACTCAAGTGCCCAATTAGCGATTCAGCCTTGCGGTTATGCCAGACGTCCCTGAGTGGATACGATGTGACCACCGCGATTTGATGCGATTGAAAATAGTGCACCAGCTTCCGGACAGTGATGAGTAGGCCATAGAGTAGCTTTCGGACTTGCGGATATCTCATCTTTGAGTCAGCTAGGACCTCACTGACAAAGTAGACTGGCCGTTGTATCTTCTATATGTGACCCAGTTCGAATCGCTTGACCACCAACACCATGCTGACTACCTGAGTGGTTGCCACCAAATATAGCATTAATGGCTCTTGGGGCATAGTTGACGCGAACACGGGTGGTGATATGAGAAATTTCTTAAAGTCTTCGAAAGTTTGCTGTGCTTCAGGAGTCCATTGGAAATTGTTTGCTTTTTTCAATAGCTTGAAAAAGGGCATACCCCATTCGCCTAGTCAGGAAATAAACCAGCTGAGTGCCTCCATGCAGCCTATCAGCTTCTGGACGTCCTTCTGGCTAGTCGGGGGTGCCATGTTCATGACTGCATTGACTTTCTCTAGGTTGGCCTCGATGCCGTGATGTGAGACAATGAAGCCGAGTAGCTTGCCGAATGGCACACTGAAGGCGCACCTTTCTAGATTCAACATCATCTTGAATCTTCAAAGATTTTGGAAGGTTTCTTCTAGGTCAGCGATGAGGTCTTCTTTGGACTTGGTCTTGATCACCACGTCGTCGACGTAGGCCTCCACGTTGCGCTTGATCTGAGTGTGTAGACACCGCTGAATTGCTCGTTGATACGTTGCTCTAGCATTTTTCAAACCGAACGGCATAGTGATGTAGCAATAGGCACCAAACGGTGTGATGAAAGACGTCTTTTGGCAGTCCTCCTCCTTCAGGCTGATTTGGTGGCATCCCGAGTAACAGGCGAGAAAGCTGAGAAGTTCGCACCCCGCGGTTGAATCCACCACCTGATCTATCTTGGGTAGACCAAATGGATCTTTTGGGCACGCCTTGTTTAGGTCGGTGTAGTCGACGCACACGCGCCATTTACCGTTTTTCTTCCTGACCAGGACTAGGTTTGCTAGCCAGTCTGGGTGGTAGACCTCTTTGATGAACCCGCTGTGAGGAGCTTGGTTATCTCCTCCCAAATAGAATCTTTCTGGTCTTGTGTGAAGCGCCGTAGCCGTTGCTTGATCGGCTTGGCGTCTATCTTGACATTGAGGGTGTGCTCGATCACCTCCCTTGGTACACCTGGCATGTCGGACGGTTTCCATGCAAAGATATCCTTGTTGACTTGGAGGAAGATGACGAGCCAATCCTCCTATTTGGGGTCGAGTCCGGTCCCAACTAGAGTAGTCTTGGAGGGGTCGGAAGGGTCCAAGGGGATCTTCTTTGTGTCAGAGTCCGCTGAAATTCCCGACTTTGCTACTCTTTTCGGCAGAACTTTGTCATCCTAGACTTCAGTTGTGACGGCTTGCCGAACGTTATTGCGTCCGACAGCCGCTTCTTGGGATTGAGCCAACTCACAGGTCTCGTTGTCGCAGGTGAAGGCTTGCTTGATGTTACTGCGGAGGCAGAGGACTCCTGCTAGCCTAGGCATCTTGAGCACCATGTAGGTATAGTGCGGTATCACCATCAATTTGGCGAGCGCCGGTCGTTCGAGTATCGCGTGCTATGCGATCGCGAAGTCGGCGACCTCAAAGCAGATGTTTTCTGTGCAAAAGTTATCCTGCGTGCCGAAGGTGACCGGCAAGGTTATCTGCCCGAGGGGTGTCGAAGACAGGCTGGGAATTATCCCGTGGAAGGGCATAGTACTCGGCCGCAGTTCTGAATGAGGGATTTTCATCTCATCCAGGGTCTTGGTGAAGAGGATATTGAGCACGCTGCCTCCGTCTATAAGAGCCTTCTTCAACTTGATATTTTTGACCACCGGGTCCAGGATGAGTGGGTAGCATCCCGGGTGTGAGACCCGATCGGGGTGACCTACGCGGTCAAAGGTGATGGGCGTTTCTGACCAACATAAATATTGAGGGGCATCTGTTGTAGAGACCGTGTCGACGTCGCGTGCTGTTAGCTTCTGCTTCCCCTTGGACTCATATGCAAATGGCCCTCCGAAGATGTGGTTGAGCTCGGCTTGGGGATCTTGAAAATCGTCGGCCGGGCCAGAATCTGGCTTGTCTTTGTCCTTGTCGGCGCCAGACGATGAAGTCTGCTCGCAGGCAAACTTCTTGAGCATGAAGCAATCCTTGGCCGCGTGCTTGCCCTTGGGATGGAAAGGGCAAGGCCCATTCATAACCTTCTAGTATTCGTTGTTCCTTGGGGGCCGTGACTGAGTGCGCTCCACGTTGGCCACCTCGTTGTCCGACTTCCGCTTGCGGCTGCCGGACTTGTTCTGTGATGGCTCGTTATCAGCTTTTGCCTTTTGGTCCTTCTACCGGGACTCCTTCATTTCGTTGAGGGCTTTAGCAACTGCCTCTACTGAGTCGGCATACTTGTTCGCCATATTGAAGAGGGCCCTGACAGAGGCCAGAGGCTTCCGAGTGAATTTGGCGATGGTGTCTTTTAACTCCCTTGCGGAAGGCGGCGATGATGACCTCATCCTTGATCATTGGGATCTGGTTGCGTTTCTTGGAGAACCTTTTGATGAACTCACGGAGGGACTCGTTCTTCCTCTAGTGCAGCTGGTAGAGATCATGCTCGGAAGATGGCTGCTCGTAAGTCCCCTAAAAGTTGGCTATAAAGCATTCCCGGAGTTCCCCCCAGGAGCCGATTGATTGCCTTGGGAGCCCTGTTAGCCATGTCCTCGCTGAGTTAGCCCGGGCGACCAGGAGGTAGTTAGCCATGGCTTTATGATCACCTCCAGTGGCGCGGATCGCCAGAGTATATACGGTGAGCCAGGACTCGGGGTTAGTCTTGCCGTCATATTTTTTAATCCCGGTAGGCTTCAAGCCCGACAGCCAGTCAACATCTTGTAGCTCTTGGGTGAAGGCTGGTACGCCTTCATCTTCGTGAGGGCTCCAGCTCCGACCGCGGTGGTTAAACCACTCGTGGTGAAGACCGAAACGCTCGTGCTCGTCGTCCAATCGGCGGCGCTCGTCATCTTCACGTTGGCGGCACCGAGCATTGATGGACTCGGAGAACACGTTGTAGATGGACTCGGAGGTCTTGGTTGAACCGGTGATCATTCTGGTGATGCCGCTGACTGTTATTGTTGGTGTTGCTGAGTGATGTTTGCCGTGACTCCTCATGCAGCTGACTTGAGCTGGCCGCCCGGCATTGTGCTGATACGGACGAGATTGCCGCTGGAGACCCTGACCGGTTGGTCGGTATAAGTGTTTCGCCCGACTGCTGGTGCTGCTGACATGCAGCAGCTGTAATCACCGCCTTGATCTTCGCTATAGTCGGGGTGGCCTGATGATTAGGCCCGAGCTGGAGCGTGTCCTGCAGGGTTGCAATGGCCATGACATTCTATTGTGGCGTGACAAAGACGTCGTAGTCGCCGACTCTAGTCTGGAGGATTTGTTGCTGAGCAGTTCACCCAGCCCTACGTAGCTCGTCATTGCAAGCCTCGCGTTCGGCCTCCTCCTATTGCCGTAGTCGGCGGGCCTCCTCTTCTTGCTCCTGTTGTACTCGACGCACCTCCAGCGGAGGGGTTGAAGCCATAAAGATTTCTCAAGGCAAAAGGAAGCTCGCCAAACTGGTGTTCGAACTGTTGTCTGACTTAGAATCAGAATCCGAGTAGTTCATCGGGGTAAGGACGACTCTGACCTCCCTAGATCCAATCTGGAACGGCTCTAAGCCATGTCCAAACTGAACCATAGAGGATCAGGTCGCCGCATGGGATGTAGATTGTAGATGTCCGCAGCGTTGCCGAGTCTGCACGGGAGATTGACGATCTGTCCCCTTCCTAGCCCGACCCAGGCAGGCTCAAGGCCGAGTCCGAGCCGAACGCCGAAGGGGAGAGTTGTCCCGAGACTCGGTGAAGTAGAAGATTGCCGTAGCAAATCAACAAGGGTTGCTGCAGCGTCGTGTGGGCCAACTGGCGCAGAGTCGGCCGGTTCCTTAGCCGATCGGATCCGATCTGAGTCAGCCAAGGTGAGGTTGCCAAGCTGGTCAATGACGAAGTCGAGGCTTTTGAATGTAATCGTGTCTCCGGGGGGAGAATCCGCTACCATGGACTCTAGATGTCAAATCCATTGAGCTTGAGGTTGATCTCGCCAAAGCCCCTACCTTGCGCGCCAGCTGTCGATGTTTTACACCGGCAATATGAGTATAGGGCTACTCGTCGGATCGAAACTCGGTGGAATCCAAAGGAACACGGGGAGTTTATACTGGTTCAGGCCCTCGATGTGAGGTAATACCCTACGTCCAGTTGTGGTGTATTCCTTCGAGGTTGTATGTGGTGGTTCTGATGAACTTGCCCTCAAGGGGTGCTGCCTCCCCTTATATACTGGGGGTCAGGGTTATAAGGTAGGAGTCCCAGCCAGACTACGGCCAAGGGATCTCCTCTTAGAGATATAACCTGCCGACTAAGACTGTATATTTCTTATCGTATAAGACAAAGTCTACCGAGCTCTATCATATCTCTAATTACAAGGCTAGGCCTATCCTCTATCCGAGTGGCCCATATGCTTGTCTTGAGCTACCTAGGACCCATGGCCTCCACACAAGGTCTGACCGT
This sequence comes from Oryza meyeriana var. granulata, assembly GCA_003991445.1. NCBI lineage: Eukaryota > Viridiplantae > Streptophyta > Magnoliopsida > Poales > Poaceae > Oryza > Oryza meyeriana. The sequence continues at coordinate 113,957 of RYFJ01001683.1, read as the reverse complement.
TTGGCTTATCCTATAGTCAAGTTTGGCTCTAATACCAACTTGTCACACCCAAAAATTCACCCGAATTTGCAAAGTTCATTTGTACAGTAAATCCTCATCCGAGAATTAGCCGAGGTACACAAATCGACAATTTGATAAACAAAACCAAAAAAGATAAATGATAAATACTTACAACAGAGGTACTTAGTCCTCACACAGAAAAATCAGTAGTGGAACAGCAACTAGCATAGCTGCAGCACCAAGACACAGGCAGCTCAACAGGGGTATAAGCCAAACACGAAAACTTCCTCCTCGCAAATCTTCACTTTGATGATTGTAATATAGCAAAACTAAGTATCACCCACCATACTCAATAGGACACACATGGAAATGCAAATAATGCAACAGGATTACAAAGGAAAGGCATAGTATGGCTTATTTGCGTAAACAATATTTAAAACATATGCATTTAAAAACATTGAAAACCGTAAAGTTTAATTACTAATCAATATTCAACCAATCACTGAATAGCACTTCAATGCAGTGCAGGCCCAAAACCGTAACCCTCCAAACTGGAGCTATCAAATTTCCATCATCATTTATCATTAATGAGTAGTGTGGGACTAATCGTAGAAAACATTGCTAGTCCTGCCCATTAACCACGGCCACGGCTATTCAAATAGTTTTACTCTGGCTAGAGGTGTACAACTTCACCCACAAGACACAGTTCCACACATGTCACCATGCCCCGAAATACCACCATGGTACTGCAAAGGGGGAAACCGTGACAAGACCTTTCATGTAACTCGCGCAACAGAAGAGCCACCCATTGAACCACCAGTCTCCAGTAGGGTTGATCAGGTTCCTAGACAGGGAGACGGTCCAACGCCCAATAGATGGACTTATTGAAACAGTCATGGTAGTCTTATTGACATAGCCACAACACGCCCTAGGGCCTCCTATTGAACTCGCTACACTACGGGTCCAGTCGTTCCCCATTCTGTCTTGTGGTTAGTACGGTATTGCTTCGCAACAAGTAGTCCACGAACCGGTCCTTAATTGTCATGAGCAGCACTAGCAACATCATCATTCCTTGTGCTCACAACCCACCATTCAGTCTAGTTTTAGTTGGTAAGTTTAATTAAACAAGCACGACCAACTATCGTGAGAAATATAGCCACTAAAGATTAATTATCCAAAAGTGATTGAACAGTTTTCCCCACATAAAATGACACTACAGTTTCTATGCATTGACTAAGCATAACCTAATTAATCTAGCTAGATCATTAAATAGTCATCCAGCTGGTCAACATTAATCACCCAAGGTATCAAGGTACATGTATCAATATCAAAATGGCCATAATAATCAAGGAAATATGATGAGGACATCACTAGCTCAGATATGACCATAGCTAACTTATTTATTCATCAACCAAAGGTGTATGCTTTCTACGTAAGATTTATGTGTTATATATTTAAACAGCCGTTACTGCACCATGAGTTTTGTGTGTTCTCGTTTGCAGAGATACTTGTTTAGGTAAAGGGAAAGAGACCAAGCGCAAGGAACGCATGGATGATCAAAGAAGTTAATTGAGGACCAAACCAAGACCTTACCCAAGTCTACTTCTACATCACCACGTCACTTTTGGTCCAAAGAAGGCAAGAGATGAAGTTCTGCACGTTTTGGATTCGGATTTGGGCCTCCTGACAGCACCAACTTCAAACGGACCTAGCCGCTGATCCAGAAGGATTTTTGGGGCCCATGAGTACTTGTTGGAAAGCTTATGGAGTCTACTTTCAGATTGTTTTGGTCCCACATCAAAATTCCTCCTGAGCTATCCAAAATCATTGAAACAAGACACATACCTCTTTTAGTCTGAGTCTGTTTTGGGCCTTTGGCCTTGTAATTGTGTCGTGGGCCAAGCCCAAGGGGTGTGCGCCCTAGGGTTAACCCTAGGATGTCCCAACTCATATATATTCAGTAGCCGTCATCGTTTAGAGGTGGGTTTTGCTTAGATTATTCTGCCATTGCAGTTTCGCCGTCTAGATCAGTTTGTAGAACCGTAACTTCGTGTGCTAAACATTCATCTGCAATTTAGATTGCAGTCTTCCTTGTTCTTGTGAGTTTCTTCGATTGCTTGCAGGGATAAAACCTTCGTGGTGAGGTCGACTACGTGAGAGCGTGGTTGATAACAACTAGACGTGTCGGTGTAGTAGTTGCGAGGTGACGATCGCTGATTGGAAGCCTCAAAACGTGAACGTCTTCACATCGCCAAATCGAACCTATCGGAAGATCAGGCACCCAGCCGCATCAAGTGGTATCAGAGCGAAGGTTGCCCGTTAGGTAGTATCTTTTCCATCCTGTTTTCAATCTTTGTTTACTATACCTAGAGTCCAAAAAAGCCACAAAAACAAAATTGGTAGTCGTAGGTTTTTTTCCCTATCCTACAACCACGTTTAGCCTTTTTGCATAATTCTGTTTCAGAGTCCGTAGTGTTGAGTTGCAATCTTCTTTGTTCTTGCTTGTGTTCTTCAATTCGCATGCAGGGATTAGCCTTCATGGCGAGGTCAACCGGGTAGCGCACGGTTGATAACGAGAGGAGACGTGGTGCTGCGATTGCAGGGTTCGGGTCTTGGTGATCAGAAGCCAGATCGTGAGTGTCAATTCTTCACCAAATCGAGAGTTATCCTTACCTAATGGAAGATTGGGCACCCCGTTGCCACCTGTGGTTCCACGCATGTTTCAAGATGGTTTAATTAAGAGTGCACCTACAGTTTTTGAAAATGAGAACAAAGGTAACAGAAATGGTGCTACATTCACTCAAGGTATGGACAATTCTGATGTGCTATCTATGTCCACTAATCATGCTAGTTTAGAGCAATTACCAGTGGAATCGTGTGTTATATTACCTTTGTCACATGATGCTTTGGTTACTATTTCTTGTGATAAAGAAGAGTTGTGCAATGCTTCACTTATATCCATACCACAACTAGTGAATGAACATATTAGTAATGTTGTTGAACCACCATGTGCTGATTTTAGACATGTTGTTCACATTGCTAGTGAGAATGAAGAGCTTAGATTGCTATCTTCTTTAAATACTTGGGGCTATATTCAGTTTGATGATCTTTGTCCACTCAATTATTTAGAGAAGAAATTATTTGCTAGATCTGATTTGCCCTATCCTTCTCATGTGATTTTTCATGTTATTTGCAATTATGATAAGAAAGGAGAATATAATGTGCATAGAGTATACATTTGTTTGAACTTTAATATACCTCCTTTTCATAATGACATGTCTTGTCTAGAGGACCGCATGAGTATAAATAACTCTCTATCTAGTTCCTCTAGTTGTTTAAATGAGTTGCAGGTTGGTTTACAAGAAGGGGAGTGTTGTGAGCTGCACGACACTACAAAGTGTTTTCCATGTTTAAAAAGTTCAGAATCTAACCATATGCACAACACTACCTCACCCTATGTTGTGAAAGATAAAGATATGTTCATCAGGCTTAATGACAAGGTGAAACCGCAGACGGCTTCCAATCAAGAAGGGGAGGATGATGAGAACATCACTAGCTCGGATATGACCATAGGTACCTTATTTATTCATCAACGAAAGGTGCATGCTTTCTACATAAGATTTATGTGTTATATATTTAAACAGCCATTACTACACCATGAGTTTTGTGTGTTCTCGTTTGCAGAGATACTTGTTTGGGTAAAGGGAAAGAGACCGAGTGCAAGGAACGTATGGATGATCAAAGAAGTTGATTGGGGACCAAACCAAGAGCTTACCCAAGTCTACTTCTACATTACCACGTCACTTTTGGTCCATAGAAGGCAAGAGATGAAGTCCTGCACGTTTTGGATTCGGATTCGGGCCTCCTGACAGCATCAACTTCAAACGGACCTAGCCGCTGATCCAGAAGGACTTTTGGAGCCCATGAGTACTTGTTGGAAAGCTTATGGAGTCTACTTCCAGATGGTTTTGGCCACACATCAAATTTCCTCCTGAGCTATCCGAAATCATCAAAACAAGACACGTACCTCTTTCAGTCCGAGTCTGTTTTGGGCCTTGGACCTTGCAATTGTGTCGTGGGCTAAGCCCAAGGGGTGTGCGCCCTAGGGTTAACCCTAGGACGTCCCAACTCATATATATTCAGTAGCCGTCATCGTTTAGAGGTTGGTTTTGCTTAGATTATTCTACCATTGCAGTTTCACCGTCTAAATCGGTTTGTAGAACCCCAACTTCGTGTGCTAAACATTCATCTGCAATTTAGATTGCGTTCTTCCTTGTTCTTGTGAGTTTCTTCGATTGCTTGCAGGGATAAAACCTTTGTGGTGAGGTCGACTATGTGAGAGCGTGGTTGATAACAACTAGACGTGTGGGTGTAGCGGTTGCAAGGTGATGATCGCTGATTGGAAGCCTCAAAACGTGAACGTCTTCACGTCACCAAATCGAACCTATCGGAAGATCGGGCACCCAACCGCATCAAAATATCAAATAATAATAAATACCTGTAATAATGTCATTCCAAAACATTTGATGTAATAACGTTTAAATAAAATAATTTTCACAAATGGGATTAACATGCTCAAGGGGATTGTCGTGTGACTTGCCTTGCAATAGAAAAAGTCTTCGCTCGATCTTCACGATCCTCCAAAACGGCGAATAAACATGACTACACACAAAATGAGAAAAACCCTGAAAACTCCAAATGAACGATGCATAAAAAGTTCATAAACAGGTAGATCATGATTTTAGATGAATTTAGGAAGAAGAACGGGTCGAATCGGAGTTCGGATGGGAAAGTTACAGCTTCTGGAAGATTGAATTCAGAGAAAATCCAAAAAGAATGGGAAAAGAATATTCTAGAGAATATTCCCTTGGATTTTTGTATTAAAAGAATTATTTTACACGGAACTAACACATGGGGTCCACTGTCAGTGACTGGGCTTATGTGGACTCGGTTTATGGGACAGAGGAGAAGCTGGTGTGGTGGACCGAGCAACACAGAGAGCCATGTGGCAAGTGGGTAGAAGAGCTGATATGGCAGATGAGATGGCCGGTGATGGGGATTTAGGGCTAACCTGGCCTCATCCAATTGGTTATGGAAATCTGACGACAAAGATTAGATCTCAGAGATTGGATGGCAGTGGTTTGGCTTTGAGATTTTATGTACATCGGACGGCTGAGATTCGGTCTGAGGAGATCCTACAGTTGAGAGGATTTTGGGACTCGAGCATGGGGCCCGCTTGTCATTTACTGCTGAGGGTAGGCTGGTGGGGTCCACCTGTTGGTGGGATAGGGGCGAGGAGTACCCACCGGTGGCCATTGAGCAACACCGGCACCCGGGGTGCTTGGCAGCCGCGACGACCGGTGGCAAGGGGCAACGACCAGCGGTGACCAATCGGCGGCTGGGCAATGATGCATCGGGGACGACGAACGATGGTGGCAGACAACAGCATCGGATTCACAGAGAGATGGCAGGAGGACAATGCCATGACAATGATAGAGAGCGGCGGCGAAGGGTGACGACCGATCTGAGAGGCGCCGGAGGGAAAAGGGATGAAGCCGATGGGGATGGCGGATTGGATGTTCACTGACGGCGGGAGGAGCTCCTAGAGGTGATGATGACTCTGGACGGTAGCGGCTCCGGAAGCAGGGGTGGCGCAAGGTGAGGTGGTGGCGCGACTTGCTGGGGCGGCGGCACATGGGACGGTAAGCTAGGGCACGGGTGAGGGGTGCTGCAATTTATGGGGGAGAATTAGGGCACAGCAGCGGCACTGTCATAGAGTCCTTCAGCGGCATGGCAAAGTCAGGAAGAGTGGCGGTGCACGGGCTGGGCCAGCAAAGCCTGCAGCGGAGGCAGTGGGCCGGGGATGTGCAAGCCGAGGGCGGCGGCAGCGGGCAGAGGTTGGCCAAGGGGAGCTGCTTGGGCTGGGCTCTGGCTCGGCCATAGGAAGTGAGAGAGAAGGGAAAGGAAGGAAGGAAGAAGAAGTAGGATGGAGGAACAAGAAAGGAAAAAGAGAAAATGGGGGTCAAAAAGGAAAAAGGGAAAGAAAGAAAGGAAAAAGGAATAGAGAGAAAATAAGGGGGCTTTAAAAAATTCCAATTTTGCAAGAATTGGAATTTTGGGGATTTAAGGAATCTGAGGAATGTTTTGAAGTGGAAACTTGTGGAAATATTCGGGAGTCGAAATTTTGGGATATGTCAAAAATTGGGATATACATACATACATACATAAATATTCGGGAGTCGGAAAAATGAGGGTATTTCATGGAGATTGGAAAATTGGAAAGTTTAGAAATCTGAAACATTTTGGGAATCAAAAAATATTTGGAGGGAATTTAGAAAATGGAACGTATTTTGTGGGGTTCGGTACATGGAAGATATTTTTCCGAGGGCGATGAATTGGAGTATTTGTGGACTAATTAAACATCCCAAAATATATGAATATTTTGGGATTTGGAAATCAGAGAATATTTTGTGGGGTTTGGAATATTGGGAATTTTAGAGATATTCAGAACATGGGAAATATTCTTTGAATTGGTATTCGGAGGACATTTCCTGACAAATGGAGAATTGGAATATTCAGGATATTACAAATATTCTAGGATAAAGGAATTGATGAGGATATTTTATGGGGACTGAAACTGGGGCAAAGTCTTAGAATATTGGAGGGTTTGGGTTTATTTGATTCCGAGAATATGAATATTTCCGAGAATCTCGGATCGGGAGTCAAAAGGGATTTTAGGGTTTCGGAATGGAATAGATCCGAGAACTCCGGTTTCGGATTCCGAGGAGACTTTAGGGTTTTGGGAACGACACCAGATATTGATATAGGAGGAGAAACCCGTGTCTGGGCTGAATAGAGAAGTGTAAAAAGGATTGGAGGCGGAATGACCCAATCTAGGGAAAAGAAAAAGGATTTGGATTTTTATTTAATTATTTATTGAAATGATCTTTATTGACATGATCTGGAGCTCTGAAAAATTGGAGAAAATTTCAGAGAATTTATTACACCATAGGGAATTTACCAAAGGCAAAAAACACCATGAAATAAAGAAAGATTTATTGTTAAATATGTTTAAATGCCTAAAATATTTTGACAAAACCCAAGGGAATATAAAGCATCCAAGCATTTAATTAAAATTTCAACTTGGGATTTTTAATATTGGAAATTTCAAAATTTTATTCAAACACTTTATCAAACAACTTTAGTGTATTCTTGTATTTCCATTTACCCAAAATGATTTTTAACTAGGGCAATTTTCAGGGTGTGACATTATATACTGAGGAGGTAAGGTTACATGGTAGGAATCTCAGTCGGACTTGACCAAGGGATTTTCTTCTAGGAACACAACGTACCCATCTAGGGCTATATCCTTTCCATGTCATACAAGGTTACATGTACCAAGTCCTATTATATCCCCAATTACATGATGAGGCCCATACTCTATCCGAGTGGCCACAATGCTTTCCATGAGGTATACGGGGGCCATGGCCTCCAGAGTAGCCCTTGAGACCTTCATAGTTGAGTCGTAGCTGATGCCGAGTGCTCGTCCTCCATGGTGAAGATTTTCCGAGTGCTTCGCTTTCGAGTACTCATTATCCGAGTACCTCTTCTCTAGGACCTACTTCATATCAGCTAGCAATGAGGCTATGAAGGGCTTCATAGAAAAAGATGAATAGTGTGCACCGAGTAGGCGCACCTATAGGTGTACCCCCAACTTTGTGCTTAATTGTGAAACAATTAAACATAAAGTTAAAGTTCTTTAACCTTTAAATCTTTCACGAGTGATATATTTCTCAGGAATTGGATTCTTCATCATCATATCAGCTGGAAATATTTTTGCTCAATAGCATTTCGGCTAAGCATGTAAGCCGAGTACCACTTGATAGATTTTGACCCAATATGTGGTTAGGTGTACTTGAGAGATACCTGCATCCCCAATTTTAATGGAGGCCAGCCATTGATCCTTGTAAGGATATATTCTCAATACCTATTAAATAACTAAGATATCTGAATATATATGTCCAGCAATTAGGCTTAACAGGAAGCATATCTGGTTATTTTAATTGGTTCCTGTAAAATAGCATCTGCACTGTGATTTCAACACAGACAATTGCTGACCCAATAGGACATGCTATTTAGGAACTCATATCTTACAGCCCATTACTATGCAGGACAGCCCGGACCAACCACCTGCGCAAGCCTATAAATCACGGGGAGAGAGAAAAGATTCCCCATTCTCCCCCAAATCACCAAGCGCTTCATCTTCCTGAAATCGCACTCGATCTTTGTGCTCTCCGCTCCGCCTAGGGTTTCCAGTAGCTCGAGCTCCTCCCCAGAAATCCACAGAGATATTCTTCCCCATGTTGATTCCTGTCTTCCAAAAGCTCTCCCCCTTAGTTTTGCACCCCAAAGATGCCGAGGGCTCCCTTTGACATCCCCAACATGCTGTCTAGGTCAAGGCTAACATCGACCACTTGCTCGACGAAGCTAGCTCATCTAGAGCAGAAGAAATGCCTCCAACCCAAGGCACTTATCAACTGATGTCCCACCATTGGTGAGTCGATCCCCTCTCCAGACTCACATAAGCTCATTCTTTTTGCTTCTTTCTTCAACCGGGGATTCGCTTTTCCTGCTTTTGATTTTCTTCATGACCACCTTGATTACTATAAAATCGAGGTCATCCACCTCAAACCCAATTCCATCCTTCAGATCTCCATCTTCATGACTCTCTGTGAAGCCTTCCTTGGAGAAACCTATTAGGTGTGGCCCGGGCCTTCCAAAATCGGTGCGTTCAACCCCAGAAGGCCAGGGTTCACCTTAGCTACGATTATCAGGGGAAGAAAGATCTGACTCGGGAGTGCTCGGACTTTGTCGATAAGGATGTCGTCACCGACACATTGCTCGGCTACTTCGTCAATGGAGTAGTCGAGACCTTGGACATCGAGAGGGCTCCTAAACCCAACTGCCAGAGTAGGCCCTGGCCGGCGGTAATGTCTTGCTTGTTGATTATTCTGATATTTGTCTTAGATGGTTCGTATGAGCTCAGTCCAATTGAATCTGCCTTTATGCATAATGCTTGCAGGAATATGCTGAATTCTCATCGAACCCTCCTAGCCAGCCGGCTAGGGAATCTAGGAAGTGGCCAGCTAGCCCCTCAGCATCCAACCGAGCCCTAAGAGGGCTGGGAAACATCCTATGATGGACTAGGCCAAGAAAAGAGTATACCGAGTAAGGCATCAGGCAGTCCCATGATAAGGGACTCTAGCAGTGCAGCCCCAGTATCGACTTCTCCTTCGACCCAGTCGGCCGCACCCAGTGTAGTGCTGACCAGTCCAACTCCTACACCGCCTACTATTGCTTCTCCAGGCCTGACAGCAAGCGACGCATCTCCTCCAAGTAGGCCTTCAGGCCCCTCACCTACTGGCTCCACACCTGGTACACAGCGGTGGAGATTCAAGACTTCCAAGAGGTATGGAATCCTCAATCTTCAGAAAATCTTGAGTTGGCTTGCAATATCTTGATTGTAGTGTGATCTTGCAGGAAGCCAAGTGACGCTGATCCCAAAGGGATAGCACCACCGACCCTATCGCTGTCACCGTCCCGACTGAGGCCGAGCCCGCAGAGCCCTAGCCCGAGCTGAGTACTGCTCCAGCCCCCAAGGTTGAGACAGCCCACTCGGCCAAGCCACAAACTTCGCCCAGTCAGGACGCCGCAGCTGAAGCACTGATCGCCGAGCCCACCAAAGAGCCAGTGCCACCAGAAGATCCAAGACCCAGAACTCCCTTTCTCCCACTTTCCATGTCCACAGAAGATAATGACCTCCCCAGGCTTGAATCCCCTCCGCCAAACTTTCCCCGGGTGTTCTACTGGGTCACCCTGGAAGGAGATGAAGAGACTTTTGAGTTAAATGAGGGAGCTACTAATGGCAACGGGGTGCCCGATCTTCCGTCAGGTATGGATAACTCTCGATTTGGTGGAGAATAGACACTCACGATCCGGCTTCTGATCACCAAGACCCGAACCCTGCAATCACAGCACCACGTCTCCTCTTGTTATCAACCGTGCGCTGCTCGGTTGACCTCACCACGAAGGCTAATCCCTGCATGCGAATCGAAGAACACAAGCAAGAACAAGGAAGATTGCAACTCAACTTGCAGATGAATGATTATACTCTCGAAGTTGGGGTCTCACAAACCGATAAACAGCGAAACTATTTAAATACAGATTAATCTAAGCAAAAATCCCCTCTAAACAGTGGCGGCTACTAAATATATATGAGTTAGGACGTTCTAGGGTTAGGGTTTGCCCTGTGAGGGGCGCATCCCTCATGGGTTTAGCCCACGACACAAATACAAAGCCCAAAGGCCCAAACTGACTCGGATAGGAAAAATGATGCAACTTGTTTTGACGATTCTGGATAGTTCAGGAGGAATTTTGGCATGAAACCAAAACCATCTGAAAGTAGACTTCATAAGATTTCCAACAAGTACTTGTAGGCCCTATAACTCCTTCTGGATCAAAAGTTATGGCTGTTTGAAGTTGACGCTGTCTCCCAGCCCGAAACTGAATTGGTCTCAGGAATAGGAGTTTACTTGTACTTGTTGTCTCCACTTTAATATTTGGTTTCTTGAGCTATTCTCCATGGTCTTCTCCCAGGTTCCTAATAACAATAAAATTATCACAAGAATTAAATAGCATGCCATTCATAGAAATATTTCCATGTAAGTTTAGGAACGCATTCACCTGGCGATTAAGTTGACGGGCACGTGCGCGAGTAATTGGTCCTTGGATCTGTGGCACATCTTGTTCAACATGAGGAGGTTGTAAGTGTGTATCTAAAGAAGTGATGTCCTCATCATCCTCCTCCTCTTGATTTGGAGTCGTCCTCGACTCAAGGTCATCTTCTTCACCCAAGTAAGGCTTCAAATCAGCAACATTGAAAACATCACTCACACCATAATCTGCAGGCAAATCAATCTTGTATGCCTTATCATTTATCTTCGCAAGAACTTTAAAAGGTCCAGCAACTCGAGACATTAATTCTGACTTGCGCAAAGTAGGCAACCTATCCTTTCTTAAGTGTAACCAAACAAGATCACCGGGTTCAAAAATAAGCTCCTTTCTACCTTGACTACCAGCAAGTTTATACTTTGCATTCATACGCTCAATATTTTTCTTAGTGGTCTCATGTAACTTAAGCACAAATTCAGCATGTGTCTTAGCATCAAAATTCACTTTTTCTGAAAATGGTAAAGGCAATAAATCAATTGGAGCATGAGGGTTAAAGCCATATACCACCTGGAATGGGCTCATCTTTGTGGTGGAGTGCAACGAACGGTTGTAGACGAACTCCACATGTGGAAGACATTCTTCCCACATTTTCAAATTATTCTTCAAAACAGCCCGCAACATCGTTGACAAAGTACGATTCACCACCTCCGTTTGTCCATCGGTTTGGGGGTGGCAAGTTGTAGAAAATAGTAACTTCATCCCCACTTTTCTCCACAACGTCATCCAAAAATGACTCAAGAACTTGGTATCTCGATCTGAAACAATTGTATTGGGCACACCAAGTAGACAAACGACATCCTTGAAAAACAAATCAGCAACTTTGGTAGCATCGTCGCTCTTATGACAAGGAATAAAATGTGCCATTTTGGAAAATCTATCAACAACAACAAAGACACTATCCCTCCCCCTCTTTGTCCTAGGCAATCCTAAAATAAAATCCATAGAAATGTCTTCCCAAGTAGCACTAGGGACAGGTAGAGGCATATAAAGACCATGTGGATTAAGACGGGACTTAGCTTTGTTACAAGTGCTGCATCATGCAACGTATCGTTCAACGTCATGCCGCATTTTCGGCCAAAAGAAGTGAGTGGCCAGCACATCCTCTGTCTTCTTCACTCCAAAATGTCCCATCAATCCACCTCCATGAGCTTCCTGTAAAAACAAAAGACGAATAGAGCTTGCAGGAACACATAATTTGTTAGCTCGATACAACAATCTTTCATTCAACACATATTTATTCCAAGTTCTTCCCTCTCGACAGTGATCATAAGCTTCTTTAAAGTCCAAATCAGTAGCATATAGTTCTTTTATTGTCTCCAATCCAAAAATTTTATGATCAAGTTGAGATAACATAGTATAGCGCCTAGATAAAACATCAGCAATCACATTGTCTTTGCCTTTCTTATGCTTAATGATATATGGAAATGACTCAATAAATTCTACCCATTTAGCATGTCGTTTATTCAATTTAGCTTGACTTCAAATATGTTTCAAAGACTCATGATCAGAATGTATGATAAATTCCTTTGGGCATAGATAATGTTGCCAAGTCTCTAATGTTCGAACCAAAGCATACAATTCTTTATCATAGGTTAAATAGTTCAAACTAGGTCCTGACAACTTCTCACTAAAATATGCAGCTGGCTTACCTTCTTGAATAAGCACACCTCCAATCCCAATCCCACTTGCATCACATTCAAGCTCAAAAACCTTACCAAAGTTAGGGAGTTGGAGTAGTGGGGCATGAGTCAACTTCTCCTTAAGCAAATTGAAGGCGTCTTCATGTGCTTGTCCCCATCGAAAAGGAACGCCTTTCTTTGTGAGCTCATTCATGGGTGCGGCAATGGTGCTGAAATCTCTCACAAAGCGACGGTAGAATCCAGCTAGCCTAAGAAAGCTCCGCACCTGTGTAACCGATGTAGGAGTCAGCCAACTCTTTATCGCTTCTATCTTGGTCTCATCAACTTCAATTTCCTGTGGAGTCACAACATAACCAAGAAAAGAAACTCGTTCCATGCAAAAAGTGCACTTCGCGAGGTTACCGAACAAACGTGCATCTCTCAAAGCATTAAAAACAACATGTAAATGTTCCTTATGTTCATCTAAAGACTTGTTGTAAATAAGTATATCATCAAAGTAAACCACCACAAATCTACCAATGAAAGTGCGTAAAACTTCATTCATGAGTCGCATAAAAGTACTAGGAGCATTAGTCAAACCTAAAGGCATTACTAACCACTCATTCAAACCAAATTTAGTTTTAAATGTGGTCTTCCATTCATCACCCAATTTCATTCTAATTTGGTGGTATCCACTACGCAAGTCTACTTTACAGAACACAACAGAGCCACTCAATTCATCAAGCATATCATCTAACCTAGGAATAGGATGACGATACCTAATAGTTATATTATTGATGGCTCTACAATCAACACACATACGCCATGTTCCATCTTTCTTAGGTACAAAAATAACAGGAACAACACAAGGACTAAGGCTTTCACATACATACCCTTTGTCAAGCAAATCTTGCACTTGATGCTGAATTTCCATAGTCTCTTCGGGGTTGGTCCTATATGGCGCGCGGTTTGGCAAAGCGGCTCCTGGGATTAAATCAATTTGATGCTCAATTCCTCTCATAGGCGGCAGCCCCGGGGGTATCTCACCTGGAAATACATCAGCAAACTCTTGCAAAAGGTTAGTAATAGCATGTGGCAAGGAAGGAGGCAAGTCTTCAAGTGTAAAGAATGTTTCCTTGCGAACCAAAGCATAGCAAATAGATTCATTAACATTTAACTCAGAAGTCTTAGATTTAGTAGCTAATATGGAAGCTCCTTTCAACTTAAGTGTGTCTTTCCTAGCATGTGGTTCTTGTTTCTCCTTTTTAGGTGGAAAAACATCTTTAGCTACTTGCTGATTTTTAGACTTAGATTTATTTTCAGCACGTGCTATATCATCCTTCAAAATTTCAGCAGGGGTCATTGGTAGCAACTCAATCTTTTTGCCATTATGTGTGAAAGTATACGTGTTAGTTCTAGCATGGTGCAGCACATCTCAATCATACTCCCAAGGTCTACCCAAAAGCAAAGAACATGCCTGCATAGGCACGACATCAAAATTTTCACTATCATGGTAATTTTCAACAGAAAATTACACTTTCACAACTTTACTTACCTTCAACTTACCACAAGAGTTGAACCATTGGATGTAGTAAGGCCGTGGATGTGGTTGTGTAGGCAAACCTAGCTTGTCAACAAAATCTGAACTAGCAAGGTTGCTACAACTTCCACTACAACATGGCATGCTCTATTGTGAACCACGAACCTTGATTGGAACAAATTGTGGCGCTGATTTTGCTCCACCTTCTCCATTTGAGCACTTAGCACCCATTGTGCTACAATGCTCAGGTACTTGCTTGTATCTTCCGCACCTATGTGCTCCACATCCTCATCGCTCTCGTCTTCATCACCTGCATTGTTAGTGCCATGTGCTAATTCATCATCAACATCACTAGCACTAGTGTACTCACCATCATCTGTAGCAATAAGAACCCTCTGATTTGGGCAATCACATTGCACATGGCCCATCCCTTTGCACTTGAAGCATTGGATATCTCTCGTTCGTCCCGTAGAAGCAACCGATGATGTGCTTTTTGCAGGTGCCTGTACGCGAATAGATTTACTCACCTCAGTAGCTCATGAAGATGGCGCTGCTGGTGCCCTATTGGTGGAAGGCGTAGAACTCTGAATAGGGACACTTTTGCCTTGCCCAATGGAAGGCCTCGATGTAGACGTGCTCCCCCAATTGTTCCTTCTCAATGGCTGCCTTCCCTACAATTCCTGTTCAGCTAATATAGCTAGATGGAACAATCGGTTAAGAGAATTGTATGCTTTATATTGAATAATGTCCTGAATTTCATGTCTCAACCCCTCATAAAATCGAGCCATCTTATCCTCCTCATCGTCCTCTACCTCACAACGCAACATTCCTATTTGTAGCTCCTGAAAGTAATCTTCTATAGATTTTTCTCCTTGGTCTAAGCGTTGCACCTTATTTCTCAAATCACGTTTGAAGGATGGAGGAATAAACATACTCCGCATAGCTGGCTTCAACCTTTCCCATGTGTCAGGTTCTAGGCCTGTTTTAACTAGTTCATTCCACCAGATAATAGCAAAGTCTTTGAACTCACTAGTTGCTTGCCTAACTCTATGATTTTTAGGAATTAAATGGGAATTAAATTTCTGCTCTACGGTCATCTCCCAATCCAAATAAGCTTCAGGGTCATATTTTCTAGAAAATGAAGGCAAGGTAAATTTAACTTTAGCAAAAGGATCATCGTTACCTCGCCCTTGGCGGTTTCCTCCCATACTTTGACGATTGCGGCGAAGGCGTTGACGTAGTCGTGCCTCTTCTGTCGCTCGCCAGTCAGCCTCTCCCTCGTCATCATACATCATGTCTTGGTTGGCATCATCTCCGAAGGGGGGCAGATAGGTCTCCAATTCATCAATCCTCCTAGTCAGCGTGGCTACTCGTTTGTCTAGACTTTCAAGCGTGTGGTTTATGTTCTACTTGGCAAGAGCAGTGTTGACCCCCTTTAGAATGGTTTCATTCAGCCCCTTCATCTTCTAGTCCATGTAGCCTTGCATCTCGCTGCGAAGAACGCACTCCGAGATTTCGTCGGTCCCTGGCATTGTTAGCAAGAAGACAAAGAAAACACAAAGGAATTATCCCTATCAACTACTACTATGCAAGGATAGTGGACACTCACAAATGGAAGCACCTTACCGAGCTCTGACAAGGTTATGAGACTAGTGAGCAAAGGATAGTACAACCGGTGGCTGGTTCGTGATACCTTGAGGGCATGATCCAGCGATTGTAAGGGTCGTGACCATGCTGACCAAAAGTATATACGTGGAGCTTGGGAGGCCAAATATGTTAGTAGCACACAATTCAATAACAGATAGTAATGCTGAATAAATGTCCAAAGCACTTGTCCTAGTTGCTAGCCTAAACGCGTTCTAAACCAGAAGTGATAAAACAAGGGAGACAAACAAGTATGAAAGGACAGCAGCAAGGAAATAAGGACAAGGCAAAAACACAGCACAAAACAACACATAGCTAGCTCCCTGGTGTGGCCTATGTGCTCCTCTCCTTTTCTTTTTTTTCTTTTTTTCTCTTCTTTCACACCTTTTTTTTATTTTTGTTTTATTTTTCTGATATTTTTTTCTCAACTAGGAGCACAGCAACAACAACCTCAGGAGGTGGCAGCTTAGTCTGATATAAGATGTGGCCTGTAGAAATACACGAGCATGCTTTAAAAATTGTGCTAGAACTTTGGAGTGTGGATACCCAATTTTCCGACCTGAAATTTTTTTGTAGATGTCCGTAGACTATTTATTTGCCTGATTCCAAGTCTATATACGAAAGTTTTGGCTATTTTAAGGAAGGTCCTCCGTATCAGTGTTTTGGTGGAGGCTGATTCGGGATCAGGTGGTGAAACCGGGGATGGTATGGTGGCGGTGGCTGCTGGGGAGGTGGATGGAGATGTAGGGTGATCAAAGGACGTAATATATGAAACTAAAATAGAACACACAATGACCAACACTAGCACAAGATGGCTAGTAGATGGGAAAACAAAGACAATGGTGGTGGTGCCTAGGGTTTGTGGGGGTGCAGTGGATGGATCACGAACTGGACTCAAACACAATCTAAGCCAGCAACCGAACTCGACCTAGGACACAAACTCAACACTATAGACTCTGAAACAGAATTATACAAAAGGCTAAACGTGGTTGTAGGACAGGGAAAACCCTACGACTACAAATTTTTTTGTGGCTTTTCTGGACTCTAGGTATAGGAAACAAAGATTGAAACAGGATAGAAAAGATGATACCTAATGGGCAACCTTCGCTCTGATACCACTTGATTGCAACGGGGTGCCCGATCTTCCGTCAAGTATGGATAACTCTCGATTTGGTGGAGAATTGACACTCATGATCCGGCTTCTGATCACCAAGACCCAAACCCTGCAATCGCAGCACCACATCTCCTCTTGTTATCAACCGTGCGCTGCCCGGTTGACCTCACCACGAAGGCTAATCCCTGCATACGAATCGAAGAACACAAGCAAGAACAAGGAAGATTGCAACTCAACTTGCAGATGAATGCTTATACTCTCGAAGTTGGGGTCTCACAAACCGATAAACGGCAAAACTGTTCAAAGACAGATTAATCTAAGCAAAAACCCCCTCTAAATGGTGGTGGCTACTGAATATATATGAGTTTGGACGTCCTAGGGTTAGGGTTTGCCCTGTGTGGGGCGCACTCCTCATGGGTTTAGCCCACGACACAAATACAAAGCCCAAAGGCCCAAACTGACTCGGATAGAAAAAATGATGCAACTTGTTTTGACAATTATAGACAGCTCAGGAGGAATTTTGGCATGAAACCAAAACCATCTAAAAGTATACTTCATAAGCTTTCCAACAAGTACTTGTAGGCTCTGTAACTCCTTGTGGATCAAAAGTTATGGCCGTTTGAAATTGATGCTGTTTCCTAGCCCAAAACTGAATTGGTCTCGGGAATAGGAGTTTACTTGCACTTGTTGTCTCCACTTTAATATTTGGTTTCTTGAGCTATTCTCCATGGTCTTCTCCCAGGTTCCTAATAACAATAAAATTATCACAAGAATTAAATAGCATGCAATTCGTAGAAATATTTCCATGTAAGCTTAGGAACGCATTCACCTGGTGATTAAGTTGACGGGCACGTGCGTGAGTAATTGGTCCTTGGATCTGTGGCACATCTTGTTCAACATGAGGAGGTTGTAAGTGTGTATCTAATGAAGTGATGTCCTCATCAGTTGCCTAGAGGGAATGAGTCAAGCTGATGGAGGCTGCCATTCATGCTTTGAGGAGTGTCTAGGTACGTAATTCGACCAACTTTGTCTGCAACTACAAGCCGATTGGTTGATCTTGTATCTTTCACAATTACTCAACTTGTGCAGAAAGGTTTTGAGCAATCTGAGAACATAGGTAAGGTCCTTACCCAACTCGCTCCTCCACTCGCTCAGCTTAACGAACTCCAGACCTCCAAGGATGAGCTTGAAAGAATCAGCAAGGAGAGGGAGGATTGGCTAAAGGACTCGATCAATTAGCTTCGGGATGAGAACTGGGAGAAGATAGAGACCATTAGAGGTAAATCTCCCGCCTGCCTGAGTAGTTCCAGACATCCTTCTCTGTGTTCTTGATCTTCAATTTTGCTTGGCTGTAGATCTAGAGACAAATTTGAACAACCAGTCCCTTGAGATCGAACGCCTGAAAAAGGAGCTAAAAGAGCTCGAGAAGGCGAAGTCCAAGGTCGACACCGAGTACGCGAGTAAGTTGCAGATCTGGTCTTGCACTCTACCCAACTAGATATCTAGATTTGCTTATGTTTCTCTTCTATGTGAGCAGCCTTCAAAACCAATTCACAGATCCAGTTCGGCGCCTTTGCTGAGGAAATCAAAGTAATAAAGGATTCGTAGAATATCATAGTAGATTCTAGATTCTATGAAGACTTTGTTAGATATTATGTAGCCAGGCCTAGCCGGATCCAGTTCAAGTTTTGTCTCCCAGGTGGCTTAATGTCTTGAAGAGGCTCCAGCCCTATTGAAAGAATATGCTGCTGAGCACGCCACCGTGGGTATTGCCCAAGCATTGGCCGTGATGAAGTCTCTCTACCCCTGGGTAGACATCGAGGCAGTCAGTAAGGGCTTTGCTAAAGGCACCACCCTGGAGGAAGGCCTAGAGTTGATCAACCAGGTTAGGCCAACTGCCCAAACAATCGCCGAAGATCTACCATTGTAAACATAAACTTTTAAGTAGTCGGTATTCGAGGAGGACAAAAACAATGTGTATATATTTATGCCAAGTGCTTAAGGACCAACTTTAAAAGGCGTTCATCCCATAATACTATACTCGGCAAGACATAGCATAATCGTTATAAAACTTCCTGACTTAGATAAAACAAACTCAAGCTTTTAGTCATAACCAAGGACATGTTATCATCATGTAGCCCCTGACTTACTGCTCGGTTGAAACAATCGGTGTAGTGAGTTAGAGTAAAAAACTTTATTTATATATATATGAATGGAGTACAATACTTAGGTATAGAAAAGACGTAACTATTCTATGTTCCATGAGTTGTTGATTAGGACGCCGTCTTCAGTCTTCAATCGGTAGGCACCCAAACGTGTCACCTTAGCGATAAAGAATGGCCCCTCCCATAAGGGAGACAATTTATGCCTATCTTTGGTGGTTTGAATTTTTCTCAAAATGAGATCTCCCACCGAAAGCGTGGCCACGAACATTATGATTATGATAACGATGCAGGCCTTGAAGATATCTTGCCAACTTGATGTTGCGACATCCCTTGCTTCTTCCAACTTATCAAGCTTGACCAGTCGGCTTTCATTTGACTTGTCCTCTGAGTGGGCCTAAACTCACGGTGAGGCAAACTCCAACTCGGTTGGCAACACGGCCTCGGCACCATAGACTAGGAAGAAAGCGGATTGCCCTATCGCCCTACTAACCATGGTTCGTAGAGACCAGACAACGGATGGGACCTCTTGCACCCACCGCCCTGCATACGGTTGTAGTCGGTCAAACACTCTAGTCTTGATACCTTGTAAGACCATGCCATTTGCACGCTCAACTTGCCCATTGCTCCATGGGTAGATCATGATACCAAAGTCGTCACGGAAATCTTGAAATATGCCGCTAGTAAACTGAGTGCCGTTGTCCATTATAATGTGATTGGGAACTCCAAATCTGTATATAATACTCATGATGAAGTCTTTTGCCCTGGCCGCTATGATGGTAGCAATGGGTTTTGCCGCAATCCACTTTGTGAACTTGCCTACTGCGACAAACAAGTGTGTGAACCCTCCTGGCACTTTTTTGAGTGGCATGACCATGTCAACCTTCTAAACTTCAAAGGGCCAAGATATTGGTATTGTCTGTAATTTCTGAGCTGGTAGATGTGTTTGCCGAGCAAAGAACTGGCATCCCTCGCATGTCCAAACTATGTCTTTGGCGTCAGTAACTGCAGTCGGCCAGAAGAATCCTTGTCGGTAAGCCTTTCTGACTAACATCCTTGATGCAGCATGGTTGCCACAGATGCCTGAGTGGATGGACTGCAGAATCTGATTGCCCTCCTCGGATGTGACGCAGTGCATGAGGACTCCAGAAGTGCTTCGAATATAGAGGTCTTCGCCGACTAGTAGGAAACATTTGCTTCTACTTTTGATCCGCTTGGCTTTGCTACGATCTTCTTGAAGATCATCTTCTAGTAAGAATCGTATGATTGGAGACCGCCAGTCTTGAGAGATGATTAGCACTTCCCTTGTCTCCTAGGTATGTTCATCCCCCGACTGCTCGAGATCAGGCTTTTTCTTGACCGACGGCTCCATCAATTGCTCAACAAAGACTCCAATCAGGACCATTTCTCACTTGGATCCCATGTTGGCTAGTTCGTCTGTGGCTTCATTGAATTGGCGCAAAACATGTGTAATTTCTAACTTGTCAAATTTATTCTCTAGCTTCCGTACCTCTTGGCAGTATGCCACCATGTTGTCATCTAGACATGTCCAGTCTTTCATAACTTGGTTTACCACGAGTTGAGAATCTCCGCGAACAACCAGTCGGCGGATGCCGAGTGATATCGTGATACAGAGCCCGTGGATAAGTGGCCCATACTCAGCGACATTGTGGGATGCAGGAAAATGTATTTGAAGAACATATTTAAGTTTTTCTCGAGTGGGCGATGTTAGAACGACGCCGGCCCCTACTCTGCCGATTCGTAGAGAACCATCGAATTACATCGTCTAGTATTCAAGGTTGCCTGTTGGTGTAGCCGTTTGAACTTCGTTCCATTCGGCCACAAAGTCAGCAAGTGCTTGGGACTTAATTATTGTCCATGGCTGGAAGACAATGTTGAACGCCATCAACTTGAGCGCCCATTTAGCGATTCTACCGGTGGCTTCTTGGTTATGTAGGACATCTCTGAGTGGATACGATGTGACAATTGTAACTTGATGTGACTGAAAATAGTGCACCAACTTCTGGACAGTTATAAGCAAACCATAAAACAGCCTCTGGACATGGGGATATCTCATCTTGGATTCACTTAGGACCTTGCCAACAAAGTAAACTGGTCTTTGAACTTTTTGTATATGCCCGGGCTCTGCCCGCTCAACTACCAACACCATGCTGACTACCTGAGTGGTTGCCACCAGATATAGCATAAGTGGTTCCTAGGGCATTGGTGACGCCAACACGGGTGGTGATGTGAGGAATTTCTTGAAGTCTTCGAAGGCTTATTGGGCTTCTGGTGTCCATTCAAAATTGTCAGCTTTCTTTAGTAGTTTGAAAAAGGGCATACCCCATTTGCCATGTCAGGAAACGAATTGGCTGAGTGCCGCCATGCAGCTAGTTAGCTTCTGTACATCCTTTTGGCTAGTCAGGGCCGCCATATTCATGATAGCATTGATTTTCTCTAGATTTGCCTCGATGCCACATTGTGAAACGATGAAACCGAGTAGTTTCCCCAAGGTACTCCATAGACGCATTTTTCTGAGTTTAGCTTCATATTGAATCTCCGAAGGCTTTGAAAAGTTTCTTCCAAGTCCGTGATGAGGTCCTCCTTGACTTTGGTCTAGATCACCACGTCATCGACATATGCCTCCACGTTGCACCCGAGTTGAGTGTGAAGACACCGCTGGATAGCACGTTGATACGTTGCGCCAGCATTTTTCAACCCGAACGGCACAATGACATAGCAATATGCCCTGAATGGCGTGATAAAAGAAGTCTTCAGGCAGTCCTCCTCCTTTAAGCTGATTTGATGATATCCCGAGTAACAGTCAAGAAAACTGAGTAATTCACATCCAGCAGTTAAATCGACCACCTGATCTATCCTGGGTAGACCAAATGGATCTTTGGGACACGCCCTGTTTAAGTCAGTATAGTCGACGCACATGCGTCATTTACCATTCTTCTTCCGAACCAGAGCTGGGTTTGCCAACCAATCTGGGTCATAGACCTCTTTAATGAACCTGGTTGCTAGGAGCTTGGTTATCTCCTCCTGAATAGCATCTTTGCGGTCTTGTGCGAAGCACCGTAGTCGTTGCTTGACTGGTTTGGCGTCTGGCTTGATGTTTAGGGAATGCTCGATCACCTCCCTTGGTACACTAGGCATGTCGGAAGGCTTCGAAGCAAATATGCCCCTATTCACCTGGAGGAAGGTAACGAGCTTGTCTTCCTATTTGGGGTTGAGTCCAGTCTCGACAAGCGCAGTGTTGGTGGGGTGAGAAGGGTCCAAGGGGATATTCTTTGTTTCTGAATCTGCTGAAATTCCTGACTTGGCTGCTTTCTTCGTTGAGACTTGGTCGTCCTTGTTTGTAGTTGTTGCAGCTAGTTGGATATTGTTTCGTCCGATTGTCGCTTCGCGAGACTGGGCCAGCTCGCAACTCTCCTTGTCACAGGTGAAAGCTTGCTTAACATCGCTGCATAGAGAGTGTACTCCTGTTGTTCCTGGCATCTTGAGCATCATATATGTATAGTGAGGCACTGCCATGTACTTGGCAAGTGCAGGTTGTCCGAGTATGGCGTGATATGCGGTCTCGAAATCGGCAACCTCGAAGCAGATGTTCTCCATGCAGCAATTTTCCCACATTTCAAATGTTACTGGTAGAGTGATATGTCTGAGTAGGGCTGAAAAAAGGCCGGGGTTTACCCCGTGGAAGGGAGCTGTACTTGGCTGCAGCTCAGATGGTGGTATCTTCATCTCGTCGAGCGTTTTGGCAAATAAAATGTTGAGTGCGCTTCCTCTGTCGATGAGAATCTTCTTTTGCTCGATGATTCTGATGACCGGGTTGAGGATGAGTGGTGTGGAGGCCATGGGCCCCGGGTACCTCATGACAAGCATATGGGCCACTCGGATAGAAGATGGGCCTAGCCTTGTAATTAGAGATATAGCTAGATTCGGCAGACTTTGCCTTGTATAGAAAGGAATATACAGTCCTAGTCAGGTGCGTTATATCTCTAAGAGGAGATCCCTTGGCCGTAATCCGGTTGGGACTCCTACAATGTAACCCTGTCCCCCCAGTATATAAGGGGAGGCAGGGCGCCCCATGAGGGCAGGTTGAGTTGGTTCACCAGAATCACCACCGTAAATCCTCAAAGGAATAACACCACAACTGGACGTAGGGTATTACCTCACATCGAGGGCCTGAACCAGTATAAAATCTCTCTGTGTTCCTTTGCAATCCATCAAGTTTCTATCCGCCGAGTAGCCCCATATATTTATTGCCGGCGTAAAACATTGACAGTTAGCGCGCCAGGTAGGGGCTTCGGCGCGATCTACATCTACAAGCTCGATGGATCTAGCAACCGGAGTCAACGGCGGCAAACTCTCCCCCAGAGATACAATTGCATTTGGAAGCCTCGACTTCGTCGCCGACCAGATCGGCAATCTCACCTTGGCCGACACGGACCCGATCCAACCGGCCGAGGAACCAGCCGACTCCGCGCCAGTCGGCCTACACGATGCTGCAACAATCTTTCACGACATGCTGCGGCGATCTCCAATACGCCCGGGTCCAGGGACAACTCTTTCTTTCGGTGTTCGACCCGGACTCGGTTTTGAGCCGGCCAAGATCGTGCCAAAAAAGGAAGATATCGTCAATTTCCTGTTCGGACTCGGCGACGCCGCGGATATCTACAATCTACATCCGACGCGGCAAACCTAATCCTCTGGAGTTCGACTCGGATACGGCCCCGAGCAGCTCGAGATCGGATCTAGGGAGGTCGGAGTTGTAATCACCCCCATCAACTATTCCGACTACGACTCTCAGTCGGACTACGACTACCAGTCGGATTCCGACTCTAAGTCGGACAGCAGTTCGGCAAGCTTCTCCCGCCACGAGAAATCTGCATGGCATCCAAAGGCTCTACTCCTACTCAGGAATCATGCCGACTACGTGAGCAGCAAGAGGAGGAAACACGCCGACTGCGAGAGCAACAAGAGGAAGAAGCAAGACGCCGGCATGATGCCCTACGCAGGGCTGGGCGGACTGCTCAGCAACAAATCCTCCAAACCCGAGTCAGCGACCACGACGTCTTCATTACTCCTCAACAGAACATCGTGGCCGCTGCGACTCTACTGGATACACTCCAGTTCGGGCTTGATCACCAGGCCACCCCGACGATCGCAAGGATAAAAGCCATGCTTACCGCTGCTGCATGTTAGCAGCACCAACAGTCGGGTGATACCCTCATACCGACCAACCGGTCGACATCCCCAACGACAGTCTCATCTACCTCAAAGAGACGCTGAGCGGCTGGCTCCAGTCAGCCGCATACAGAGGCACGTTAGGCGTCACTTGGCAACCCCAACGACAACTGGCGATGTCAAAGCAACTGTCGGGATGATCAGGACCTCCGAGACCGACTACGACGCGACCTTCG
Organism: Oryza meyeriana var. granulata; assembly: GCA_003991445.1. Classification (NCBI taxonomy): domain Eukaryota; kingdom Viridiplantae; phylum Streptophyta; class Magnoliopsida; order Poales; family Poaceae; genus Oryza; species Oryza meyeriana. The sequence continues at coordinate 89,658 of RYFJ01001683.1, read as the reverse complement.
GCAAGACATCATCGCTCGGCGCCGTGAACGAGAAAAAGATGAGAAACACCAACTGGAAGACAAAAACAAGCATTTCGGCCTCCACCACGAGCGGTATCGCCACCGTATTCGGAGTCGGAGCCCTCATGAAGGCGAAGGCATACCAGCTTTCACCCACGAGCTCCAAGACGTCGACTGGCCGTCGGGTTTCAAGCCTACAGGCATCGACAAATACGACGGCAAGACCAATCCCAAGTCCTGGATCACGGTCTACACTCTAGCGATCCGAGCAGCTGGAGGAAATCACAAAGTCATGGGTAACTACCTCCCAGTCGCTCTAGCCGACTCAGCGAGGACATGGCTAACAGGACTTCCCAGGCAATCCATAGGCTCCTGGGGAGAACTCCGGGAACGCTTCATCGCCAACTTCCAGGGAACATACGAGAGGCCATCTTCCGAGTACGACTTATATCAGTTGCATCAAAGGAAGAACGAGTCTCTTCATGACTTCATCAAAAGGTTCTCTGAGAAGAAAAATTCAATCCCGAAGATCAAGGACGAGGTCGTCATCACCGCCTTTTGAAAAAGAGTCAAAGACACCTCGTTCATCGACAAATTCACTCGGAAGCCTCCCAACTCTGTCAAGGCTCTATTCGACATGGCGAACAAATACGCCGACTTAGCCCACGCTGTTGCTGAGGCCCTTGAAGATAAAAAGGCATCCTGACAGAAGAAGCGGGAGGGCACCGACGACGCGGTCCCGACTAAAGCTGGGAATCGCAAACACAAGTCGGACGGCTTCATTGTGGCAGTCGGTCACAATCGTCTTCGACTTTTAACAACCGAAGATTATCAGAACAACAAGTGACATGCTCGGGGGCTCACAAGCTCAAGGATGGCATCCCCACTCCGAAATACCGAACAGCTAAGTCGCTTCCTGATAAATATTTCTTCACTCGGCCTTGCCAAATGCTGCAGCCGCTTACACCTAATAGGTGCACAAGCTGCACTTTTTTCTGTCTTTTTCTCTTATATGATTGCAAAAGTACTCGAGTAGCATAAATCCTGATCCGTGAAACTTTGCTCCATGAAAGACGAACTCAAGTCACCCGAAACGCGTGTCTAGGAAAGAGCCATGAGCCAGCTCCCGACGCTAGGGGGCTATGACTAGTCAGGCAGAGTGTTTAAACGTAAGGGGTCAACTACTCGGGGAAATTAATGTCAAAAGAGAGGAAAAACATGTATTTACATACACTGTGAAATACATTTTTATTCGGGTGATCATTTTCATCATCAGATGCTACTCATCTAATATCTTTATATTGCAGGCCCAGCTCCGGATACGCATGACAAGAACTCAGGGCTACGAGCCTATCTCCTATGCTTAGGGGCTGGACAAGCTTGCCAAGAATCACTCGGAATGCTCCATGAGGGCTATTGACCGAGTGCTTACGCCAGTCGGGACGTCCTCTTCCCTGGCTACGCTCCACAGGGGCTAATAACTGACCTCCGGTGCCAGTCGGAGCTTGGTTACCACTCGGCTAGGTAGGGTATGCCCCATGAGGGTCGCTAGCCAAATCCTATGCTAATGCAAGGTTCGGGTACCCTGCTCAGCTCTACTGAAGTCAGAGAAGACTTACATCGTCAAAGCGCATCTAGGGTTCTCATGCACCGCATCACATCTGAGGAGGGCAAGCAGATCCTGCAATATACCTACTCAGGCTTATGTGGCAACCAGGTTGCATCCAGAACAACTACGCTGGGTAGGTCAGTTTTGGCTGGCTTATTTGGTAGCAGCCACCAAGATATGAGTTCCTACAGTAGCATGCTCCATGTGGGCCGCCCGCAGGCTGAGTTAAAATTATAGCGCTGGTGCTACCAACAGGAGCCGATGAGGTATCTTTCTCGGGTACACCTGACCACGCCGTGGATTTATTTTCATAATGTGGTACTCGGCCTACATGCGTGGTCATCAGTTGCCATGAGCAACATTATTCCCGCTGACATGACGCGGAAGAGTCTAACTTTCGAGTAGTGCACTACTCGGGAGAGACTATAAATTTCTCATTCCCGCTGACATGACGCGGAGGAGTCTAACTTCTGGGTGGGACTCCACTCAGGAAAGACTATAAACCCTTCTTTCCAGCTGACATGACGCTGAAGAGTCCCATATACGAGTAGTGTTCTACTCGGCAAGACTATAAATACCCATTCCGACTGACATGAAGTCGAAGAGTCCTACATACGAGTAGTTCCCTACTTGGCAAGACTATAAAATCATATTCCAGTTGACATGATACCGAAGAGTCTCATATACCAGTAGTATACTACTCGGGAAAGACTACAAGGTTAAAGATCTTTGACTTTATGTTTAATTGTCTTCACAATTAAGCACAAAGTCGGGGGCTACACCTAATAGGTGCGCCTATTTGGCGCACACTATTTATACTTCTATATGGAGCCCTTCATAGCCTCGCTGCCAGCTGACATGAAGCAGGACTCGGGAGCAGAAGCACTCGGACAAAGAGTACTCGGGTGCAATGCACTCGGGAATACTTCACCGTGGAGGATGAGCACTTGGCATCAGCTGTGACTCAACTATGAAGGTCTCAGGGGCTACTATGGAGGCCATGGGCCCCGGGCACCTCATGACAAGCATATGGGCCACTCGGATAGAGGATGGGCCTAGCCTTGTAATTAGAGATATAGCTAGATTCGGCAGACTTTGCCTTGTATAGAATGGAATATACAGTCCTAGTCGGGTGCGTTATATCTCTAAGAGGAGATCCCTTGGCCATAATCCGTTTGGGACTCCTACCATGTAACCCTATCCCCCAGTATATAAGGGGAGGCAGGATGCCCCATGAGGGTAGGTTGAGTTGGTTCACCAGAATCACCACCGTAAATCCTCAAAGGAATAACACCACAACTGGACGTAGGGTATTACCTCACATCGAGGGCCTGAACCAGTATAAAATCTCTCTGTGTTCCTTTGCAATCTATCAAGTTTCCATCCACCGAGTAGCCCCATATATTTATTGCCGATGTAAAACATCGACAAGTGGGTAGTATCCTGGATGCGTTACTCGGTCGGGGTGATTCTCACGGTCAAATGTGATTGCCGTCTCTGACCATCGCAAATATTGGGGGGCATCTGATGAGACCGAGTTCACCTCTCGGGTGGCTAGCTTCTGTTTGTGCTTGAACTCGTATGCAGATGGCCCTCCAAATATGTGATTGAGATCAGCTTGGGGATCTTGATAGTCGCCGGCTGCGCCCGAGTCCGGCTTGTCCTTGTGTTTCTGCTCGCCAGACGCAGATGTCTGCTCGGAGGCAAACTTCTTGAGCATGAAATAATTTTTGGCCGCATGTTTCCCCTTTGGGTGGAAAGGGCACGGCCCGTTCATAACCTTTTGGTAGTCGTCCATCGTCGGGGGTCACGTCGGTTGCGTCCACTGTTACCACCACGTCATCCGACTTGTGTTTACGGTTCCAGCCTTAGTTGGGCCGCGTCGTCGGTGTCCTTCTGCTCCTTCTGTTGAGGGTCCTTTTTGTCATCGAGGGCCTCAGCTACAGCGTCGACTGAGTCGGTGTACTTATTCGCCATGTCAAACAAAGCCTTGACAGGGTTGGGATGCTTCCGAGTAAACTTAGCAATGAACGAGGTATCTTTCACTCCCTTGCCGAATGCAGCAATGACGACCTCGTCCTTGATTTTTGGTATTGAGTTCCTCTTCTCGGTGAACCGCTTGATGAAGTCACGGACGGACTCGTTCTTTCTTTGGTGGCACTGGTACAGATGGTACTCAGACGATGGCCTTTCGTAGGTTCCTTGGAAGTTCGCAACGAAGCATTTGCGGAGTTCCCCCTAGGAGCTGATTGACCGCCTGGGAAGCCCCGTCAACCACATTCTTGCCGAGTCGGCTAGGGCAACTAGTAGGTAATTTACCATAGCCTTATGATTGCCCCTAGCCGCGCGGATAGCCAAGGTGTAAACGGTCAGCCAAGACTCCGGGTTGGTCTTCCCATCGTACTTTTCTATACCGGTTGGCTTGAAGCCAGATGGCCAGTCGACTTGTTGTAGCTTGTGGGTGAACACCGAAACTCCTTCATCTAGGTGGGGGCTCCAACTCCAGCTGCAGTGATGGAACTGCTTGTGGTAAAGGCCAAAGCGTTCATGCTCATCCTCCAATTGGCGGCTTTCATCCTCCTCGCGTTCCCGCGCGCGGGAGTTGATGTCGTGGCGGAGATCCCGTTGTAGTCGTCCCCAGGCATCGTGGTTATCCTGGCATACATCATAATTGTATCGCCGTCGATGGTTGTTACGATTGCCGAGTGACGTGTGACGGGACTCCGAGTGGTGCTGACTGGAGCCAGCTACTCGGCGCCGTGCTGAAGCAGACGAGGTTGCTGCATCCAAAGCCGTCTTGTTTGAGGGTATGAGCGTGTCTCTAGACTACCGTCGTTGTTGATATGCTACAGCAGTTGGGATAGCCTAGTGGTCGGGTCCGAACTGTGAGGTGTCTAATAGTGTGGCAGTGGCCACGGCGTTCTGCTGTGGGGTCACGAAGGCGTCGTGGTCACCTACTCAGGTTTGCAGGATCTCTTGTTGAGTAGTCCGCCCAGCCTTGCGCAAGTTGTCATTGCGGGTGTCGTGCTCGGCTTGCAGGCGTCGTGCATCCACCTCCTGTTGCTCACGTAGTTGGCGAGCTTCCTCCTCTTGCTGGTCACGTAGTCAACGCGTGTCTTGCCCAGGGGTTGATCCCTTCGATGCCATGAATACTTCGCACGGTGGTCAAAAGCTTCCCGAGCTGTTGTCCGACTGGGAGTTCGACTCAGAGTAATTCAAAGGGGTGATGACGACCCCAACCTCCCTAGATCCAATCTCGAGCGGCTCTGGGCCATATCCGAGTTGAATTCCAGGGGATTGGTTCTGCCGTATTGGACTTAGATGAAGATGTCCACGGCATTGTCTGAGTCCGAACGGGAGATTGATGATCTCCTCCTCCCCTAGCCCATTCTCGGTCGGCTCAAGGCCGAGTCCAAGTCGAACACCAGGAAAAAGAGTTGTATCTAGAATTGTAGGTGTTGGAAATCATTGCAGCAAGTCGCCAAAGATTGCTGCGGCGTTGAGTAAGCCGATAGGTGTGAAATTGACCTAATTCCTAGATGATCGGGTCAAATCCGAGTCGGTCAGGTTGAGGTTGCCGAGTGTGTCGGCGATGAAGTCAGGGCTCCCAAAGGTGATCGCTTGCTAGGGGAAGAACATAACACCGTCGACTCAGGTGGTTGGATCCATCAAGCTTGATGACGATGAACTCGGCGAAGCCCCTAGCTGGCGCGCCAACTGTCGATGCTTTGTATCAGCAATAATTATATGGGGCTACTCATGAGACCTAAACTTGATGAATTGCAAAAGAACACAAAACGAGTTTTATCCTTGGTCAGGCCTCAAGAGAGGTAATACCCTACTTCTAGCTGTTGTATATTACCCTTTGAGGTTTCTCTGGTGAGATTTTTTGTCCTATCTGCCCCAGGGGCTCCTTGCCTCCCCTTATATACTGAGGAGGTAAGGTTACATGGTAGGAATCCCAGTCGGACTTGACCAAGGGATTTCCTTCTAGAAACACAACGTTCCTGGCTAGCACTATATCCTTTCCTTGTCATACAAGGTTACATATACGGAGTCCTTTTATATCCCCAATTACATGATCAGGCCCATACTCTATCCGAGTGGCCACAATGCTTTCCATGGGTTACCCGGGGCCCATGGCCTCCACACCAGGGCGGAGGAGATCGGCTTGAATATGGTGGGGCTGCGGCGGCAGGTTTCTAGGGCTACGGTTCCAAGTCGGAGAACTCCAAAACTCCAAATCCGGGCGAGATTTGCCCTCATTTCTTCAGGGTTTGGCGGAGGAGAATAAGGGGATTGTTTCCCCTAAACCAATTTGAGAAAAACGCAGAGGAATCGATCAGATTGGAGAGGGATTTGCGAAACTGAATCTGAGAGGAACAGGATTCCTCTGTCTCGAGGTCAGGGATGACCTTGATAGGTGGGCCCCACCTATCAACGAGGGGGAAGGCACAGGCCGTCCCCAGTGGGCCATAGGGGAGAGAGAAAAGGGTTGGGTAGAATATGGCCAGAGGCTAGAAAAGGATTTTTCTAATGTTTTCCATTAAATAAATTGCAGAAATGTTCTTTCGTTTATTAAAAATACTTCCCTTGCTCATTATATTCCCAGAAAAATCCAGGAGCTAAAGGATTAAGCAAAGTATTTAATGAGATTTTATCTAGGCCCACTTTTTGTTGAAAATTTTCACTAATTTTTATTATTTCACTCCTTGGGCTTTTTAAGATATTCTAAAAATGCATTTTCTCATAATTAATTATGTAGGGAATTTTAGGGTGTGACATACCGCTAACAAGAAATCACATCTAACTCTATCATAAGCTTTTTTAAAATCAATCTTCCATATGACCCATTTTGATTGAGTAGTCTTCAGCTCATGGAGCACCTCATGCACTGCTACACAACCCTCTAAAATATTTTTACCAGCTATAAAGGCTATTTGTGTTGGGGAAATAATTTTATTAGCTACCATCATGAGTCTATTGGTTACTGCCTTAATAATAAACTTAAAACATTTATTCAACACATAGATTGGTCTGTATTGTCCAATATTTGTAAAATTTGTAATTTTTTGTATTAGGGTAATAACTCCAAAATTAAGCCTTTTCTGGTCCTGCTCTCCTTTACAAAAAAGAATGATCACTCTAAGAAATTATTTTCAATTCATTCCAAAAAGTTTTGTAAAACTAAATGGGGAACACATCAGAACCAAGAGCAGCGTTAGGTTTTGCCTGTCTAATTACCTTCTCTAATTGTTTCTTGCTGAAAGATTTCAACATCCCTTCAACATCATATTTTTCTAGCCTATAAGAATGGGACATCAGACAGATGAATGGATTAGGGGGTCGGCCCTACAAAGCTCTTTATAGAATTTTACAATATGTTTGGTCAATTTTTCCTGTCCTGTAATTAACTCTCCATCAGGTAGAAAATATTGCATTTTCTTCTCCTACCATTAACTATCCTATGAAGGAAAAGGGTGTTTTGATCCCCTTTCAAAATTCATTGATCTCTGCATCTTTTTTGCTAATAAGCTTCATTCATCTCATATATAAGTTCCAGCTCTTCCTCTAATACATATCTCTCTTCCCACAAATCTGGTTGAACATCACTTGTATCTGTTTGGGTATTGTTGATGCTTTGTATTGACAATAATAACGTGGGGCTATTCGTGAGACCTAAACTTGATGGATTGCAAAGGAACATGAAACGATTTTATCCTGGTTCAAGCCCTCAAGGTGAGGTAATACGCTACATCCAACTGTTGTGTATTGCCTTTGAGGTTTCTCTGGTGAGATCCTGTATGCCCCAGGGGGCTCCCTGCCTCCTCTTATATACTAGGGAGGTAAGGTTACATGGTAGGAATCCCAGTCAGACTTGACCAAGGGATTTCCTTCCAGGAACACAACGTACCCAGCTAGTACTATATCCTTTCCTTGTCATACAAAATAACATTACCGAGTCCTATTATATTCCCAATTACATGATCAGGCCCATCCTTTATCTATGTGGCCGTATGGCTTTCCATGAGGTACCCGGGGCCCATAGCCTCCACATTAGCCACTGAGACCTTCGTAGTTGAGTCACAGCTGATGCTGAGTGCTCATCCTCCATGGTTAAGATTTCGCAAGTGCTTCGCTCCCGAGTACTCATTTTCCGAGTACCTCTTCTCCATGTCCTGCTTCTTATCAGCTGGCAACGAGGCTATGAAGGGCTTCATAGAAAAATATAAATAGCGTGCGCCGAATAGGCGCACCTATTAGCTATAGCCCCCAACTTTATACTTAATTGTGAAATAATTAAACATAAAGTCAAAGATCTTTAACTTTTAAGTCTTTCCTGAGTGATATATTTCTTAGAAATTGGACTCTTCAACATCATATCAACTGGAAATATTTCTGCTCAAGGCAATTTTGTCAAAGCATGTAAGCCGAGTACCACTTGATGGATTTTAACCCAATGTGTGGCTAGGTGTACTTAAGAGACACCTGCATCCCCAATTTTAATGGAGACCAGCTATTGATCCTTATAAGGATATATCCTCAATACCTTGTCAAATAATTCATATATCTAAACACATGCGTCTAGCACTTAGGCTTAACATGAAGCATATCTGATTATTTTAATCGGTTCCTGTAAAATAGCATTTGCATTGTGATTTTAGCACAGACAGCCATTGGCCCAATAGGACATGCTTTTTAGGAACTCATATCTTATGGCCCATTACTGAGCAAACCGGCCCAGACCAGCTACGCAGTGTAGGCCTATAAAGGGTGGGGAGAGAGAAAATATTCCCCTTTCTCCCCAAATCACCAAACGCTTTGTCTCCCACAAACGTGCCAAACTTCGCGCTCTCTGCTCTATTTAGGGTTTCCTGTAGCTTGAGCCCCCCTCTAGAAATCCACAGGGATCTCCTCCCCTGCATCAATTCCTATCTTCCAGAAGCTCTTGCGCCCAGTTTTACACCTAGACAATGCCGAAAGCTCCATTTGACATCCCCAGCATGTTGTCTAGATCATGGCCAATGTCCGACGCCTGCTCAACGAAGCTGGCTCTTCTGTAGTGGAAGAAGTGCCTCTAGCCGAAGGATCTCATCAACTAGTGCCCCGCTATTGGTGAGTCAACCCCTCTCCAAGCTCCCATGAACTCGTGGTCTTTGCTTCTTTCTTCAACCGGGGACTCGCTCTTCCCACTTCCGATTTCCTCCGCGGTCTCCTTGATTACTACAAGATCGAGCTCATACACCTCAACCCCTACTCCATTCTTCAAATCTCCATCTTCATGACTCTCTATGAATCGTTCCTGGGGATCGATCCCCATTTCAACCTCTTCCGCTTCCTTTTCCATATTAAGCCACAACCCTCCAAATCCAAAATCTAGGTGATAGGGGGAGCAGGCCTTCAATTCCGCAATGAGAAGAAGAAAGCCTACCTACATGTTCCCCTGAAGATCTCGCTGAAAGGGTGGCACCAGGAGTGCTTTTACTGCTCCAATCTTGAGCCCTCCTTGCCGCCCTTCTCCAGAAATCCCCCCATGTGACTAGAGAGCTGGACTGCTCTGCTGTCATAGACGGAGATGGTCCAAGTGCAGCTGCTGTTGGAGAAGATAGACGCCTTGAAGAACATAGGGCTGACCGGGCCTTGGGTGGCTAGGACCTTCCAAAATCATCAGATTCAACCCCTAAAGGCCAAGAATCATCTTGGCTACGATTATGAGGGGAAGAAGGATCCAACTCAGGAGTGTACTGACTTTGTTAACAAGGATGCCATCACCGACACCTTGCTTCGCTACTTCATCAATGGAGTCGTCGAGACTCTAGATGCCAAGAAAGCCCCCAAGCCATACTGCAAAGACAGGCCCTGGCCGATGGTAATGCCTCACCTGTTGATTGTCTTGATGCTTGTCTACAATGATTGTCATGAACATAGTTCAATTAAATCTGTCTTGATGTGCAATACTTGCAGGAATTTGCCGAGTTCTCCTCAAACCTGGCCAGTTGGCCAGTGGGTCTAGAAAGCGGCCGGCCAGCCCCTCAGTAGTCCAACCCAGCCCCAAGAGGGCTAGGAAGCAACTCATGACGGACCAGGCCAAGAAGAAGAATTTGCAAAGTAAGGCATCAGGCGGTCTGATGATTAAAGACCCTAGCAGCATAGAGCCTAGACCGACCAGCCCCAGGACCGTACCATCGACAACACTTTCTCCCCAGTCGGCCACACCTAGTGTGGCGCCGACTGGGCCAAGTTACGCACCACCTACTGCCACGCCCCAGAGCCCGATAGTAGGTGGTGCATCATCGCTGAGTAGGCCTTTAGGCCCCTCGCCGACTTCCTATGGAGGCCATGGGCCCCGGGTACCTCACCACGAGCATATGGGCCACTCGGATAGAGGATGGGCCGAGTCTTGTAGTTAGAGATATAGTGGCATCCGGTAGACTTTTGCCTTGTATAATAAGGAATGTACAGTCTTGGCTGGGTAAAGTATATCTCTAAGAAGGAAATCCCTTGGCCGTATCCTGCTGGGATTCCTATCCTGTACCCCTATCCCCCAGTATATAAGGGGAGGCAGGGCGCCCCATGAGGGCAGATGATCATTGATCAACACAACTCCTTAGAGGAATAACACCGCAACTGGACGTAGGGTATTACCTCACATCGAGGGCCTGAACCAGTATAAAATCTCTTTGCGTTCCTCTGCAATCCATTGAGTTTCCCCTCGCCGAGTAGCCCTATAGTTTTATTGCCGGTGTAAAACATCGACACTTCCTCCACCCCTGGTGCACAGGGGTGGAGATTCAAGACTTCCAAGAGGTATGAAAATCCTCAATGTTCAGAAAATCTTGTGTTGTCTTGCAATATCTTGATCACAGCATGATCTTGCAGGAAGCCAAGTGACACTGACCCCAAGGGGACAACACCACCAACCACCGTAGTCGTCTCCGTCCTAACTAGGGATGAGCCAGCAGAGATCCTCTGCCCGAGCGGAGTGCTGCCCCAATCCCCGAGATTGAAGTAGCTCACTCAGCTAGGCAACAAACTCTACCCAGTCGGGACACCGTAGTCGAGCCCCAATCACTGAGCCTGTCGAGGAGCCAGCACCGCCAGTAGATCCAAGACACAGGACTCCCTCTCCTTTGCCCTCCTCATCCTCAGACGATGATGACCTCCCCAGGCTCGAAGCTCCTCCACCAAACTTCCCCCGGGTGTTTTATTGGGTCACCTTGGAGGGAGACGAGCAAACCTTCAAGCTGAATGAGGAAGCTGCCTAGAGGGAGTAAGTCAGACTAATGGAGGCCGCCATATCGGCATCGAGGAGCATCTAGGTACATAGTCCGTCTAGCTATGTCCGCTAATCAATGGTTCTTGGAATCTTCTACTGTTGTAGCTTGTCTTGTCTGACTGTAATATATTTTTTGTAGCAAGTAGTTGAACAATCTGAGAAGATGGGTAGGGTCCTTTCCCATCTCGCTCCTCAACTCACTCATCTCCACTAGCTCTAGGTCGCCAAGGACTAGCTAGAGAGGACTAGCAAGGAGAGGGAGAACTGGCTAAAGGACTCGGTGAACAAGCTTCGAGATGAGAATTGGGAGAAAATAGGGACCATCAGAGGTATGTTTCCCCTTCTACCTGAGTAACTCCAGTCATCCTTGTTGATGTTTTACACCGGCAATAAGAATTGGGGCTACTCGTAAGACCTAAATTTGATGGATTGCAAAGGAACATGAAACGATTTATCCTGGTTCAGGGCTCAAGGTGAGGTAATACCCTACTTCTAGCTATTGTGTATTGCCTTTGGGATTTCTCTGGTGAGATTGTGATATGCCCCAGGGGGCTCCCTACCCCTCCTTATATATTAGAGGGATCAGGGTCATAGGGTAGGAAACCGAGTCGGATAGAGCAAGCGCTTTCCTTATTAGTACATAGAGAGTTCGACTAGAATTATATCCCTTTCCCTGTCATGCAAGGTAATATAAAGCCAAGTCCTACTCTATCTCCAATTGTAGCAGTCAGCCCACCCTCTATCCGAGTGGCCGTAATTGCCTTCCACGAGGTACCTGGGGTCCATGGCCTCCACCGTAGCCCCTAAGGCCTTCATAGTTGAGTCACAGCTAATGCCGAGTGCTCATCCTCCACGGTGAAGTGATTTCCGAGGGCTTTGCTACCGAGTACTCATTGTTCGAGTGCTTCTTCTCCCGAGTCCTGCTTCATGTCAACTGGCAACGAGGCTATGAAGGGCTTCTTGGAAGAATATAAATAGTGTGCACTGAATAGGCGCACCTATTAGGTGTAGCCCCTGACTTTGTGCTTAATTATGAAATAATTAAACATAAAGTTAAAGATCTTTAACCTTTTAGCGTTTCCCGAGTAGTATACTACCCAGAAATTAGACTCTTCAACATCATGTCAGCTGGAAGTATTTTTGCTCAAGGTAATTTTGGCTAAGCATGTAAGCCGAGTATCACTATGGATTAAGTCCAATGTGTGATGAGGTGTACTTGAGAGATACCTGCATCCCCAATTTTAATGGAGACCAGCTATTAATCCTTATAAGGATATATCCTCAATACCTTAAAATAATCAAGATACCCGAATGTATACACCCGGCTATAGGCTTAGCATGAAGCGTATCTGATTATTAAATCGGTTCTTGTAAAATAGCACCTACATCGCGGTTTTAACACAACCAGCGGGCAACCCAATAAGGCATGCTATTTAAGAACTCATATCATTAGCCTACTACCGAATAAGTCGGCCCAAACCGACCTACCCAGCGCAGTTGTGTAAAATCTAGAGATTTTGGTCATTGCTCATCTTGCCCATTGCTCTGGGGGTATACCACCAAGGCGTAGCAGATTTTGATGCTGAAATCATCGCAGAAATCTTTGAATATGCCGCCCATGAATGGAGTGAGTTGCCCATAATGATGTGATTGAGGACTCCAGATCTGTAGATTATACTTAGTATGCATTGCGTATATGATAGTCTGCAACTCCTGTGCCGGTAGATGAGTTTGCTGAATGAAAAATCAACATCCCTTGTATGACAGAACGAGTGTTTCAGCATCGGTAACCACAATCGGCCAAAGGAATCCTTGTCTACAAGCCTTTCCGACTTATGTTCTGGATGCAACATGGTTGCCACAGATGCCCAAGTTGATAGATTGCAGGATCTGCTTGCCCTCCTCAAGTGTGACGCAATGCATGAGAACTCCGGATGCACTTTGATGACATAGGTCTTCTCTAACTATGAAAAAGGTTTTGCTCTGTCGCTTGATTTACTCGGTTTCATTGTAATCTTTAGGAAGTTCGTCTTCCAGTAGGAATTGAATGATGGGGGTCTTCCAGTCTTGAAAAATAATGAGCACCTTCAGGTTTGGTGCTACTCCAGACTGAAAGCTCTAGTAGTGGCTTGCTTCCCTGTTTTGGCCAAATATGTACCCGAACACTGCGCTAGCGTAGGATTCGACTGGCGACCCTCTTGGGGCATACCTAACCTGGCAAAATTGTAGCCAAATAAGGTACCCGAAACTCGCATTAGCCTAGGATTCAGCTGGCGATCCTCATGGGGCGTGCCATACCCAACAGAGTTATGGCCAAATAAGGTACCCGAACCTTGCATTAGCATAGGATTCGGCTGGCGACCCTCATGGGGCATACCCTACCCAGCAGTGTGGTACCTGAGCCTCGACTGGCACAGGAGGTCGGTTATTAGCCCACATGGAGCGTACCAAAGTAAAGGTGACATTCGAGTCCCGACTAGTGCGAGTACTCAGACAAGAGACCTCGTGGAGCATTCCAAGTAATTCTTGAAGTGTTGCACTCCAAGTGTATCATGGTAGACTGGTCCAGCCCCTGAGCGTAGGAGATAGGCTCGCAGCCCTAAGTTCCTCGTACACGTATCCGGAACTGGCCCTACATTATAAACATATCGGATGAGTAGCATCTGATGTAGAGAACAATTACCCGAAGAAAATCTAAATATTTTACAATAGATGTAAATATGTGTTCCTCCTCTTATTGATATTAATTTCCGCGAGTAGTTGACCCCTTATGTTTAAACACTCTGCTCGACTAGTCATAGCCCCCTAGCATTGGGAGTCGGCTCATGGCTTTTTCCCAAACACGCATTTTGGGTGACTTGAGTTTGTCTTTCATGGAGCAAAGCTTCATGGATCAGAATTTATGCTACCTGAGTACTTTTGCAATCATTAAGAGCAAAAACAGAAAATGCGCAATATGTACACCTATTAGGTGTAAGAGGCTACGGCATTGGCAAGGCCGAGTGAGGAATTGACAATCTCATCCCCCTAGATCCGATCCCAACTGGCACTAATCCGTATCTGAGTCAAACCATAGGGAAGTGAGTTGCCTCTTAGCCCATTTAGATGAGAATATCATATAAAGGAGGAAATATGTATCAGAAAGCGACTTAGTTGTTCGGTATTGCACGAGTTGGGAGTGGGGATGCCATACTTGCATTTGAGATTTTGAGCCCCCGAACATGTCACTTCTCATTTTGATAATCTTTGCTTCTAGGAGGTTGAAGACGGTTGTGATCAACTGCCGCAATGAGGTCATCAGACTTGCATTTGCGGTTCCCAGCCTTAGTCGGGCCACATTGTCGGTGTCCTTCTGCTCCTTCTGTTGGGCTCCTTCTTGTCGTCTTATGCTTCGGTGACAGCGTCGGTCGAGTCAGCATACTTGTTTGCCATGTCGAATAGAGCCTTGACAGAACTTGGTGGCTTCCAAGTAAACATAGCGATGAACCTTTGACTCCCTTGCGGAAGGCGGAGATGACAACCTCGTCCTTGATCTTGGGTATCGAGTTTTTCTTCTCAGAAAACCGCTTGATGAAGTCAGGGAGGGACTCGTTCTTCTTTTGGTGGCACTAGTAAAGATCATATTCGGAAGATGGTCTCTCATAGATTCCTTGGAAATTTGTGACGAATCGTTCACGGAGTTCTCCCCAGGAGCCGATTGACCACTTGGGAAGTCCTGTTAGCCATGTCCTTGCCGAGTCAGCCAAGGCGATTGGGAGGTAGTTAGCCATGGCCTTGTGATCACCTCCGGCCCCACGGATTGCCAAGGTGTAAATTGTGAGCCAGAATTCTAGGTTGGTCTTCCCATCGTACTTCTCTATTCCAGTCGGCTTGAAGCCAGATGGCCAGTCGATTTGTTGTATTTCATGGGTGAACGTCGGTACTCCATCTGGGTGAGGGCTCCGACTCTGACTATGGCGATGAAATCGCTCGAGGTGGAGGATAAAAAGCTCACTCTCATCTTCTAGTCAGTGGCGCTCCTCGTGTTCTTGGTGTCGAGTGTTAATAACGTGGTGGAGATCCCGCCGTAGTCATCCTTGGGCATCCTGGTTATCATGGCGGTCATCACGATGATGCCACCGTCGATCATTACTCGGATTGCCGAGTGACATATTGTCGATGTTATATATCGGCAATAATAATATGGGGCTACTCGTGAGACCTAAATTTGATGGATTGCAAAGGAACACAAAACAATTTATCCCGGTTAAGGCCCTCGAGGAGAGGTAATACCCTACTTCCAGCTGTTGTGTATTGCCTTTGAGGTTTCTCTGGTGAGATTGTCTAAGTTGCCCTCAGGGGGCACCCTGCCTCCCCTTATATACCGGGGGGACAGGGTAACAGGGTAGGAATCCCAGTCGGACTCTGACCAAGGGATTTCCTTCTAGGGATTTCCAGCTATTAGGCCTTCATGAACATATCAAATTATTTAATTGATTTCTGTAAATAGCATCTGCACTATAATTTTAACACAGCTAGCAGTAGGCTCAATAGAGCATGCCATTTAGAAACTCATGTCTTGTGGCCCACTACTAAATTAGTTGGCCCAAGCCCACTTAATAGCATAGGCTTTATAAAGCAGAGAGAGAGAAAAGATTACCCCTTCTTCTCTAATCTGCCAATCATTTCATCTTCCAACTTCCGTGCCCAAATTTCACGCTCCACCTCGCTAGGGGTCACTGTAGACTACGTCCCCACTCGAGCCTCGCTCGATTCTGCTCCACCACATCCATTCCAAGCCTCCACAAGTCTTTCCCCCAAATCTTTTCACCTCCAGCAATGTTGAAAGCCCCATTTGAGATCCCTGAGATGACCACCGGAGTCTGGCCAATGTCAGACTGTAGCCCGATGAAGCTGAAGCTATTAGAGAAGTGATTGATGCTGCAACGTCAGGATGCAATCCACTGGCGCACTGCGGAGGGAGAGTCGATACCAGCGCCCAAATCTGGTGAGACCATCGTCTTCACCTTATTTTTTGATTGCGGTCTTGCCCTCCTAGCTTCAAATTTCCTTCATCAGCTTCTATCCTTTTATCAGATAGAGTTGGTGAACTTGAATCCCAACTCTATCCTTCATATCTCTATCTTTGCCACTCTGTGTGAAGCCTTTCTAGGGATCATGTAACGCCCCGCTTTCAGCGAGACGTTAAACGATATGTTCGCTAAAACCTACCTGTGAAAATTTTGATCTTGTGTGTTGCGTTGTATGTTGTGCCATGGATCTCGATTTAAAATCCTGTCCTTGATCTTGACAATCCACTCTCTCCAAAATCCTCTATTTCAAAATAATTCGAATCGCTGTTATCAAACTCCTCTCCAAAACCCTAACGGCGAGTTCCTGAACTTCTCCTCTGTAAATCTCCGCTTCGTTTCCTGATCCGAAGATCTGATGTCAGAACCCTAAATATCCCCTTTTGAACCATCCCGTAAATTCCCTTCTTTCACCCTCCCTTGAAATCCACCTCATACACTCAATTCCGCCATCTTACCGAAAAACATAGATGCATGTATATATACATACAACTTCCATACAAATATATGCATATATATACAAATATATACCTAAGCCCCCCTACGTATACATACACATACAGACTAGTGTATATACGTGTATCAACCCTCCACAAAATTCCCTTGAGCTTCCCAAAAAAGATTCGGATTAAATATTGCAATTCGGATTTAATCCCCCCCTTGAATCTCTCTTTGGAATCCCTGCAAAAAATCCTTGGAAAAGGACCCAATTCCCAAATACACAAAAATATACCCCAAAAATACCCAAAAATTTCTACTTGGACCCCTCCTTGATTTCCCCAATTTTGCTGGGTTCAATTAAAGGTTTTTGAATCTAAAATCCTTTTGAAAGCCTCCAAAAAGGCTCCAACTAAATCTCAGAGAAAAAGAGAGGTGGTACTGTTCCCGCTGGGCCGCCCTTCCTCTTTTTGGCCCAGCAGTACGCCTCCCACCGCTCTAGCCACCGCGGCCGTCAGATCAGCACCGCGTGGCTTGCGCACCGCGTAGCCGCTATCGATCTTCTTAGCTCCACGCGCGGGCGCCGCGCCCCTGTAGGATGCGCGCCACGCGTCCCCGAGGCCTCCACAGCCGCGCCGATCACACGTCGTGTGCCTCCATCAGCCACCCGCACAGCTCGGATCCGGCCACGTGCCTCCTCGCCTGCGCTCCGCCGTCGACCCCATTTCCACTGTTCTTCTTCTATCTCGGTCGCCCCCGATTCCTGGCGCTGTTCCCCGACCTCGCCCGTATATTGTTTGGTCAAATGCCCCAACACACCGACACCATGCCACCCGGCCCCGTGTTGGTAGCCGCTAGCCGCCAAGGGTTGGACGGCCACCGCCGCTTTTCGCCGCCCATGCCGCTCCGTTGTCCGCTCCGCTTTTGGCCCTTTTTCTCCCTGCCCGACCGGGCCAGTCAAATCGGCTCCGAGCTCGCGTCACCATTGTGCCCCCACCTTGACCGAGCCTGGCGCCAATCCTCCTGCCCAAGCACTTCAAAAATGGCCGTCCAATAGACCGCCTCCGACACCCGTTGCATCTCCTCCGTTGTATTTTCGCCGCCGTGCTCTTTCTCCCGCCTCTCTCTCCAATTAGTGAGCTTCAATTATTGGAGCTCGGCCTCCTCCCCGACCAAGACCCCGAGCTTCCATGCCTATAAATATCTCTAGAGCCCTCTTCGCCCTCTCCCTTGGTTCTTCTTCTCTGATGCCGCCGGCTGAGTGCCATTTCGGAGCTCGGCTACCGCCACCAATCAACCGGGCCGGCCTCTGTCCCTCACCGCCCGACTGCCTCTGCCCGACGCTAGCCGAGCCCGCGCCGGTTTCCCCAACCTCGCACCGCCGCACCGGCCTTACTTCCCGTCGGCCTCCTTTTCTTGACCAGTGCCGCCGCCACAGAACGCCTCACTGAGGTGAGCTCCCTTTTTCCCGTGGTGATGATCTTGTTTCCCCTGTGATGGTCTCGGACCCCGTCTGGGCACAGCCCTTGCACGTTAACTGGAGTACATCTTGCTACTATTCTTCCCTTCCACCATAGTCGTCGTCCTTTCCCCTTGCTCCCCTAACTCTCTACTCGCCGTCGGCCTCCCATCGCCAGTCACCACCGCCGCTCGACATCGACCACCGCCGGACCCCGTGCGCAGACCTCATTCCTCTCGGCGCCGCCACGGTCGCCGTCGTCGTCTTCCTTTTTCTCTCTCCCTGCCGCCATGGCATCCCACCATCGGCCGCCGTCGAGCAAAGTCTCGCAAATCCGAACCGCTCAAAATCTTCATCGCGGTCTCCCCCGTCCACTAGTGCAAGCCACTCGGTCCGAGCCGCCGCCATCGCCAGAATCCCTTGTGCCACCGTGAGCCATCGGATTTGCCGCACTGCTCACCGTCTTGTTCTTGTCATGCCATTGCGAATCGAGCCGAGCCACGTTGCTTACCGTCGGGCCCCAGCCGCAGTGGCCCTACTTCTAGTGCCGCTGCCAGCCGGGCCCCACTAACCAGTGGACCCTAGCCGTCAGTGAGCCCTGCCTCCCCTAGTGCCACTGTCAAGTGGGCCACCGAGGCCCACTATCACCCAGCCCCCCTCTGTGACCCTCTGCCCAGTGGGCCGCGCTTGCTAGGTGGGCCCCGGATGTCAGTGACAGCCCAGGGAATATTCTCTTGAATATTCTCTCTTGAAAATTAATTAATTCCATTTCTCAGTTATCCAGAAATTCAATAAACTTTTGGAAATCAATATCTTTTCATCCATCCATCCGATTGACTCCGTTCCAACTCCAGTAATTTTTCTAAAATTGAGATCTATTCAATGGCACTATTATTAGCACTTAATAGGATCTTTTTACTGGTCTTGGTGTAGATTTTTGTGTGTTTGCACATAGTAATGGTCACCGGAAATTTTGTTTTGGAGCGGATTTCGCGACGATTCTCGAAGACCTGTGAAGACTTAGAGCAAGGCAAGTCACCTTTGATCATCTCGAACCCATACTTACGGAACTAAGTATTATATTTGACAAATTGCATAAACTAGGTTACACCGTTATAATTTCTCGGCCGTGGTCGCAAGACGACCTACAGGCCGCCAACCCATTTGCTGCATGACTTCCTTGATTGATTGTGATTCCCTTGTACCTCCTTGTCACCCCCATTGATAGATCCTTGTATCCGTGTCGACGGGCATGGTATCGGTAATCGCCTATCAAATTTAAAAATGTCTACGATGGGTAAAATTTGGGTTTACGAAACTTTGGAAAACCCGACACCTAGGTCGGTGCCTTGAAAATAAAATGGTTTGTGAAAACAGTAGTGCGGTGATCGTGCCATCGGATGAGTCTCCCGCACTACAGCTAAGGACCGATTCCTTTAGAATTTCATCCAAACATATGATAGTACAACAACATGGGTGATATGGGATAACTCCTGGCTGAGTAACGAGTCTCCCAAGAATGCCTTGCATGCCATTGGACTGTGGATCGTGCGGGAGGGTGTCAGGGTGCCTCCTGGGTTCCTGGCATAGCATGGTCTGAGGACCTACCCTGTTGTTGGTTTGAAGACCCCTCCAGTTGGCATGGGGTAACCTAGGAGGGTTTGGGAAATGCCTTGTCGCGAAAACCTCTATGTCACCACATCGTACCCAATGTGTGTGATCTGGTGACTAGAATGAGTCACGTCATGTAGGTAAAGTGTACCCCCTCTGCAGAGGTCTAAACTGTTTGAACAGTCGTGCCCACGGTCATGGGCGGATGTGAGGTGATTCCTTAGCGTAGTTTTGTTTGACAACTGCTTGTGAAATGGTGTTTGTGGATTGGGAATCCGATTTCAGAAAATGTTGAGAAGTGACATGAACGGCAAGGCTGTGGGCCCAATGAAGTTGGACCACTGATGGCGCTGGATACTGGAGGCCAACTCTTGAGAGTTGCGCCGATTCACCTCGCCCTGATTGTTGAGAAGCACACACTAGTGGATTTAAAAAGATTTAAACAAAGCAGATTGCAAAATAACTAGCCTCTCTTTGAAGCTTGCAACAACCACCTAAGTTCCCCTAGCTTGCTGAGTACGTAAGCACTCACCCTTGCTCTATATATATATAGTACGCCACCGGGAGCTAGATGCTGGTGTTGCTGTGAAGTGAAGATTAGGGTTTCATCCTAGTTCCTAGCCGTTGCTTGTGTGTTGGGACTTATTCCGTTGTTTCGCTGCTGCCACTGCCTCTGTGTTGTTCGTTGCTGTCTCCGGCTTGCTCCGAAGCTGCAATGTAAGTTAAGGTATATGTTTATTATTTATTTATTTATTTAAGGTTCTGCAATGATGCATTTCAAGTTGCCGTGGATACCAGCGTGCGTCCTGGGACTAGTATCTGTATCGCGGTTCCGTGGGAAGGCAGTTCGCGTTGTTTTCCTGCGGCACACCCTAACTGGTGCCGTTAAACGGCGGTGCCAAATCGGGGTATGACAGTTCAAGCCCCATTTCAATCCCTTCCGGTACCTGTTCCACATAAAGCCCTAGCCGTCCAAGAACAAAATCCAAGTCATCGGGGGAGCCGGTCTTCAACTTAGAAACAAGATGAAGAAGACGTATCTCAATGTTCCTCTGAAGACATCACTCAAGGGCTGGCATAGAGAGTTGTTCTACTACTCAAATCTAGAGCCCTCTTTGCCCCCTTTCACTGGTTCTCCTCCAACTGTCCTACCCAGCTGGTCCTCTGTGCCAACGTATGAGGAAATGGGGCAAGTATACCAGCTGATGGAGAAGATTGACCTCCTGAAGAGCATAGGGTTGACTGGTCCCAGGGTGGCAAGGTGTTTCCTCAACTGCCACACCAGACCTTTGAAGGCCAAGAGCCATTTTGGTTGGGACTACCAAGGCAAGGATGATCCCAGCCACAGATACCCCAACGTAGCCAACAAGAACAAGGTTACTAATACCCTGCTCGGCTTCTTCGTCAATGGGGTAGTGGAGACAGAGGACGAAGAACGCGCCCCCACGTCCTATAGCCAAAGCAGGCCTTGGCCACAGGTAATCATGAAAGACTGATATTGAATCGTTATCCTTCTGTGATGAATGTCTGTGGATTTCTGTCTTAGATTGTTCTGCAATGCATGATGTATGTCATCAAAATACTTGCAGGACTGTGTGGAGTTTGATAATGACTCCCAAAATCAGCTGGCCACCAAAATGAAGAATCGGCCAGCTAGCCCTTGTGCCACCCAACCCAGCTCCAAGAGGGTTGGAAAGAAGCCAATTGAAGACCTGGGCAAGAAGAAAACATGCACGCCGAGTGCAGTGCCAGGGAGCTTGAAGATCAAGGATTCTGTCGATTTAGCTCCTAGGCCGCCAAGCCCAAGACCGGCATCACCTAGCCCAAGGCTAGCACCACTAAGCGCCTCAACCCCCTAGTTGGCCGCATTGGGGACAGAGCCGACTGGGGCCAAATCTCCACCGCCGACTGTCGCACCAACTGGCCTGACAGCCGGTAGCTCTCCGCTGCCGAGTAGGCTGTGAAGCCCCTTGCCGACATCTCCTGGAGCTCCTCAGTGGAAATTCAAGACTTCCAAGAGGTAATAGAAAATACCTTCATTCTTCTGAGAATCTTGAATGATACGATAAATGTATTAATATTTTGCATATTGTACAAGAAGCAAGTTGACATAGATCCCAAGGGGACTACGCCAGTAGCTCCTGCCACTGAGCCCATCCCGGCCGAGCCAGAAGCAGCAATTTCATCTGTCGAGCCAGAGGCTGCCCTAGCTTCTGAAGCTAAAGTACCCCTAACAGCAGAATTACCAGTGTTGGTCGACCAGGGAGCGAATACTAAAGCTGCTGCTCCAGCCCTCAAGCAGATTGCCGAAGCTCGTGCAGCTGCCGAACTCAGGGCCAGGACCTTATTGCCGGCAATATCATCGTCTTCTGATTAAGGAGATCAACCCCAGCTTGAAGCCCCTCTCGTAACTTCCCAAGGACTTTTTATTGGGTCACCCCCAAGGGAGTTGCAGAGAGCTACGAGCACGACGAGATAGCAGCACTAAGAGAGCACAGAAATCTCATGTGCGCTGCAATTGCTGCGTCCAAGGGAGTCCAGGTATGTAGCGAGTCTCATCATGTTAAGTGCTTGATAACTCTTATTGATCTGGTGTTCTACCGTCTTACTCTGATTTCCCCTAGTTTGTTCTGAGCAGCAGATAGTTGATCACTCGAAGAAGATGAACAAAGTCCTGACCAAGCTCACCCCCAACTACCACAATACGCTAGCTCTAGGTTGCCATGGACGAACTAGAGCGAACCAGCCAAGAAAGGAAAATGTGGCTGAGGGGTCCAGTAGATAAGCTCAGGGATGAAAACTGGGCCCAAGCTGAAAAGATCAGAAGTAAGTCTTCTGTGTTATCCTCCTAAGTGAATCCCAAGTAGTATTTCTCCAGCGTTGTTGATTCCTGACTGCCTTGTTGAGTTTTGACTACAATCTTGAGTTCTTGACTATTTTGATTTGCAGGAGGAAGCGGAAAAGGCCAAAGCCAAGGTGAAGGCTGACTATGCCAGTACACCTCCTACTTGACTGTGATCTTAACCTGTTGTTAACACCAAAATTTGGTATGATTCTTTATCATATTCAGTTAAGGAAAAAATCACAGTCAACTAGCGGGAATTAATCTAGAGGAAGCCGAGTTTGGGAAACGATCGTGAAGACCACGGAGAGGCAGTTAATATTTTATCTATTAATTAGGCAATGTTAGTATTTTTTTCTTTTAGGAAACCTGATCTCGTGTCCGATCGGGTTTTATTAGTGTTTTCCTTCTGTAATTAGGAAATCGTGTGTCGTGTCCAATAAGGACTTGTATCAACTCAGGGTATAAATACGTATGCCCGGGTACCTTGTAGAGAAACACACACATCAATACAATTTTGGTACATTGCCACCCTTTTTGATGAGTTCCTGCCTCTCGAGCCAGGCTACATCGGTTAAGTTCGACCTCCTGCGAGAGGGTAAGTCTCGTTACCCTGATTATCATATCGGCTAGGACTTCCTTAGTTAGGTCCGATATTCTAGTCGGTCTACGGTAGTCGGCTTACCACGATGTATCTATTCTGTTTACGGCTGCATTAGTTAAGTTTGATCTCTTAGCCCGAGTAGGTATATCACATCACGCGTGCGTAGATTTATCAGCTTACTGTGTGTAATTTATCATCAGTTTGTGCTGCATCGGTTAGGTCTGACCTACTAAACTGCTAACGATAAGTTGTTCCTACTAGGTTGATAGATTTTCACGCAAGGGTTTTATCGAAGTGTCTAGCCGATATGTTATCTTTTATTAAATAAAGCCGACTGCATTGTTTAATTGTTATTTTGTTTATCTACACTGTTATCGTAGTCAGCTGGTGGGTAGTCAATTGATTTATTTATTTTGCCTATTTATGCCATCATCAGCTTCCAGTCAATGTATAAGTGCTTTAGTTCATATCGGCAATCGACCGATGAAACGAGTCCAATTCGGCTTCCAGCCGATTGGCTCACTAGTCTAATATTTCTATTTCCTTGTCAATTGCAAGGTCAAATTGACTGGCACGCCTACGAACCTTGAATTTAGGACCTGCACTGGAGTTAAGCAGATCTCCCAGGCCTTCGCGTGTCTAGTGCATCGAACCAGATCCTTAGCTCGTTCTCAACGCAGCTGGTGATTTTCGGTGTCAACACCTGTTCGCTTGTTGCTCTAACTACTTATCTTGGCTAACCGATATATTTGTCGATGCATCTAAACAACTTCAAAAGCCAACACCCGGGTTCAGTTTGGCGCCTTCACGGAGGAAATCAAGATGATCAAGGAGTCACAGGAAGTCCATGTTGAATCCGTGAAAGGGCTCCTGGACATCATGCATCCTCACTATCCCAGGACCAGCTCCAGTACCGTCATCCAAGTGCACAAACGCCTGAGCGAAGCCCTGAGTATCCTGAAGCAATACTTGGATGAGCGTGTAACTGTCGGCATTGCCCAAGCTCTCGCCATAACCAAATCAATTTACCCTAGGGTAGACATTGAGGCCATTGGTGAGGGTTTTGCCGAGGGGACGACTCCTGATGAGGTGCTAGGGCTAACCAGCCAGGTGAGGCCGACCGTGGAGGCAATATCCAGAGACCTGGGCATGTAAAAACAGAACGATTATGCAGCCGGTGATTATTGATGAGCAAATATGACTTTTATAAAGGCATTTGTAAATATCTGTAAGATGCTGCTGAGTACTTGCTTATTCTGAGTCGTCATTAGCTTTACCCGACTATGTAGTCTGCGCCGAGTAGATCGAGAGGAATTTAAAAAACATGTTCACCTCTAAAAGCTATGCTCGGGCAAACTTAGCATAATCATTGTAGAACTTCATGACTTAGATAAAACAAGCGTGGATATTATTAACAAGGCAAATAATATATGCAGCCCCTGACTCACTACTCAGTTGGGACAAACGATGTAGTGAGTCAGAGAAAAAAAACTTTATTCATATGTATAGAGGAAATACAAGACTCAGGAATAGAAATGACGTAGCTATTCTATATTCCATGAGTTGCTGACTAGGGCACCGTCTTTAGTCTTTAGTCGATAGGCACTCGGACGTGTTACCTCAATGGTAATGAATGGCCCTTCCCATAAAGGGGATAGTTTATGCCTGCCTTTGGTGGTTTGTATTTTTCTCGAGACGAGATCTCCCACCAAAAAGGCATGGCCACGAACATTCCAACTGTGATAACGACGTAGGCCTCTTAGATACCTTGCTGCAAGGATAGTTGCGATGTCCCTTTCTTCCTCCAACTGATCGAGTTCAACTAGTCAGTCTTTGATTGATTTGTCTTCTGAGTAGGCCCGAACTCGTGGAGAGCCGAACTCCAACTCGGTTTGTAACATTACCTTAGCACCATAGACTAGGAAGAAAGGGGATTACCCTGTTGCCCAACTAACCGTTGTTCCTAGAGAACAGAGAACAGATGGGAGTTCTTGTACCCACCGCCCTGCATATGGTTGTAGTCGGTCGAATACCCTAGCCTTGATACCTTCTAAGACCATGCCATTGGCACGCTTGACCTGCTCATTACTCTGTGGGTGTGCCACAGAAGCATAATAGATCTTGATGCTGAAGTCGTCACAGAAATGTTGAAACACGCCGCCCGTGAACTGAGTACCGTTGTCCATTATGATGTGGTTAGGAACTCCAAATTGATATAAAATAGTCATGATGAAGTCCTTTGCTCGTGCCCCTGCTATGGTAGTAACGGGTTTTGCCTCGATCCACTTTGTGAATTTGTCCACTGCGACGAATAAGTGTGTGAACCGTCCTGGTGTTTTTTTGAATGGCCCGACCATGTCAAGTCCCCAAACTACAAAGGGCCAAGAGATTGGAATTGTTTGAAGTTCTTGAGCTAGAAGATGTGTTTGCCTTGCATAGAATTGGCATTCCTTGCATGTGCGAAATATGTCTTTAGCATCTGTTACCGCAGTCGGCCAGAAGAAACCCTGTCTGTAAGCCTTTCTGACTAACGTCCTGGATGTAGCGTGGTTGCCACAAATACCCGAGTGGATCGACTGTAGAATCTGCTTGCCCTCCTCGGGTGTGATGCAGTGCATGAGGACTCTAGATGCGCTTCGACGGTAAAGGTCTTCTCCAACTACAAGAAAACATTTGCTTCGACGTTTAATCCTCTCGGATTCGCTGCGATCTTCTGTGAGTTCATCATCCAAGAAGAATTTGAAAATTGGAGTCCAACAGTCTTGAGAGATGATTAGCACTTCATTTGTCGCCAGGGTAGGTTCAGTCACCGACTATTCAAGCACTGGTTTCTTCTTGACGGATGGCTCCAATTGTTGCTCAACAAAAATCCCAGTCGGGACCACTTCTCGTTTGGATCCCATATTGGCCAATTCGTTAGCAACTTCGTTGTATTGTCGCAATACATGAGTTATCTCCAGCCCATCGAACATGTTTTCTAGCTTTCGTACCTCCTGACAATACGCTGCCATATTATCGTCGAGACATGTCCAGTCTTTCGTACCACGAATTCAGAATCCCCGCATACGACCAGTCGGTGGGTGTCAAGTGATATGGCAATGCAAAGCCCGTGGATGAGTGCCTCGTAATCGGCAACATTGTGGGAAGCCGGAAAGTGAATCTGGAGAACGTACTTAGTTTTTCGCCAGCGGGTGACATCAACACGATGCCAACCCTTGCACTGCCAATTCGTAGAGAACAATCGAAGTACATCGTCCAGTACTCTAGCTTGTCCGTGTTTGTAGTCATCTGGACTCCTGTCCACTCGTCCACGAAGTTCGCTAGAGCTTGAGATTTGATTGCTGTCCGTGGCTGAAATATGATGTCAAATGCCATCAACTCGAGCGCCCATTTAGCGATCCTTCCAGTGGCCTCGCGGTTGTGTAGGACGTCCCCAAGTGGATACGATGTGACAATAGTTACTTGATGCGACTCAAAATAGTGTACCAACTTCCAGACAGTGATGAGTAGACCATATAACAGCTTCTGGATTTGAGGATATCTCATCTTGGAGTTGGCTAGGACCTCACTGACAAAGTAGATTGGCCTTTGTATTTCCTTTATATGCCTGGCTTTGCTCGCTCAACTACCAGCACCATGCTGACTACTTGACTGGTTGCCGCTAGGTATAACATTAGTGGTTCCTGGGGCAGGGGTGAAGCCAACACTAGTGGTGATGTGAGAATTTTTTTGAAGTTTTTGAAGGCTTGCTGGGCTTCGGGTGTCCATTGAAAATTGCCCGCTTTCTTCAATAGTTTGAAAAAGGGCATGCCCCGTTCACCGAGTCGGGAGATGAATCGGCTGAGTGCCGCCATGCAGCCTGTCAACTTTTGGACATCCTTTTGGCTAGTTGAGGGTGCCATATTCATGATAGCGTTGATTTTCTCTGGATTGGGCTCGATGCCTCGATATGATACAATGAAGCCGAGTAGCTTTCCGGACAGTACACCAAAGGCGCACTTATCTAGATTCAACTTCATCTTGAATCTCCGAAGGCTTCGAAAAGTTTCTTCTAAGTCAGCGATGAGGTCTTCCTTGGATTTTGTCTTGATCACCACGTCATCGACATACGCCTCCACATTGCTCCCGAGTTGAGTGTGTAAACACCACTGAATTGCTCATTGATACGTTGCTCTAGCGTTTTTCAACCCGAACAGCATAGTGACATAGCAGTATGCTCCAAACGGTGTAATGAAAGAAGTCTTCAGGCAGTCATCCTCCTTCAAGTTGATTTCATGATATCCTGAGTAACCATCGAGAAAGCTAAGAAGTTTGCACCCCGCAGTTGAATCCACCACCTCATCTATTCTGGGTAGACCAAATGGGTCTTTGGGGCATGCCTTATTTAAGTTGGTGTAGTCGATGCACATGCGCCATTTACCATTCTTTTTTTTTTCAGAGTCCGCTGAAATTGCCGACTTGGCTGCTTTTTTTGCTAGAACTTGATCGTCTTTGCTTGCTGTTGTAGCGGCTAGTCGGATGTTGTTGCGCCCCACTGCCGCTTCTTGAGATTGGGCCAGCTCACAGCTCTCCTTGTCGCAAGTGAAGGCTTGCTTGACATCACTGTGAAGAGAAAGCACTCTGGCTAGTCCTGGCATCATGAGCATCATGTATGTATAATGTGGCACTACCATGAATTTGGCTAGTGCTAGCCATCCGAGTATTGCGTGATACGCAGTCTCGAAGTCGGCAACCTCGAAGCAGATATTCTCGGTGCGGAAATTATCCCGTGTGTTAAAAGTAACTGGTAGAGTTATCTGTCCGAGTGGAGTAGAAGACAGGCCGGGGATTACCCCATGGAAGAGTGCTTCCTCCATCAATGAGAACCATTTTCAATTTGATGCTTCCGATGACCGGGTCTAGAACGAGTGGGTAATGTCCTGAATGAGTAACTCGATTCGGGTGATCCGCGTGGTCAAATGTGATGGCGTTTCTGACCAACGCAAGAACTAGGGGGCGTCTGTAGAGACCGAGTTGACTTCGCGTGCTGTGAGCTTCTACTTTCTCTTGGACTCGTATGCAGTCGGCCCTCCAAAGATGTGGTTGAGCTCAGCCTGGGGATCTTGGTAGTTGTTGGCTGCGCCTGGATCTGGCTTGTTCTTGTCTTTATTTCTGCCAGATGTTGAAGTCTGCTCGGAAGCAAACTTTTTGAGCATGAAGCAGTCCTCAGCTGCGTGCTTGCCCTTTGGATGAAAGGGGCATGGCCTGTTCATTACTTTTTGGTACTCGTCTGTCCTCGGGGGTCACCGACAAGTACGCTCCACAGTAGCCACCACGTTGTCCGATTTGCGCTTGGGGTTGCCAGACTTGTTCTGTGCTAGCTCGTCGTTGTCTTTTTTATCCTTCTGATAGGGCTCCTTCTTGTCATCCAGGGCCTTAGCAACTGCATCGGCCGAGTTGGCGTATTTGTTCGCCATGTCAAAAAGAGCCTTGACAGAAGAGGGAGATTTCTGAGTAAACTTGGCAATGAACGGGGTGTCTCTGACTCCCTTACGGAAGGCGGCGATGACAACCTCGTCCTTGATCTTGGGATTGAATTCCTCTTTTCAGAAAACCTCTTGATGAAATCACGAAGAGACTCATTCTTCCTTTGATGGCATTGATACAGATCGTACTCAGAAGATGGCCTCTCGTACGTTCCTTGGAAATTGGCGATGAAGCGTTCCCGGAGTTCTCCCCAGGAGCCGATTGACATTTTAGGAAGTCCAGTTAGCCATATCCTTGCTGAGTCAGCTAGAGCAACTGGGAGGTAGTTAGCCATGGCCTTGTGATCTCCTCCAGCTGCTCAGATAGCCAGAGTGTAAACTGTGAGCCAGGACTCGGGGTTGGTCTTCCCGTCGTATTTTTCAACTTGTTGTAGCTCATGGGCGAAGGCCTGTACTCCTTCATCTGTATGAGGACTCCAACTCTGACTATGGCGGTGAAACCGCTCATGGTGGAGGCCGAAGCGCTCATTCTCGTCTTCTAGTTGGCAACGCTCATCTTCCTCGCATTCGTGGTGTCGTGCGTTGAAGTCTTGCCGGAGATCTCGTCATAGTCAGCCTCGGACATCCTGGTTGTCCCGACGGTCATCTTGATTTTGGCGCCGTCAGTCATTATTGTGGTTGCCGAGTGAAGTGTGGCATGAATCCGTGTAGGCTGACTAGAGCTAGCCACTCGGCATCATGTTGAGGCAGATGAGATTGCCGTTGGAGAAGCCGACCTGTTGGTCGGTATGAGAGTGTCACCCGACTGTTGACGCTGCTGACATGCAGCAGTGGTGATCATGGCTTTTATCGTTGCTATCGTCAGGGTGCCTGGTGATCAGGCCCAAACTACAGTGTATCCAGTAGAGGTGCAGTGGCCACAACATTCTATTGAGGAGTTATGAAAACGCCGTGGTCGCTGACTCGAGTTTAGAGGATTTGCTATTGAGCAGTCTACCCAGCATTGTGCAGATTGTCGTTGCAAGCATCGTGCTCGGCCTACAGGCGTCTTGCATCTTCCTCCTGTTGTTCATGTAGTCGGCGGGCTTCCTCTTCTTGTAAATCATGTAGTCGGCCTGCCTCCTGAGTGGGAGTTGAGCCTTTAGACGCCATAAAAACTTCACGTGGTGGAGACAAGCTCACCGAAGTGCTATCCGACTGAGAGTCAGAGTCGGAATGGTTGAGGGGAGTAATAACGACCCCAACCTCCCTAGATGCAATCTCGAGCGGCTCTGAGCCGTATCCGAGTTGAACTCCAGGGGATCGGGTTTGCCGTGTCAGATGCTGATTGATGTTATCCGCGGCATTGCCAAGTCTAAATGGGAGATTGACGATCTCCTCCTCTCTTAGCCCGATCTCCGCCAAGTCAAAACCGAGTCCAAGTCGAACACTGAAAGAAAGAGTTGTCCTTAGACTCGAGCATGTTGGAGATCGCTGCAACATGTCGCCGAAAATCACTGCAGCGTTACATAGGCCGACTGGCGTGGAGTCGGCTTGGTCCCTGGCCGATCGGATCGGATCGGAGTCGGACAAGGTAAGGTTGCCGAATTCGTCGGCGATGAAGTCAAGGCTCCCGAAGGTGATTGTTTGCCTAGGGAAGAACTTGACTCCGTCGACTCCGGTGATTGGATCCATCAGGCTTGTTGAAGATGATCTTGCCGATGCCCCTACCTAGCGCCCCAACTGTCGATGTTTTATATCGGCAATAATAATATGGGGCTACTCGTGAGACCTAAAGTTGATGGATTGCAAAGGAACACAAAATGATTTATCCTAGTTTAGGCCCTTGAGGTGAGGTAATACCCTACTTCCAGCTGTTGTGTATTGCCTTTGAGGTTTCTCTGGTGAGATTGTCTCAGCTGCCCTCAAGGGGTGCCTACCTCCCCTTATATACCGGGGGGTCAGGGTTACAGGGTAGGAATCCCAGTCGGACTCCGACCAAGGGATTTTCTTCTAGGAATACAACATGCCCGACTAGGACTATATCCTTTCCTTGTCATACAAGGTAATGAATGCCGAGTCCTATTGTATCAATTACAACGTTAGGCCCATCCTCTGTCCGAGTGGCCCTAATGCTTCTCATGAGGTACCCGGGGCCCATGGCCTCCACAGATGTTGACCCCAACCTCCCTGGACCCAATCTCGAGCGGCTCTAGGCCGTATCCGAGTTGAATTCCAGAGGATTTAGTCTATCACATTAGATTGGAATTGAAGATTGTTGCGGTGTTGTCGAGTCCGAGTGGGAAATTGATGATCTCCTCCTCTCTTAGCCCGATCTCGGCCAGCTCAAGACCGAGTCCGAGTTGAACACTAAAAGAAAGAGTTGTCCCTACACTCGGGCATGTTGGAAATCACTGCAGCATGTCGCCGAAGATTGCTACAGTGTTGAGTAGGCTGATCGGCGTGGAGTCAGCTGGCCCTTGGTCGATTGAATCAGATCCGAGTCGGACAGGGTAAGGTTGCTGAATTTATCGGCGACAAAGTCGAGGCTCCCAAAACTGATTGTTAGTTGATGCTGTCAACTCCCGTGATTGGATCCATCAGGCTTGATAAAGATGATCTCAACGAACCCCTACCTGGCGTGCCAACTGTCGATGTTTTATATCGGTAATAATAATATGGGGCTACTCGTGAGACCTAAATGTCGATGTTTTACACCGGCAATATGATTATAGGGCTACTCGGCAAGGGGAAACTCGATGGATTGCAAAGGAACACAAGGAGATTTTATACTGGTTCAGGCCCTCGAGGTGAGGTAATAACCTACGTCCAGTTGTGGTGGTATTCCTTTGAGGATTTGTGTTGATCAATGATCTCATGCCCTCAGGGGGCGCCCTGCCTCCCCTTATATACTGAGGGGCAGGGGTAAAAGGTAGGAATCCTAGCCAGATACAGCCAAGGGATTTCCTTCTTAGAGATATATCTTACTCGGCTAAGATTGTATATTCCTTTTTATATAAGGCAAAATCTACCGGATGCTACTATATCTCTAACTACAAGACTCAGCCCATCCTCTATCCGAGTGGCCCATATGCTTGTGATGAGGTACCCGGGGCCCATGGCCTCCACAGTAGCCCTTGAGACCTTCATAGTTGACTCACAGCTAATGCCGAGTGCTCATCCTCCACGGTGAAGATTACCCGAGTGCATTGCTCCCGAGTGCTCTTTGTCCGATTGCGTCTTCTTCCCGAGTCCTGCTTCATGTCAGCTGGCAGCGAGGCTATGAAGGGCTTCATGTAGATGTATGAATAGTGTGTGCCGAATAGGCGCACCTATTAGGTGTAGCCCCCGACTTTGTGCTTAATTGTGAAGACAATTAAACATAAATTCAAAGATCTTTAACCTTGTAGTCTTTCCCGAGTAGTATACTACTGGTATATGAGACTCTTCGGTATCATGTCAACCAGAATACGATTTATAGTCTTACCGAATAGCATGCCACTCGTATATGGGACTCTTCAGCTTCATGTCAGCTGGAAAAGGGGCTTTATAGTCTTTCCTGAGTGGTGTCCAACTCGGAAGTTAGACTCCTCAGCGTCATGTCAACTGGAAAAGATATTTAGTCTCTCCAGAGTAGTGTACTACTCGAAAGTTAGACTCTTCAGCGTCATGTTGGCTAGAATAATGTTGCTCATGGCAACTGTTGGCCAAGCATATAGGCTGAGTACCACTTTATGAAAATA
The DNA here is from genome assembly GCA_003991445.1 of Oryza meyeriana var. granulata. Taxonomy (NCBI): domain Eukaryota; kingdom Viridiplantae; phylum Streptophyta; class Magnoliopsida; order Poales; family Poaceae; genus Oryza; species Oryza meyeriana. The sequence goes on along the minus strand of RYFJ01001683.1, from coordinate 57,562 downwards.
AATCCATTGCGTGGTTAGGTGTACTCGAGAAAGATACCTGCATCCCCAATTTCAATGAAGACTAGCTTGTGATCCTTATAAGGATATATCCTCGATACGTGGTGGATAAGAGAGATACCCAAACATATATGTTTTGCAATTAGGCCTTCATGAAGCATATCTGTTTACCTCATCGGTTCCTGTTGGTAGCACCTATACTGCGATTTTAACACAGCCAGCGTACGGCCCATATTGAACATGCTACTGTAGAAACTCATATCTTGGTGGCCTAGCTCCGACTATGTAGGCCCAAGCCCATTAGTCGACACAGGCTCTATAAAGGCTGGGGGAGAGAGAAAAGATTCCTCTATCTTCCCCAAGCGACCAATCGTTTCATCTTCCCAACTCTGTGCCGAAATTTTGCCTCCCGCTCCGCTAGGGTTCGCCATTGTTTGCTCCTTCCCATCAAAGCTCGAGCGATTCCACGTTCCTTTGTCCATTCCAAGCCCCCAACCACATTTCCCCCGAATTTCCTGTCCCCTCGACCATGCCAAAGGTTCCAGATTTCGCCGGGGCGCTGGACGAGGGGTGGCCGACCTTGGATTGCAACTGGTCGAAGCTAGAGAAGCTAGAGAAGTCACTGCAGCTGCAAAGCCACGATATCATCCACTGGCGCCCGGCTAAGGGTGAGTTGGTTCCAAATCCCCAAGCCGGCGAAACTGTCATTTTTGCCTCTTTCTTTGACCGAGGTTTGTTTCTTCCGTCCTCTGCATTCCTCCGCCGTCTTCTTAGTTTCTACGGATTGGAGTTGGTGAATCTGAATCCCAACTCAATCCTGCAAATCTCTATCTTTGTGACCCTTTGCGAGTGCTATCTGGGTGTAGAGCCCCCGTTTAATTTCTTCAGGCACTTATTCCACATTAAGCCCCAACCTTCTAAGAATAGGGTCCAGGTGATTGGGGGGCTGGCCTTTAGTTGAGGAGTGAGATGAAGAAAATTTATATCAGTCATCCTTTGAAGTCCTCCTTGAAAGGTTGGCATAAGGAGTGGTTCTACTGTTCTGATCCGGAACCTTCCTGCCTCTATTCATCGGAAAGCCCCCGGCGGTCTCGCCCAGTTGGTCGTCAGATCCAACCTTTGAAGAGATGGGCCAGGTGCATCAGTTGCTGGCGAGGTTGGACAAATTCAAGAAAGCTGGCCTGACTGGCCCCTGGGTCGCCAAGCGCTTCCTGACACGGCGCATCTAGCCACTCAAGCTAAGGAGTGAATTTTGCTAGGATTACCAGGGGAAGAATGATCCTGACCAAGAAAGCCGAGAGGTGATTGACCAGCAAAAAGTGACTGAAATATTGTTCACTTATTTCTCCAATGGAGTGGTCAAGACCGAGGACGCAAAACGCTCCATCGCAGCTTATAGCCGAAATCGGCCTCATCCCGAGGTAACCCTTGTTGCTCTTCTGTGATGAATGTCTGTAGACTTGTATCCATAGTTGCTCAGAGTCATGCAATGTATATTATTGAATTGTTTGCAATGGTGCTAGGAGTCTGATGATGACTCCCATCCGTTGTCGCCCACAAAGTCAAAGAAACGGCAGAGAAGTCCTTCTGCCGCCCAACCCAACTCCAACAGAGCGGGGAAGAAACCCATTGCAGATCAGGGCAAGGAGAAGGTTGTGAGGCCGAGTGCCGCAGCCGGGAGTTTAAGGATAAGGGACCCCGCCGACTCAACACCCAGGCCATCGAGTCCCAGACCGAGACCGCGCGGTCGAGCTCAGCATCATCGAGCCCAACCCAAGTGCGGCCGAGTACCCGAGCGCCCTAGCCGACCACACCGTGAACGGGGCTGACCAGGGAAGAAATGCCACCGCCGACTGCCATGCCCTCAGGCCTGACAGCTAGCAGCCCTCCAGTTCTGCCTTCTAGATCTCTCGGACAGAAGCTCAAGTTCTCCAAGAGGTAGGCCATTCTGGGTCTTCTGAAAATCAGATTCAGCATTGTAGCACCTTGATGTTTGACTCGTTACACAGGAAGCGGGCCGACATTGATCTTAAGGAGACCCCACCGACTACCCCTGCTGTCGAGCCTGCCCCAGCCGATCCAGCACCAGCGAGCACTCCTGCTGAGCCGGCGGTGGTCCTAGTTACAGAAAATGAGACTGTCCCGACTGCAGGGCGGCCGACACCGGCCGACCAAGGGGCGGTTGCCGAACCTACTGCTCTAGCCCCTAAGCCAGCACCCGTCATCGAAGCCGTCGCTGCAGCTCCTAAGCCAGCGCCTGATGTCGAAGCCGCCGCTGCAGCTCCTAAGCCAGCCCCCGAGGCCTTGGAGACCACCGAGTTAGGGGCCAGGAGTCTGTCGCCATCCTGGTTGTCGTCGTCGTCGTCGGCGCTGTCCCTTCCTTTGGACAGACCCGACCTCCCCAGGATTGAGGCCCCTCCGCGAAAATTCCCAAGGACGTTCCGTTGGACGGGGCCCGACGGAACTTCGTAGAGCTACAAGGTTGATGAGGTGGCAGTGGAAAAGGAGTGTAAAGACTTGCTTCGTGCCACAATCGCCGCATCCCAAGGGATTCAGGTATGACTTCCGTTGTATTGGAATCTCGGTAGCGTTTCTTGACGCCTGACTCTACTTTGACTTGTTACCTCCCGAGCAGAAGATTGTGGATCGCTCGGAGAAAATGCACGAGGTGCTAACCCGAATCGCCCCCCAACTCCAAGAATTGGACCAGCTCCGGGCCTTGAAAGCCGAAGTGGAGGGGCACAGCCAGGAGAGGGAATCCTGGTTGAGGGAGGCCGTCACCCAGCTCAGGAGTGAGAATTGGGACCAAGCCAAGGAGATAAGAGGTGAGCCTCCAGAACACTTCTTCTTGACCAAATCCTTAATATATTTCTCCAGCTGTGTTATTTCCCAACTACCCAGTTGTGCCTTGACTACAACATCGAGTTCTTGACTAATCTGTCGTGCAGCCCTCGAAGCCGAGTTGAAGACCTGAACGGAGGGAGAAGAACAGCTGAAGGAGGCCGAGAGAGCCAGGGCCGATCTTGAAAAAGACAAGGCCGACCTGACAGCAGCCAATACCGAGCTTGAGTGAGAGAAGGCCGAGTTGAAGGAGGCCAATGCCAAGCTCGAGAAGGATAAAACCAAACTAGAGAGGACCGTAGCCAGATGGGAGGCCGACTACAACAGTAAGTCTCCCTTCTGACAATGATCTTAACCAATTCGTTAATTACTCCATCTGCATCTTTACCTAACAAGTGTACTTGTTGGTGAACCCAGGTAGCTGCTAGAGCCAATTCCTAAGCCCAATTTCAGGCTTACGCAAAGGAGATAAGGGTCATCAAGGAGTCACGGGAGGCCCTCCTGGGATCCGTGAGAGGGCTCCTTGACCTCATGGATCCTCTCCCTGTGGGAACCAGCTGCAGCTCGATCGCCCAACTAGAGGCGCCCCTTGAGGATGCACCGAGTGCCCTGAAGAGGTACTCGGATGAGCACATCATTGTTGGCGTAGCCTAAACCCTAGCAATGACCAAGTCCATCTACCCAAGGGCAGATGTTGAAGCCATCGGGGAGGGGTTTGCCGAGGAGACAACTCCTAAGGAGGCACTGAAGCTGATAGCCAAGGCAAGGCCGACTGCAGAGATTATCACCCAAGACCTGGATCTGTAAAAACAGTACATCATGCAGTCGGTGTATTCTGGATTTTTGTAAGGACATGTGTAAATATATGTGCGATGCCATCAAGCTTTAAACTATTACTCAGTTGTCATTAGCTTTACTCGACCGTATAGCCTACACCGAGTTGATCTATTGGAACTTAATAAAAACGTTCGCCGTAGAAAGCTGTACTCAGGCAGACATAGGAAAGTCGTAGTAAAACTTCATAACTTGAGTAAAATAGGCTCGTATATTATTGACAAAGCCCATATAAAACATGCAGCCCTTGACTCACTACTCGGTTGAAACAAGCGGCGTAGTGAGTCAGAGAAAAACTATACACATGAAATTTTAAAACTCAGGTATAGAAAGGACGTAGCTGTTCTATATTCCATGAGTTGCTGATGAGGGCACCATCTTCGGTTTTCAGTTGGTAGGCGCCTGGCCGTGTGACCTCAGCTATAATGAACGGCCCTTCCCAGATTGGGGATAGTTTGTGCCTGTCTTTGGTGGTTTGTATTTTTCTCAGGACGAGATCTCCAACCAAAAAGGCGCGGCCACGGACATTACGATTGTGGTAGCGATGCAGGATTTGAAGATACCATGCCAACTGGATTGTTGCGATATCCCTCGCTTCTTCCAACTGATCTAGTTCGATCAATCGGGTATTGTTGGAGATGTTTTCTGAGTAAGCCTGAACTCGCGGAGAACTGAACTCTAACTCGGTTGGTAGCACAGCCTCGGCACCATAGACCAGAAAGAAAGAGGATTGCCCTGTTGCCCGACTGACCGTGGTTCTGAGGGACTAGAGAACGGATGGGAGCTCTTGGACCCACCGGCCCGCGTATGATTGTAGTTGGTCTAATATCCTGGCCTTGATACCTTGTAAGACCATACCATTGGCTCGTTCAACCTGCCCGTTGCTCCGCGGGTGTGCCACAGAAGCATAGCAGATCTTGATGCTGAAGTCATCACAGAAATCTTGAAATACGCCGCCCGTGAATTGAGTGCTGTTGTCGGTGATGATGTGGTTAGGGACGCCGAATCGGTATAATATACTCATGATGAAGTCCTTTGCTTGTGCCGCTGTTATGGTTGCAACAGGTTTAGCCTCAATCCATTTGGTGAATTTATCCACTGCGACGAACAAGTGTGTGAACCCTCCTAGCGCTTTCTTGAAAGGCCCGACCATGTCAAGCCCCCATACTGCAAAGGCCAAGAGATTGGGATTGTTTGGAGTTCTTGGGCTAGGAGATTTGTTTGTCTTGCGTAGAACTAGCAACCCTCGCATGTGCAAACAATGTCTGTTGCATCTGTTACTGCTGTTGGCCAGAAAAATCCCTGCCAGTAAGCCTTTCTGACTAACGTCCTGGATGTGGCGTGGTTGCCACATATGCCTGAGTGGATCGACTGCAGGATCTGCTTGCCCTCCTCGGTGGTGACGCAGCGCATGAGGACCCCGGATGCACTTCTTCGGTACAGGTGTTCTCCGACAACTAAGAAACTCTTGTTTCGACGTTTGATTTGTTCGGCTTCACTGCAATTTTCTGGGAGTTCATCATCCAGGAGGAATTTGAGAACAGGAGTCCACCAATCTTGACGTATGTGCAGCACCTTGTTTGTAGCTAGGGTAGGTTTGCCTCCCGACTGCTCTGGTACTGGTTTCTTCTTGACTGATGGCTCCATAAGTTGCTCGACAAAGATCCCTATCGGGACTGCTTCTCGCTTGGATCCCATATTTGCCAATTCATCTGCAGCATCATTGTATTGTCTAGGACATGTGTTATCTCCAGCCTGTCGAACTTGTTTTCCATCTTGCGGACTTCCTGACAGTATGCCTGCCATGGTATCGTCGAGACATGTCCAGTCCTTCATGACTTGGTTTACCACAAGCTGAGAATCCCCGCGCACGTCCAATCGACGTATGCTGAGTGATATAACAATATGGAGCCTGTGGATAAGTGCCTCGTACTCGGCGATGGTATGGGAGGCCGGGAAATGGATTTGTAGAACGTACTTGAGCTTTTCGCCGGTGGGCAACGTCAATACGACGCCAGCCCCGGCGCCGCCGATCCGTAGAGAACCGTCGAAGTACATTGTCCAGTACTCTAGCTTCGCTATTGATGTAGGGATTTGAACTTCTGTCCCCTCGGCTACGAAGTCGGCTAGAGCTTGTGATTTGATTGCTGTCCGTGGCTAAAAGGTGATGTCGAATGCCATCAACTCGAGTGCCCATTTGGTGATTTAGCCGGTGGCCTCGCGGTTATGCAGGATGTCGCCGAGTGGAAACGATGTGACAACCTTGACTTGATGTGCTTGAAAATAGTGCACTAGCTTTCGGACAGTGATGAGTAGGCCATAGAGCAGATTCTGGACCTGCGGGTATCTCGTCTTCGAGTCGACAAGGACTTCGCTGACAAAGTAGACAGGCCTTTGGACTTTCTGGATGTGACCTTGTTCAGATCTCTCGACCACTAGCACCGTGCTGACTACCTGAGTAGTTGTCGCTAGATATAGCATAAGTGGTTCTTGGGGCATGGGTGACGCCAACACGAGGGGTGATGTCAGAAATTTCTTGAAGTCTTCGAAGGCTTGCTGGGCTTCGGGAGTCCACTGGAAATTATCCGCTTTCTTCAATAACTTGAAAAGGGCATGCCCCGTTCGCCCAGTCAGGAAATAAACCGGCTGAGTGCCGCCATGTAGCCTGTCAGGTTCTGAACGTCCTTCTGGTTAGTCGGGGGAGCCATGTTCATAATTGCGTTGACTTTCTCCGGGTTGGCCTCGATGCCATGATGCGAGACGATGAAGCCGAGTAACTTGCCAGATGGCACACAGAAGGCGCACTTTTTCGGGTTCAACTTCATCTTGAATCTTCAAAAGTTCTGGAAGGTTTCTTCTAGGTCAGCGATGAGGTCTTCTTTGGACTTAGTCTTGATCACCACTTCGTTGATGTAGGCTTCCACATTGCGCCCGATCTAAGTGTGTAGACACCGCTGAATTGCCCGTTGATATGTTGCTCTAGCGTTTTTCAAACCGAACGGCATAGTGATGTAGCAGTACGCTCCAAACGGCGTGATGAAAGATGTTTTTAAGCAGTCCTCCTCCTTTAGGCTGATTTGGTGGTATCCCAAGTAGCAGTCGAGAAAACTGAGAAGGTCGCACCCTGCAGTTGAATCTACCACCTGGTCTATTCTCGGTAAACCAAATGGGTCCTTGGGGCATGCCTTGTTGAGATCGGTGTAGTTGATGCACATGCACCATTTACCCTTTTTCTTTCGGACCAGAACTGGGTTTGCCAGCCAATCCGGGTGGTAGACCTCTTTGATGAACCCGGCTGCGAGAAGCTTGGTTATCTCCTCCTGAATAGTATCTTTACGGTCTTGAGCGAAGCACCGTAGCCGTTGCTTGACTGGCTTGGCATCTATCTTCACGTTGAGGTTGTGCTCAATTACCTCCCTTTGTACGCCTGGCATGTCGGACGGTTTCCACGCGAAGATATCCTTGTTAGCTTGGAGGAAGGTGACGAGCGTGTCTTCCTATTTGGAGTCGAGTTCGGTCCCGACTAGAGCAGTCTTGGAGGGGTCAGAAGGGTCCAGGGGGACCTTCTTCGTGTCCGAGTCCGCTGAAATTCCCGACTTTGCTACTTTTTTGGCCAGAATTGGGTCCTCCTTGACTTCTGTTGTGACGGCTTGCCAAATGCTATCACGCCCGACTGCCGCCTCTTGTGATTGAGCCAATTCGCAACTCTCCTTGTCGCAGGTGAAGGCTTGCTTGACATCGCTGTGGAGGGAGAGGACTCCTGCTGGCCCTGGCATCTTGAGCACCATATATGTATAGTGCGGTATCGCCATGAACTTGGTGAACGTCGGTCGTCCGAGTATCGCGTGGTACGCAGTCTCGAAGTCGGCGACCTCGAAGCAGATGTTTTCCGTGCGGAAGTTATCTCGCATGCCGAAGGTGACTGGCAAGGTAATCTGCCCGAGTGGTGTTGAAGACAGGTCAGGAATTATCCCGTGGAAGGGCGTCGTACTCGGCCACAGATCTAAACGAGGAATCTTCATCTCATCCAGAGTCTTGGTGAATAGGATGTTAAGCACGCTGCCTCAGTCTATGAGAACCTTCTTCAACTTGATATTCTTGACAACCGGGTCCAGGACGAGTGGATAGCATCCTAGGTGTGAAACCCGATCTGGATGATCAGCGCAGGTGAACGTGATGGACGTCTCTAACCAGCGCAGATATTGGGGGGCATCTGCTATAGAGATTGTGTTGATGTCGCGTGCTGTTAGCTTCTGCTTTCATCTTCGAGAGGGCTCTGGCTCCGATTACGGCGGTTAAACCGCTCGTGGTTGAGGCCAAAACAGTCGTAGTCGTCCTCCAGTCGGTGACGCAAGTCCTCTTCACATTCGTGGCACCGAGCATTAATGGTATGTCGGAGGTCGCGTTGTAGACGGACTCGGAGATCTTGGTTGGGCTGGCGATCGTACTGGTGACGCCGCCAGTTGTTGTTGTTGGTGTCGCCGAGTGATGCTTGCCGCGAATCCTCATGTGGCCGACTAGAACTAGCCGCCCGGCATCGTGCTGACGTAAACCAGACCGGTTGGTCGGCACAAGTGTGTCACCCGACTGCTGTTGCTGCTGACAAGCGGCAACTATAATCATCACCTTGATCTTGGCGATAGTCGGGGTGGCCTGGTGGTCAGGCTTGAGCTGGAGTGTGTCCAGCAGAGTTGCGGCGGCCCGACGTTCTATTGTGGTGTGACGAAGACATTGTGGTCACCGACTTTGGTCTGGAGAATCCGTTGCTGGGCGGTTTGCCCAGCCTTGTGTAGCCCGTCGTTGCGAGCCGCGCGGTCAGCTTCCTCCTGTTGTCGTAGTCGGCGCGCCTCCTCCTGCTGCTCCTCTTGTAGTCGGCGACCTCGGATGGTGGTGTTGAAGCCATCAAGATCTCACGGGGCAGGAGATAACTTGCCAGACTGGAGTCCGAACTAGTGTTCGAACCGTTGTCCGACTTGGAGTCGGAGTCTGAGTAATTCATCGGAGTAAGAACGACTCCGACCTCTCTAGATACAATCTGAAACGGCACTTGGCCATGTCCAAATTGAATCGCAGGAGATCAGGTCTGCTGCGTGGGATGTAGATCCTTGGCGTCATTGGGTCCGCCAAGGAAATTAACGATCTCTCCCCCTCTTAGCCCTACCTGGGCCGGCTCGAGGCCTAGCACGAGTTGGACACCGAAAGAGAAAGTTGTCCCAAAGCTCGGCGGAGTTGAAGATTGCTGCGTTGATTGATGATGGTCGTTACAGCATCTTGTGAGCCGACTAGCGTGGAGTCGGCTGGTTCCTCGGCCGGTTGGATTGGATTTGCGTCGGCCAAGGTGAGATTGCCAATTTGGTCAGCAATGAAGTCAAGGCTTCCGAAGGTTATTGTGTCTCCAGGGGAGAACTTGTCGCCATCGACTTTGGTTGCTGGATCCATCGAGCTTGTAAATGTCAAACTCGCCGAAACCCCTACCTAGCGTGCCAACTATCGATGTTTTACACCGGCAATATGATTATAGGGCTACTCGCAAGGGGAAACTCGGTGGATTGCAAAGGAACACAAGGAGATTTTATACTGGTTCAGGCCCTCGAGGTGAGATAATACCCTACGTCCAGTTGTGGTGGTATTCCTTTGAGGATTTGTGTTGATCAATGATCTCGTGCCCTCAGGGGGCGCCCTGCCTCCCCTTATATACTGGGGGGCAAGGGTACAAGGTAGGAATCCCAGCCGGATACAGCCAAGGGATTTCCTTCTTAGAGATATATCTTACCCGGCTAAGATTGTATATTCCTTTTTATATAAGGCAAAATCTACCGGATACTACTATAGCTCTAACTACAAGACTCGGCCCATCCTCTATCCGAGTGGCCCATATGCTTGTGATGAGGTACCCGGGGCCCATGTCCTCCACACTAAACTTGATGGATTGCAAAGGAACACGAAACGATTTATCTTGGTTCAGGCCCTCGAGGTGAGGTAATACCCTACTTCCAGCTGTTATGTATTGCTTTTGAGGTTTCTCTGGTGAGATTGTGATATGCCCCGGGGGCTCCCTACCCCTCCATATATACTGGAGGGATGAGGATTACAGGGTAGGAAACCTAGTCAGATACGACTAAGGGCTTTCCTTATTAGTACATAGAGAGTCCGGCTAGAATTATATCCCTTTCCCTATCATGCACGGTAATATGAAGCCGAGTCCTACTCTATCTCCAATTGCAGGAGCTAGCCCACCCTCTATCTGAGTGGCCGTAATTGCCTTCCTCGAGGTACTCGAGGCCCATGGCCTCCACAATCCTCTCTTTAATCTTGTTTGGCTGTAGCTCTAGAGATAAATCTGAACAATCAGTTCTTGGAAATTGAGCACCGGAAGAAAGAGCTAAAGGAGCTCGAGAAGGCGAAGTCTAAGGTTGACACCGAGTACGCAAGTAAGCTTCATATCTGCTCTTGCATTTTGCTCGACGAGATATCAAGATTTGTTTATGTCTTCTCTTTTATATGAGCAGTCTTAGACCAATGCGCAGACTCAATTCGTCGCTTTTGCTGAGGAGATAAAAGTTGTAAAGGATTCGTGGGATGCCAGAGTGGATTCAGCGAAGGCTTTAAGCCCGGCCAAGCAGGGTCTAGTTCAAGCTCTCCTGCCCGGGTGATTCAACGCCTTCAAGAAGCTCCAGCTATTTTGAAGGAATTTGCCACCGAACACGCCAACGTGGGGATCTCCCAGGCCTTAGCCATGATGAAGTCTCTCTACTCCCTGGTAGATATTGAGAGTATTGGTGAGGGATTTGTTGAGGGCACCACCTCGGAGGAAGCTTTAGAGCTGATCAACCAGGCTAGGCAATCTGCTAGGGCAATCGCCGTGGATCTGCCATTGTAAACACGAATTCTTCTTAAGTAGTTAGTGCATGCAAAGACAAGAATAATATGTAGATATTGTAAATGCTTTTGGTGTTTGTTGTTATATCTTGCTGAGTACATGTTCTATCTTAGCTGTCATTAGTTTTTCCGACTAGTCACTCTATGCCGAGCATGTAGAGATCAACTTTAAAAGCCGTTTGTCCTATGAAACTATACTCGGCAAGACTTAGCACAGTCGTTATATAACTTCATGACTTCAATAAAACAGGCTCAAGCTTTAGTACTAACAGAAGACATGTTATCATCATGTAGCCCCCGACTCACTACTTGGTTGGAACAATCGATGTAGTGAGTCAGAATAAAATACTTTATTTATATATGTATAAACAGAGTACAATACTCAGGTATAGAAAAGATGTAGTGTTCTATGTTCCATGAGCTGCTGATCAAGACGCCATCTTCAGTCTACAGTAGGTAAGCAACCCGACGTGTCACCTCAATGACAATGAACGGCTCCTCCCATAAGGGAGATAATTTATGCTTGTCTTTGGTGGTTTGATTTTTTTTCAAAACGAGATCTCCCACCGAAAAGGCGTGGCCACGAACATTACGATTGTGATAATGACGCAGGCTTTGAAGATATCTTGCCGACTGGATAGTTGCGACATCCCTTGCTTCTTCCAACTGATCTAACTTGACCAGTCGGTCTTCATTTGACTTGTCTTCTGAGTGGGCCTGAAATCGCAGAGAGCTGAACTCCAACTCGGTTGGTAACATAGCCTCAGCACCATAGACTAGGAAGAAAGGGATTGCCTTGTTGCCAACCAACCACGGTTCGTAGAGACCGGTGAACGGAAGTGTCGATGCTTTGCACCGGCAATAAAACTATGGGGCTACTCGGCGAGTGTGAATTCGATGGACTGCAGAGGAACACAAGAGAATTATACTGGTTCAGGCCCTCAAGATGAGGTAATACCCTACGTCCAGTTGAGGTGTTATTCCTCTGAAGTGTATGTAGATCGATGATCTGGTTGCTCTTGTTGTGCTTGCCCTGAGGGGCGCCCTGCCTCCCTTTATATACTAGGGGACAGGGGTACATGATAAGGATCCTAGTCGGATACGACCAAGGGATTTCCTTCTTAGAGATAGAATCCTATCCGACTAAGACTATGTTTCCTTATTATACAAGGTACAGCCTGCCGGGTGCTATCTTATCTCTAATTACATGGTCCGGCCATCCTCTATCCGAGTGCCCATGTACTGGTTAATGAGGTACCGGGCCCATGGCCTCCACAGGATGGGAGCTCTTCCACCCACCGCCCTGTGTATGGTTGTAGTCGGTCAAACACTCTAGTCTTGATACCTTGTAAGACCATGTCGTTTGCACGCTCGACCTGCCCGTTGCTCTATGGGTGTGCCACAAAACCATAATAGATCTTGATGCCAAATTCATCACAGAAATCATGAAATATGCTGCCAGCAAACTGAGCACTGTTGTCCGTTATAATGCGGTTGAGAAATCCAAATCGGTATATAATTCTCATGATGAAATCTTTTGCCCTTGCCGTTGTTATGGTAGCAACAGGTTTTTCCTCAATCCACTTTGTGAACTTATCCACTGTGACAAACAAGTGTGTGAACCCTCCTGGCACTTTTTTGAACGACCTGACTATGTCAAGCCCCCAAATTGCAAAGGGCCAAGATATTGGAATTGTTTGTAATTCTTGAGCTGGTAGATGTGTTTGCCGAGCAAAGAACTGGCATCCCTAGCATGTCTGAACTATGTCTTTGGCATCAATAACTGCAGTCGACCAGAAGAATCCTTGCCTGTAAGCCTTTCCGACTAACGTCCTTGATGCAGCATGGTTGCCACAGATGCCCAAGTGGATGGAATGCAGATCTGCTTTCCCTCCTCAGATGTGAGACAACGCATGAGGACTCCTAATGCGCCTCAACGATAGAGGTCTTCTCCGACTGCAAGAAAACATTTGCTTCGATGTTTGATCCGCTCGGCTTCGTTGCGATCTTCTGGGAGCTCATCTTCCAACAGGAATCTGATGATTGAAGTCCACCAATATTGAGAGATGATTAGCACTTCTTTTGTTGCCGGGGTAGGTTCAGCCCTCGACTGCTCTGGAACAAGCTTTTTCTTGACTGACGACTCCAACAGTTGCTCGACAAAAATTCCAGTCGGGACCACTTCTCGCTTGGATCCCATGTTGGCTAATTCGTTTGCGGCTTCATTATATTGGCACAGAACGTGTGTCATTTTGAGCCCGTCAAATTTATTCTCCAAATCCTGCACTTCTTGACAATAGGCTGCCATGTTGCAATCTAGACACGTCTAGTCTTTGATAACTTGGTTTACCACGAGTTGAGAATCCCCGCGAACTATCAGTTGGTGGATGCCGATGCGGAGCCCGTGGATAAGTGCCTCATACTCGGCAACATTGTGAGATGCTGGAAAATGTATTTGAAGGACATATTTGAGTTTCTCTCTGGTGGGTGATGTCAGGACCATGCCAGCCCCTGCTCCACCGATCCGTAGAGAACCGTTGAAGTACATCGTCTAGTATTCGAGCTTATCAACTGATGTGGCCGTCTGAACTTCTGTCCTCTCGGCCATGAAGTCGGCAAGTGCTTGGGACTTGATTGCTGTCCTTGGTTGGAAGACAATATCAAACGCCATCAACTCGAGCACCCATTTAGCGATTCTGCCAGTGGCTTCACGATTGTAGGACGTCCCCGAGTGGATACGATGTGACGATTGTAACTTGATGCAAGTGAAAATAGTGCACCAACTTCTGGACAGTTATGAGCAGACCATATAGCAGCTTCTGGACTTGGGGATATCTAATCTTGGATTTGCCTAAGACTTCACTGACAAAGTAAATTGGCCTTTGAACTTTCTGTATGTGCCCTAGTTCTGCCCGCTCAACTACCAACACCGTGCTGACTACCTAAGTAATTGCCGCTAGATACAACATGAGTGGTTCCTGGGTCATTAGTGACGCCAACATGGGTGGTGATGTGAGCAACTTCTTGAAGTCTTCGAAGGCTTGTTGGGCTTCTGGCGTCCATTGAAAATTGTCAACTCTCTTCAGTAATTTGAAGAAGGGCATACCCTGTTCGCCAAGTCGGGACACGAATTGGCTGAGTGTCACCATACAACTGGTCAGCTTCTATACATCCTTCTGGCTAGTCAGGGGTGCCATGTTCATTATTGCATTAATTTTCTCTGGATTTGCCTCGGTGTCACGTTGTGAAACGATGAAGCCGAGTAGCTTTCCTGAAGGTACTTCGAAGACGCACTTTTCCAGGATCAACTTCATCTTGAATCTCCAAAGGCTTTGAAAAGTTTCTTCTAAGTTGGCGATGAGGTCCTCCTTGAGTTTGGTCTTGATCACCACGTCATCGACATATGCCTCCACGTTGCACCCAAGTTGAGTCTGAAGACACCACTAGATAGCATGCTGATATGTTGTGGTAGCGTTTTTCAACCCGAACCGCATAGTGACATAGCAATATGTCCCGAAAGGCGTGATAAAAGAAGTCTTCAGGCAGTCCTCCTCCTTTAGGCTGATTTGATGGTATCCAAGTAACAGTCAAGAAACTGAGTAATTGCATCCCGCAATTGAATCGACGCCTGAACTATTCTTGGCAGACCAAATGGATCTTTGGGACACGCCTTGTTTAAGTTGGTATAGTCGAGCACATGCGCCATTTACCGTTCTTCTTATAGACCAGAACTGGGTTTGCCAACCAATCCGGGTGGTAGACCTCTTTGATGAACCCGGCTGCTAGGAGCTTGGTTATCTCCTCCCGAATAGCATCTTTGTGGTCTTGTGCGAAGCGCCGTAGTCGTTGCTTGACTGTTTGGCATCCGGCTTAACGTTTAGGGTATGCTCGATCACCCCCCTGGTTCACCAGGCATGTCAGAAGGCTTCCAAGCAAATATATCCCTGTTCACCTGGCAGAAGGTGATGAGCTCGTCTTCCTGTTTGGGGTCGAGTCCAGTCCCGACAAGCACAGTCTTGGTGGGATCGGAAGGGTACAGGGGAATCTTCTTTACTTCCGAGTATGCTGAAATTCCCGACTTGGCTGCCTTTTTCACCAAGATTTGATTGTCCTCCTTTGTAGTGGTTGCGGCTAGCCAGATATTGCTCTGTCCGACCACCGCTTCATGAGATTGGGCTAGCTCACAACTCTCCTTGTCGCAGGTGAAAGCATGCTTGACATCACTGCACAGAGAAAGTACTCCTGCTAGTCCTGGCATCTTGAGCAACATGTATGTATAGTGCGGCACCGCTATGAATTTGGCAAGTGCAGGCCGTCCAAGTATAGCATGATATGTGGTCTCGAAGTCGGCAACCTCAAAGTAGATGTTCTCCATGCAAAATTTCTCTAGCATGCCAAAAGTAACTGGCAAAGTCCGGCGAAAAGTGCACCTGCTGTTGGCGAAGCTGGATAACTTCAAGAAGGCCGGCTTGACCGGTCCCTGGGTAGCCAGGCGGTTCTTGACCCGGCGCTTCCAGCCCCTGAAGCTAAGGAGCGCGTTCGGCTGGGACTACCAGGGAAAAAATGACCCTGACCGAGTTAGTCGGGAGTTGGCCGACGAGCGGAAGGTGACGGAGACCTTGTTCGGATACTTCTCCAGCGGGGTAATTGAAACCGAGGACAAGAAGAGACGCATTGCGTCTTTTAGGCATAACTGGCCTCGGACCGAGGTAACAACCGTCTTCCCTTTGTAGCGTATGCCTACAGACTCAAATATCTGAGTTTCCGGCAGCATATGATGTATCTTGTGGATCTTCTTGTAGTGGTGCGTGGAGTTTGATGAGGACTCCCGTCCATTGTCAGCCGTCGCGTTGAGGAAGAGGCCGAGAAGTCCCTCCGCCGCCCAACCCAACTCCAAGAGAGCGGGGAAGAAACCGATTTTATATCGGGGCGAGGGGGCCATGACGGGGCGCGCCGTGAGTGGAAGCTTGAAAATAAAGGATGCCGCTGCCGCGACACCCATTCGATCGAACCCTAGGTTGAGACCTGTGAATTTGAGCCCGACGCTATCGAGCCCGGCCGTAGCGCCGGCGAGGGGCCGGCAGGAGCAAACGCCGCCAGGGGCGGAGGCGCCCGAGCCAACCATACCGGAGTCGGGGCCGACTCGGGTTGACGCGCCACCACCGACTGTGATGCCGACCGGGCCGACTGCCGGAGCCAGCGCTCCACCGGGGAGCAGGTCGCCCGGCAAGAAGCTAAAGTTCTCCAAGAGGTGCGCTTCTCCGGGTCTTCTGGAGTCTTTGTGTGTTGAATTAGTGTCTTGATGTCTTGTTTCATCGTGCAGGAGGCGGGCCGATATCGATCTCAAGGAAATTGACCCGACCGCTCCACCTGATGAGCCTGCCCCAGCCGAGCCAGCGGCCGTGAACACGCCTGTTGAGCCGGCGGCCAACCTGGTCGCTGAGACTGAGGTGGCCCCGACTTCAGGGCCACTGCCGCCGCCTGACCGAGAGGTGGCTGCTGAGACTGAGACCCTAGCTCCCGAGACGCCGCTTGTCGCGGAAGCCGCGGGCGGAGCCCCTGAGCCTGTCCCGGAGGTCACGGGGGATGATGGCGCTGAGGCCAGGACCTCATCGCCACTGTGGTCGTCGCCGTCGTCGTCGCCGTTGCCGTCTCCGCCAGAGATCCCACATCTGCCTCGGATCGAAGCTCCTCCACGTGTGATGCCCCGGACCTTCACATGGACAACACGCGACGGTACCGTAAAAAGCTTCAGGCTCGATGAAGTCGTTGCAAGGAGAGAGTGCGAGAGCCTGCTTCACGCCGCCATCAGCGGGTCACAGGGGGTCGCGGTATGAATCTTGTAGTAAAGCCCTAGTAATCTTCGTGTTTTGATGCTTGACCGCGCCCTTGATTCGTCTTCTATCCTGAGTAGAAACTTGTTGACCGCAATGAGGCGATGACGGAGATCTTGGTCGAGGTAGCTCCCCACCTCGCAGAATTGGAGCAGCTTCGGGCGTTGAAAGCCGAGATGGAGGCGCGTCATGCAGGGAGGGAGGCATGGCTGAAGAGTGGCGCCGATCAGCTTAGGGCGGAGACATGGGCCCTAGCCGGAAAGATCAGAGGTAAAATCCTCGTGTGTATCTTTCCGACTGAACCGTTAATGTATTCATCCAGCTGCGTTGTTCCCGACTGCCCAGTTGTGTCATGGCTGCACGGTTGAGCTCTTGGCTAATCTGTGGTGCAGACCTCGAAGCGGAGTTAAAGACCCGAACAGAGAGGGAATCGCAGCTAAAGGAGGCCAAAGAAGCCAAGGCCGAGCTTGAGAAGGTCAAGGCCGACCTGACAAAGGCCAACACCGATCTTGACCGGGAGAAGTCCGAGTTGGAGAAGGCCATCGTCAAGCTCGGTAAGGAGAAGGCTGAACTGGAGAAGACCGTGGCCGGGTGGGAGGCCGACTACGAAAGTAAGTCCTCAACCTGACTGTGATCTTGGCCAATCCATGAGTTATCCTGTGTGTAGCCGAATTTGACAAGCTTACTTGCCGGCTGATCTGGTCAGACATGAGAACTAATGTCCGGGCCCAGTATCAGTTCTACACGGAGGAGATAAGGTTGATCAGAGAGTCACGGGAGGCCCTCATCAGGTCCGTGAAAGGGCTCCTTGACCTTATAGATCCCCGCCCGGTGGGAACCAGCTGCTGCAGAATCCCTCAGATAGTGGGGCGTCTCGAGGATGCCCCGAGTGCCTTGAAAACGTACTCGGATGAGCGTGTTGTCGCCGGCGTGGCCCATACCCTGGCGATGACCAAATCCTCATACGCTAGGGCAGATATTGAAGCCATCGGGGAGGGGTTTGCCAAAGAGACGATGCCAGAGGAGGCGCTGGAGCTGATCGCCCAGGCGAAGCCGACTGCAGAGATAATTACCCGAGACCTGGGTCTGTAAGGGCAACATGTTTATGTAGTCGGAATATATAAACTTGTGTAAACAAGCATGTGTAAATATGTGTGCAATGCCGCCAAGCTTATCTTTCGGTTGTCATTAGCTTTACTTGAACGTGTAGTATGCACCGAGTTAGTCTGTCAGAACTTAAAAAAAACGTTCGAAGTAAGAAGCTGTACTCGGGCAAACGTGACAGTCATAGTAAGGCTTCATAACCGAAGTGAAATAAGCTCGTATGTTATTGACAACGCACATATATACATGCAGCCCCCGACTCACTACTCGGTTGATACAAGCGGCGTAGTGAGTCAGAGGAACTGTACACATGAAAATTATAGAACTCAGGTATAGAAAGGACGTAGCTGTTCTATGTTCCATGAGTTGCTGATGAGAGCACCGTCTTCGGTTTTCAGTCGGTAGGCGCCTGGCCGCATAACCTCGGCTATAATGAACGGCCCTTCCCAGATTGGGGATAATTTATGCCTGTCCTTGGTGGTTTGTATTTTCCTCAGAACGAGATCCCCGACCGAAAAGGCGCGACCACAGACATTGCGATTGTGGTAGCGGCGTAGGCCTTGAAGATACCTTGCCGACTGGATAGTTGCGGTGTCTCTTGCTTCTTCCAGCTGATCTAATTCGACCAGTCGGGTATTATTGGAGTCGTCTTCTGAGTAGGCCTGGACTCGTGGAGAGCCGAACTGTAACTCAGTAGGTAGCATAGCCTCGGCACCATAGACCAGAAAGAAAGGGGTTTTCCCTGTTGCCCGACTAACCGTGGTTCTGAGAGACCAAAGAACAGATGGGAGTTCTTGTACCCACCGGCCCGCATATGGTTGTAGTCGGTCGAATATCCTGGCCTTGATGCCTTGTAAGACCATACCGTTGGCTCGCTCAACCTGCCCGTTGCTCCGCGGGTGTGCCACAGATGCATAGCAGATCTTGATGCCGAAATCATCGCAGAAGTCTTGGAATAGGCCTGCCGCGAACTGAGTACCGTTGTCGGTGATGATGCGGTTAGGGACTCCGAACCGGTATAATATACTCATGATGAAGTCCTTTGCTCGTGCCGCTGTAATTGTTGCAACGGGTTTAGCCTCAATCCACTTGGTGAACTTATCCACCACGACGAATTAATGTGTGAATCCTCCTGGCGCTTTCTTGAAAGGCCCGACCATGTCGAGCCCCCATACTGCAAATGGCCAGGAGATGGGGATAGTTTGGAGCTCCTGGGCTAGAAGGTTTGTTTGTCTTGCGTAGAACTGGCAACCCTCGCACTTGCGAACGATGTCTTTGGCGTCTGTTACCGCTGTGGGCCAGAAAAATCCCTGCCGGTAAGCCTTTCTGACTAACGTCCTGGATGCGGCATGGTTGCCACATATGCCCGAGTGGATCGAGTGCAGAATCTGCTTGCCCTCCTCAGTGGTGACACAGCGCATGAGGACACCGGATGCGCTCCTTCGGTATAGGTCTTCTCCGACTAGTAGGAATGTTTTGCTTTGACGCTTTATCTGCTCGGCTTGACTGCGATCTTCTGGGAGTTCATCATCCGCGAGAAATTTGACAACAGGAGTCCTCCAGTCTTGACATATGTGCAACACCTCATCTGTGGTCGGGGTAGGCTCGCCTCCCGACTGATCTGGTGCCGGTTTCTTCTTGACTGATGGCTCCATGAGTTGCTCGACAAAGATTCCGGCTGGAACTGCTTCTCGCTTGGATCCCATGTTGGCCAGCTCGTCTGCCGCGTCGTTGTATTGGCGCAGGATATGTGTGATTTCCAGCCCGTCGAACTTGTTTTCCAGCTTGCGGACCTCCTGACAGTATGCTGCCATGGTATCGTCGAGACAGGTCCAGTCTTTCATGACTTGGTTTACCACGAGTTGAGAATCTCCGCGCACGACCAGTCGACGTATGCCGAGTGATATAGCGATGCGGAGCCCATGGACAGTGCCTCATATTCGGCGACGTTGTGGGAAGCCGGGAAGTGGATTTGTAGAACGTACTTCAGTTTTTCGCCAATGGAGAACGTCAACATGACTCCGGCCCCAGCGCCACCGATCCGTAGAGAACCGTCGAAGTACATTGTCCAGTATTCTAGCTTTGGTGTTGGTGTAGGCAGTTGGACTTCTGTCCACTCGGCCACGAAGTCGGCTAGAGCTTGAGACTTGATTGCTGTCCGTGGCTGGAAGGTGATGTCGAACGCCATCAACTCGAGTGCCCATTTAGCAATTCGGCCAGTGGCCTCGTGATTATGAAGGACATCCCCGAGTGGAAACGCTGTGACCACCGTGACTTGGTGTGCTTGGAAATAATGCACCAGCTTCCGAACTGTGATAAGTAGGCCATATAGCATCTTCTGGACCTGCGGATATCTCGTTTTGGAGTCGGCAAGGACCTCGCTGACGAAGTAGACTGGCCGTTGTATTTTTTGGATATGACCCTATTCGGATCGCTCAACCACCAGCACCGTGCTGACTACATGTGTTGTTGCCACCAGGTATAGCATTAGCGGTTCCTAGGGTAGAGGTGACGCCAACACGGGGGGTGATGTGAGGAATTGTTTGAAGTCTTCGAAGGCTTGCTGGGCTTCCGGAGTCCATTGGAAATTGTCGGTCTTTTTGAGTAGCTTGAAGAAGGGCATGCCCCGCTCGCCCAGTCGGGAAATAAATCGGCTGAGTGCCGCCATGGCAGCCTGTCGCTTCTGGACGTCTTTAAGGTTAGTCGGGGGGTGCCATGTGCTTGATGGCGTTGACTTTCTCCGGGTTGGCCTCGATGCCGCGATGCGAGACGATGAAGCCGAGTAACTTTCCGGATGGCACACCGAAGGCGCATTTTTCCGGGTTCAACTTCATCTTGAATCTTCGAAGGTTTTGGAAGGTTTCTTCCAGGTCAGCGATGAGGTCTTCTTTGGACTTGGTCTTGATTACCACATCGTCAACTTAGGCTTTCCCACGTTGCGTCGATGAATCTGAGTATGCAGACCCACTGAATAGCCTTTGGTAGGTTGCGCCCGCGTTCCTCAGACGAACGGCATTGTGATATATGCAGTGCGCTCCAAACGGTGTGATGAAAGATGTCTTCAAGCAGTTTCTTCCTCAGGCTGATTTGATGGTATCCCGAGTAGCAAGTCCAGAAAACTGAGTAGGTCGCACCCTGCGTGGCAGTAACCACCTAGATATATCTCCGATGGAAGACCAAATGGGTCCTTGGGGCATTGCCTTTGTTGAGGTCGGTGTTCAGTAGTCGACGCACAGCGCCATTTTACCGTTTTTTCTTACGCGACCAGAACTGGGTTTGCCAACCAGTCGGTGGTAGAACCCTTTGATGAACCCGGCTGTGAGGAGTTTGGTAAATTTCCTCCGGATTAGCATCTTTGCGGTCTTGGAGCGGAGAGCGCCGCAGCCGTTGTTTGACTGGCTTGGTGTCTGTCTTCACGTTTAGGGCGTGCTCGATCACCTCCTTCGGACGCCAGAGCATGTCGGACGGTTTCCACCACGCGAAGATATTCTTAGTTGGCTTGGAGGAAGGTGACGAGCGCATGCTGTCTCCCTATTGGGGTCGAGTCCCGGTCCCGACTAAAGCAGTCTTGGAGGGGCGGAAGGGTCCAGGGGAGATCTTCTTCATGTCAGAGTCCGCTGAAATTCCCGACTTCGCTTCTTTTTTCGCCGGAACTTGTATCTTGCTCGACTTCTGTTGTGACGGCTTTTGCGATGTTGTTGCGCCGACTCGCCGCCTCTTGTGATTGAGCCAGTTCGCAGCTCTCCTTGTCGCAGGTGAAGGCTTGCTTGACGTCGTTGCGAATGAGGGAAGAGGATCTCCTGGTTCCCAGGATCTTCAGCACCATGTATGTATAGTGCGGTATCGCCATATAATTTGGCGAGTGCAGGTCGTGCGCGAGTATTCGCGTGGTATGCGGTCTCTGAGTCGGCGACTCGAAGCAGACAGTTTTCTGTGCGGAATTATCCGTGTGCCGAGGTTACCTGGCAAAGTTATCTGCCCGAGTGGAGTTGTGACAGGCCGGGAATTATCCGTAAGGGCGAGTGCTCGGCGGTAGTTTCTAAACGAGGGATTTTTCATCTCGTCAAAGTCCTTGGCAAACAGGATGTTGAGCGCGCTGCTCGTTGATCAGGGTTTTCTTCAGCCTGATGTTTTGACGGACCGGGTCTTAGGACGTGGATAGCGATCCGGGTGGGAAACCCGATCTGGGTTGATCTGGCGATTGAAGGTGATGGCCATCTAATGACCAGCGCGGTTTGGGGGTGTCGGCCGTGGACCGTGTTGGATGTGTGCGCTGAAAGCTTCTGTTTGCGCTCGGACTCGTACGTGGTGGTCCCCCGAAGATATGGTTGAGCTCGGCTTGAGGGACTTGGAATCGTCGGCCCGGGCCCGAGTCGGCTCTCTTTGTCCTTCGTCGGCGCCAGACTGATGAAAGTCCTGCTCGGAGGCAACTTTTTGAGCATATAGCAGTCTTTGGCCGCGTGCTTACTTGGGTGAAAGGGGCATGGCCCGCTCATGATTTCTGTAGCGTTTGTTCATAGGGCCGCGACGGTTGCGCTCCATGTTGGCACTCTCCTCGTTGTCGAATTCGTTTTAATGGCTGCCGGACTTGTTTGGAGACGGCTTCGTTTCGGCCTTTCGCCTTCTGTCTTTCTGTCGGGGCTCCTTCTTTCGTCGAGGGCCTTTGGCGACCGATTTGGCCGAGTCGGGTATTTGTGGGCCATGTCGAACGAAGTGCCCGGACTGTGGATGGTGGCTTCGAGTGAAGTTTAGCGATGAGTGGAAGCCGTCTTTATCCCCTTTAGAAAGGCGGCGATGACGGTTCGTTTTGACAGTTGGGATTTGGTTGCGCTTCTTCTCGGAAACCTTTTGGATGATTCACGCATACAGAGACTTTTTTCTTGGTCACGTTGATAAAGATCATGCTCCGAAGCGGGTTCTGTCGTAGTCCCAAGGAAAATTAGCGATGAACCGCTCCCTGAGTTTGTCCCAGGATCGATCGACCGCCTCGGGAGACTGTAGCATGTCTCGCGAGTCGGTTAGAGCGACTGGGGAGGTAGTTAGCCATGACTTGCTAATTGCCCAGCAGCATGAACTGCTAGGGGTGACGGTGAGCCAGGACTCGGCGGTTTTGTCTTGCCGTCGTATTTTTCGATCACCGTGGGACTTAAGCCAGTCGGCCACAAGACGTCCTGTAGCTCCCGAGTGAAGGCGGCGATGCTTCGTCTTCGTGAGGGCTCCGATCGATCTTGGCGATGTATCGCTCGTGGTGGAGACGAAGCGCCTCGTTTTCGTCTTCTTAGTTGGCGGCGTTCATCTTCTTTGCGGTTCTTCGCGTCGGGTGTTTAGAGTGTGGCGAAGGCCGGTGCGTCGATCGGAGGTCCTATTGGGTCGGCGGTCGTTTCGGCGACGTATCTGTATCTAACAGCGGTTGTCATTATGGTATTGCTGAGCGTTGTTTGTCCGGGATCTTCGCGTTGCCCTGATGGAGCTGGCCGCCAGCGCCGTGCTGATGTAGATGAGCCTGCCGCCGGAGAACGACGGTTGGTTCGGTTATAGCAGTGTCAATACCGACTGTGTTTTGCTGAAGGCAGCACGCTGTGAATCGTTGATTTGGCGAAGTCGGCGGTGGCTGGTGCGGCCGAGCTGGAAGTGTGTCCAGCAGAGTCGCGCGGCGACAACGTTCTTTGTGGCGTGACAAAGACGTGGGTCGCCGATCTTGGTTTGGAGATCTGTAGCTGAGCGATCCGCGCAGCCTGGCGCAGCTCGTTGTTCGGCGGCTTGCGCGGTGGCCTCTTTGTTGTAATCGAGGCGCTCTCTGTCGCTCCTCTTGTAGTCAAGTCGCTCGGAAGGTGGTGTTGAAGCCCAATGATGATTCGGCGGAGAGGGGGAAGGTTTGCGAAATAAAGTCCGAGCTAGCTCTCGAACCGTATCGATTGGTGTCCGGACTCCGAATAGTTTATCGGAGTAAGAACGATCCGACTATCTCTCTGGATCAATTGATACGGTATTGACCGTGTCCAAACTGACCGCTGAAGATCGGGTCTGCTGCCGCGTTTGTAGATGGCGCACGTCGCCGTAACCCATGCGGGAGATTGACGATCTCTCCCCTCGGCTCAACCCGTGCTCGAGGCCTAAGTGCGAGCGAACGGCCGAGGGGAGGGTTGTCCGATGTTTGGGCCTGTAAGGGATCGCGTAGTAGAGTGTGAAGAGATGGCGCGTCCCTCGTGGGGTTAACTGGCGCAATGTCTGTGTTCCCTCGGCAAGTAAGATCGGATGCTACTTCAGCCAAGGTGAGATTGCCGAGTAGATGGCAACGAAATCCTAGCTCCGAAGGTGTGGTGTCTCAGGGGAGAAGCTTGGTGGGCCTTGCTCCGTTGATTGGAACATGAATCTGCTGATGAAGATTCGCCCGGAGTCCCCTACCTGGCGCGCCAACTGTCGATGCTTTGCACGGCAATAAAACTATGGGGCTACTCGGCGAGTGTGAATTCGATGGACTGCAGAGGAAGCAGAAATTATACTGGTTCAGGCCTCAAGATGAGAGTAATACCTAGGTTCAGTTGAGGTGTTTATTCCTCTGAAGTGTATGTAGATCGATGATCTGGTTGCTTTGTTGTGCTTGCCCTGAGGGGCGCCCTGCCTCCCTTTATATACTAGACAGGGGTACTGATAAGGATCCTAGTCGGATACGACCAAGGGATTTTCCTTCTTAGAGGATAGAATCCTATCCGACTAAGACTATGTTTCTTATTATAACAAGGTACAGCCTGGCGGGTGCTATCTTATCTCTAATTACATGGTCCGGCCCATACTCCGATGGCCCATGTACTGGTAACTGAGGTACCCTGGGCCATGGCCTCCACAGGATGGAGCTCTTCACCCACCCGTCTGTGTATGGTTGTAGTCGGTCAACACTCTAGTCTTGATACCTTGTAAGACCATGCCGTTTGCACGCTCGACCTGCCCGTTGCTCTATGGGTGTGCACAGAACCATAATATAGTCTTGATGCCAAATTCATCACAAAAATCATGAAATATGCTGCAGCAAACTGAGCACTGTTTGTCCGTTATAATGCGGTTGAGAAATCCAAATCGGTATATAATTCTCATGATGAAATCTTTTGCCTTGCCGTTGTTATGGTAGCAACAGGTTTTTCCTCAATCCACTTTGTGAACTTTATCCACTGCGACAAAACAAGTGTGTACCCTCCTGGCACTTTTTTGAACGGCCTGACTATGTCAAGCCCCCAAATTGCAAAGGGCCAAGATATTGGAATTGTTTGTAATTCTTGGCTGGTAGATGTGTTTGCCGAGCAAAGACTGCATCCCTAGCATGTCTGAACTATTCTTTGGCATCAATAACTGCAGTCGACAGAAGAATCCTTGCCCTGTAAGCCTTTCCGACTAACGTCCTTGATACAGCATGGTTGCCACAGATGCCCAAGTGGATGGAATGCAGAATCTGCTTTCCCTCCTCAGATGTGAGACAACGCATGAGGACTCCTAATGCGCCTCAACGATAGAGGTCTTCTCCGACTGCAAGAAAACATTTGCTTCAATGTTTGATCCGCTCAGCTTCGTTGCGATCTTCTGGGAGCTCATCTTCCAACAGGAATCTGATGATTGAAGTCCACCAATATTGAGAGATGATTAGCACTTCTTTTGTTGCCGGGGTAGGTTCAGCCCTCGACTGCTCTGGAACAAGCTTTTCTTGACTGACGACTCCAACAGTTGCTCGACAAAATTCCAGTCGGGACCACTTCTCGCTGGACCCATGTTGGCTAATTCGTTTGCGGCTTCATTATATTGGCACAGAACGTGTGTCATTTTGAGCCCGTCAAATTTATTCTCCAAATCCTGCACTTCTTGACAATAGGCTGCCATGTTGCAATCTAGACACGTCTAGTCTTTGATAACTTGGTTTACCACGAGTTGAGAATCCCCGCGAACTATCAGTTGGTGGATGCCGATGCGGAGCCCGTGGATAAGTGCCTCATACTCGACAACATTGTGAGATGCTGGAAAATGTATTTGAAGGACATATTTGAGTTTCTCTCTGGTGGGTGATGTCAGGACCATGCCAGCCCCTGCTCCACCGATCCGTAGAGAACCGTTGAAGTACATCATCTAGTATTCGAGCTTATCAACTGATGTGGCCGTCTGAACTTCTGTCCTCTCGGCCACAAAGTCGGCAAGTGCTTGGGACTTGATTGCTGTCCTTGGTTGGAAGACAATATCAAACGCCATCAACTCGAGCACCCATTTAGCGATTCTGCCAGTGGCTTCACGATTGTAGGACGTCCCCGAGTGGATACGATGTGACGATTGTAACTTGATGCAAGTGAAAATAGTGCACCAACTTCCGGACAGTTATGAGCAGACCATATAGCAGCTTCTGGACTTGGGGATATCTAATCTTGGATTTGCCTAAGACTTCACTGACAAAGTAAATTGGCCTTTGAACTTTCTGTATGTGCCCTAGTTCTGCCCGCTCAACTACCAACACCGTGCTGACTACCTAAGTAATTGCCGCTAGATACAACATGAGTGGTTCCTGGGTCATTAGTGACGCCAACATGGGTGGTGATGTGAGCAACTTCTTGAAGTCTTCGAAGGCTTGTTGGGCTTCTGGCATCCATTGAAAATTGTCAACTCTCTTCAGTAATTTGAAGAAGGGCATACCCTGTTCGCCAAGTCGGGACACGAATTGGCTGAGTGTCGCCATACAGCTGGTCAGCTTCTATACATCCTTCTGGCTAGTCAGGGGTGCCATGTTCATTATTGCATTAATTTTCTCTGGATTTGCCTCGGTGTCACGTTGTGAAACGATGAAGCCGAGTAGCTTTCCTGAAGGTACTTCGAAGACGCACTTTTCCAGGATCAACTTCATCTTGAATCTCCAAAGGCTTTGAAAAGTTTCTTCTAAGTTGGTGATGAGGTCCTCCTTGAGTTTGGTCTTGATCACCACGTCATCGACATATGCCTCCACGTTGCACCCAAGTTGAGTCTGAAGACACCACTAGATAGCATGCTGATATGTTGTGGTAGCGTTTTTCAACCCGAACCGCATAGTGACATAGCAATATGTCCCGAAAGGCGTGATAAAAGAAGTCTTCAGGCAGTCCTCCTCCTTTAGGCTGATTTGATGGTATCCCAAGTAACAGTCAAGAAAACTGAGTAATTCGCATCCCGCAATTGAATCGACCGCCTGAACTATTCTTGGCAGACCAAATGGATCTTTGGGACACGCCTTGTTTAAGTTGGTATAGTCGACGCACATGCGCCATTTACCGTTCTTCTTCTAGACCAGAACTGGGTTTGCCAACCAATCCAGGTGGTAGACCTCTTTGATGAACCCGGCTGCTAGGAGCTTGGTTATCTCCTCCCGAATAGCATCTTTGTGGTCTTGTGCGAAGCGCCGTAGTCGTTGCTTGACTGTTTGGCATCCGGCTTAACGTTTAGGGTATGCTCGATCACCCCCCTGGTTCACCAGGCATGTCAGAAGGCTTCCAAGCAAATATATCCCTGTTCACCTGGCAGAAGGTGATGAGCTCGTCTTCCTATTTGGGGTCGAGTCCAGTCCCGACAAGCACAGTCTTGGTGGGA
This sequence comes from Oryza meyeriana var. granulata, assembly GCA_003991445.1. Taxonomy (NCBI): domain Eukaryota; kingdom Viridiplantae; phylum Streptophyta; class Magnoliopsida; order Poales; family Poaceae; genus Oryza; species Oryza meyeriana. Next base: position 30,485 of record RYFJ01001683.1, on the reverse strand, counting down.
TCGGAAGGGTACAGGGGAATCTTCTTTACTTCCGAGTATGCCTGAAATTCCCGACTTGGCTGCCTTTTTCACCAAGATTTGATTGTCCTCATTTGTAGTGGTTGCGGCTAGCCAGATATTGCTCTGTCCGACCACCGCTTCATGAGATTGGGCTAGCTCACAACTCTCCTTGTCGCAGGTGAAAGCATGCTTGACATCACTGCACAGAGAAAGTACTCCTGCTAGTCCTGGCATCTTGAGCAACATGTATGTATAGTGCGGCACCGCTATGAATTTGGCAAGTGCAGGCTGTCCAAGTATAGCATGATATGTGGTCTCGAAGTCGGCAACCTCAAAGTAGATGTTCTCCATGCAAAATTTCTCTAGCGTGCCAAAAGTAACTGGCAAAGTGATCTGTCCGAGTTGAGTTGAAGAGAGGCCGGGGATTACCCCGTGGAAGGGAGCAGTACTCGGCCACAGCTTGGATCTTGGTATCTTCATCTCGTCGAGCGTCTAGGCGAACAAGATGTTGAGTGCGCTTCCTCCATCGATGAGAACCTTCTTCAGTTTGATGATCCTGATGACCGGATCCAGGACGAGTGGGTAGCGCCCTGGATGGGTTACTCGGTCAGGATGATCCGTGCGGTCAAAAGTGATTGCCATCTCCAACTAGCGCAGATATGGGGGGGCGTCTGATGAGACCGAGTTCACCTCTCGGGCGATTAGCTTCTATTTGTACTTGGTCTCATACGCAGACGGCCCTCCAAATATGTGGTTGAGCGCAGCTTGGGGATCTTGATAGTCGCCAGCTGTGCCCGTGTCCGGCTTATCTTTGTGTTTCTGCTCGCCAGACGTAGATGTCTACTCGGAAGCAAACTTCTTGAGCATGAAGCAATTTTTAGCCGCATGCTTCCCTTTTGGCTGGAAAGGACATGGCCCGTTCATGATTGTGGGCACCCCATGATTTATACCGTATGTTACAATTAGTACATGTCAACACGAACTATCTAGTTAGGTGGGGTCCATATAATGAAAATAACCACCTAACCTCATCAAAGACTTGACACTGCTAACAATAGTTACAATATAAATCCGAAGCATCGGGCCTAGAACAAAGGACATATCCAATAGGATAGCCATGCCAGTCCTCACCGAAGTATGCTTGTCAAACCGCTAGATGGCAGCGACCAGAAAACTACATACCACAGAGGACTCGAACTCCAAAAGACCCTCCCACGGTTATCTCAACTGTTCCAAAGCCCATACTCGTACTTAGCTAGTCCCAAGGAGCGACTAGCCTTGTACTTTCATCGCATGCAATTGATAGCATAACAAGTATCAAAATAGGGATAAAAGGGGCAGCAAGGTACATATTACATAATGGGCATCATAAGCCTTCATACATCACAAAACACAGCAGTAGAAGACATAGCAAAAAGCATATACACAAAGATAAACCCGTGGTGTGCCAACACCCGATAGGGCAACCAACTGGGCAAGAGCAAAGCAGAAACTACCCACTTTCCTCGCCACTCTCAATGGGATAGTAGTAGGACACATCAATCTCACCGGTATCCTCACCTGAAAAATAGTAACATGAGTACGAAAGGTACTCCGCAAGACTTACACAATATATAATACTACAAAGGAATATGTAGGCTTCCCTAACAAAGGTAATGGCTAAAAGGTTCAGATTTTGCATAAAGCTTATTTTATTGAGCAAGTAATGAGTTTAAACTATAAGCATTTGAAAAATAACACAATCTGAAATTTCTGGACAGCAAGCATATAAATCTGAAATTGAAACATAAATGAGCACATCCGGTGCTCTGTTCATCATCCATGGGCCACCATTGCCCAATAATCATTTTCCCACATATCCATCATGATATCCATGCCTAAACACAGCCATATAATCCAAGTTTGATGCTAACATGACTAAGATACACATCAAGCATTGTCCGTAACCATGGACACGGCTATTCGAATAGTTTTACTCTGATCAGACATGTATGTCTTTACCCACACAAAATGAACAAGGATCAAATGCTTTTACACACACATAGGTGTGACTCACAAGTGATACAAGCTCATAACAACTCCTTCCCTGAGCTATGTCCCAACCACCTAAATCATGTTAGGGCCCCCGACGACTTAGTCACGTCCGTGTGTTGTGACTAAGGTGGGATCACCATCGCGGGAGATACCCCCTGCCAAAACCAGACACACCCAGGGCACTCCAACGGGAAAACCACCCTCATGACTTTCTAATGGGCGTAGATGATCACAGCGTCACAAGGTACTAAGACTAGTCATCCCATTCCCGGTGAGTGGAAGTATGAAAGATGCTTGAATAGATGTCAAAATGTTTGGTCCTTGGTGACCCAGACGGGGCTACATGCATCATGGAAAACCACCATCCCGTCATCACCCTGTCACCCATCCAAGTCAAAGTGTGGAGGCCATGGGCCCCGGGTACCTCAAGGAAGGCAATTACAGCCACTTGGACAGAGGGTGGGTGTTGGACCCGGGTTTGACCCCAAACCCTATGTGTGTACCATGCTAGTCCCATGATCAATTGCTAGCACACACATTCAACATCGACATCATAATCCATACATCACAGGTTCAGCTCACAACAGTCCAAACATAAGTCGTACAAGAGTCTAGACTTAGCGATTACATAGAGGCCGACCGGCCAAATAGAACAACAAAATAACAAAGAGTTCAACAGCGGAAACAAGATAATATAGGCACCGAAAACCAGCAAGTGTGCCTCTGTCCGCCCATAGGCAACCGACCGGTAAGCCCTAGTAAGCACCGTCGTCGTCGTCTCCAAAACCCACTGCATAGAAGTACCCAATTGTCGGGTCCCCCTCAATCATCTCCAAAAAAAAAGAAGTCACACAAGCGTGTGTGAGTACAATACATACTCTGCAAGACTTTTAGTATTTGCAATGGTATTCCATAATATGCAAAGATAAACAAGGAATGGTTAGGGTTCTGCACTTTGCATTAATCATAATATACATGGAGGCAAGGCTAGTAGTAAGGTATGGAATTTTTAGGAATTTTTCTAGAATTTTTAGTGAATATTGAAAATTGAGGGTCAGATAGGGTGGTGGGAACAGTTTATATAGATCATACGAACTTTAATCTGTTTGGCTGGGATTTTTCATGTATGAAAGATGGCATGCAGTGCATGCAGATGAAAAACGGTTTTATGCACCAATGAACAAAAGTGGGCTGTTACAGTGGGCCGATCCCTACAATTGGAGATAGAGTAGGTCTTGGCTTCATATTACCTTGCATGACAAGGAAAGGAATATAGTCCTAACCGGATACTCTATGTATTGATAAGGAAAGCCCTTGTTCGCATCCGACTGGGTTTCCTACACTGTAACCCTCATCTCTATAGTATATAAGGAGAGGTAAGGAGCCCCTTGGGGCAGATGATTCCACATACCGCGAAAGCAATACACCACAACTAGAAGTAGGGTTTTACCTCACACCGAGGGTCTAAACCAGTATAAATCTCGTGTGTCCTTTTGAATCCATTGAGTTTAGGTCCGACGAATAGCGCCATATCATTATTGTCGATACAAAACATTGATAGTTGGCGCACCAGGTAAGGGCTTTGTCAAGATCATCGTCATCAAGCTCGATGGATCCAACCATAGGAGTCAATGACATCAACTTCTCTCTCGGACAAGCCATCAGATTCGGGATCCTCCACTTCATCACTGACAACCTCAGCAATCTCACCTTGTCCTACTCGGTTTCAACCCGATCGGCTAGGGACCAAGCCAACTTAGCGCCGGTTGGCCTACTCAAGGCCGCAGCAGTTTTCAATATCCTGCTTCGACAATACCCAAGATCTACGAGTTATGGGACAACTCTCTTTCTTGATATTTGACTCGGATTCGGCTCCGAGCCAATCGAGATTGGGTTCAGGGGAGACGAGATCGTCAATTTCCCACTCGGACTCAACAACGCCGCAACAATCTTCAATTCCAATCTGATGTGGCAGACTTAATCCCTTGGAATTCAAGGCGGATACAGCCTAGAGCCACTCGAGATCGGGTCCAGGGAGGTTGGGGTCATCATCACACCGCTAAACTACTCCGAATCCTTCTCCCAGTCGGACAGCAGCTTGAGAAGCTTTTTTCCACCACGCGAGGTCTTCATGGCATCAAAGGGATCAACTCCAACACAAGATGCACACCAACTATGCGATCAGCAGGAGGAGGAGGCTCGCTGACTGCGTGAGCAACACGAGGAGGATGCACGATGCCTGCAAGCCGAGTGCGATACTCGCAATGACAACTTGCGTAAGGCTGGGCAGACTGCTCAACAAGAGATTCTCCAAACCCGAGTAGGTGACCACGACGTCTTCGTGACCCCACAATAGAATGTCCTGGCCGCTGCCACACTATTAGACACCTTGCAGTTTGGGCCCAACCACCAGGCTATTCCGACTATCGCAAACATGAAAGCAATGATAACCGCTGCAGCCTGTCAACAGCAACAGCGATTTGGAGATACATTTATCCTGTCTGACAAAACAACTTCGGGTGTTGTGACTTCATCTCCTTCAGCGCGATGCCGAGCAGCCGGCTCCGGTTGGCACCACTCGGAGTCCCATCACACATCACTTGGCCACCGCAATGATGACCGACGGTGGTACCATCACAACGACCGCTGGGATGACCAGGACGCTCGGGGATGACTACAATAGGATCTTCACCACAACATCAAGGCTCGACACTAGGAGTGCGAGGAAGATGAACGTCGCTGACTTGAAGACGAGCACGAATGCTTTGGCCTCCATCATGAGCAGTTCTATCTCCGCAGTCGAAGTCGGAGCCCTCACCTGGATGAAGGAGTTCCGACATTCACCCATGAATTACAAGTCGACTGGCCATCCAGTTTCGAGCCGACTGGTATAGAGAAGTACGACGGCAAGACCAACCTAGATTCCTGGCTCACCATGTATACTTTGGCAATTCGCGCAGCCAGAGGTGATCACAAGGCCATGGCTAACTACCTCCAAGTCGCTTGGCCGATTGGGCAAGAACATGGTTGACAGGGCTTTCTAGGTGGTCAATTGGCTCCTGGGGGAAACTCCGTGAACGCTTCGTCACAAACTTCCAAGGAACTTACGAAAGGCCATCCCCCGAGCACGATCTATACTAGTGTCACCAAAGAAAGAACAAGTCCCTCCGTGACTTCATCAAACGGTTCTCCGAGAAGAGGAAATCAATACCTAAAATCAAGGATGAGGTCGTCATCGCCGCCTTCCGCAAGAGAGTCAGAGACGCGTTGTTCATCACCATGTTCACTCGGAAGCCACCCAACTCCATCAAAACTCTCTTCGAGATGGCAAATAAATATGCTGATTCAGTTGACGTAGTGGCAAAGGCACTTGACGACAAGCCCAGACAGAAGGAATGATGGGAGACGGACGACACGGCCCTATCCAAGCCTAGGAACTGCAAGCGGAAATTTGGGGACTTCATTGCAGAGTCGATCGCAACCGTCTTTGACCTCCTAGAACTAAAGATTATCTGAATGACAAGTCACATGCTCGGGGGCTCAAAAGCTCAAATGCAAGGATGGCATCCCCACTCCCAACTTGTGCAATACCGAACAGCTAAGTCATTTTCTGATACATATTTCCTCCTTTATATGATATTTTCATCCAAATGGCCTAGGTGGCAACTCACTTCCTTATGGTTTGACTCGGATATGGCTTAGTGCCAGTCAAGATTGGACCTAGGGGGATGAGATCGTCAATTCCTTACTCAGCCTCACCAATGCGGCAACCGCTTACACCTAATAGGTATACATACTATCCATTTTCTTTTCTTGCTCTTAATGATTGCAAAAGTACTCGAGTAGCATAAATTTCGATCCGTGAAGCTTTGCTCCATGAAAGGCAAACTCAAGTCACCCAAAACGCGTGTTAGGGAAAGAGCCAAGAGCCGATTACCCGACGCTTGGGGGATATGACTAGTCGGGCAGAGTGTTTAAACGTAAGGGGCCAACTACTCGGAGAAATTAATATCAATAAGAGGAGGAACACATATTTACATCTATTGTAAAATACATAAACGTTCTTCGGGTGATTGTTTTCTTCATCAGATGCTACTCATCCGATATGTTTATAATGCAGGGCCCAGTTCCGGATACGTGTAATAGGAACTCATGGCTATGAGCCTATCTCCTATGCTTGGGGGCTAGACCAGTCTGCCATGATACACATGGAGTGTGACGCTTCAAGAATCACTCGAAATGCTCCATGAGGGCTACTGACCGAGTACTTACACTAGTCGGGACACGGATGTCACCTTTACCTTGGTACTCCCCATGGGGGCTAATAACCAACCTCCACCACCAGTTAGGGCTTGAGTACCACACTGCTAGGTAGTGTACACCCCATGAGGGTTGCCAGCCAAATCCTATGCTAATGCGAGGTTCGGGTATCTTATTTGGCCACGACTTTGTTGGGTAGGGTACGCCCCATGAGGGTCACCAGCTGAATCCTATGCTAATACGAGGTTCCTGTACCTTATTTGGCTACAATTTTGCCAGCTTGGGTATGCCTCAAGAGGGTCGCCAGCCAAATCCTGTGCTGGTGCAGCGTTCGGGTACCTATTTGGCCAAAACAAGGAAAGAAACCACTATAAAAGCTCTCAGTCAAGAAGAAGCCAGAACCCATACAATGGGAGGCTACACTAAACCTGGAATCTATGGAGGTGCTCATTATTATTCTTGACTAGGAGACCCCAAGCATTCGATTCCTATAGGAAGGCGAACTTCCTAAAGATCGCAATGAAGCTGAGTAACTTAAGCGACAGAGCAAAAACTTTACAGAGTCGAAGAAGACCCATATTGTCAACACGCATCTGGAGTTCTCATGCACTGCATCACACCTGAGGAGGGCAAGCAGATCCTGCAACTATCCACTCGGGAATCTGCGGCAACCATGCTGCATCCAGAACATAAGTCGGAAAGGCTTGCAGACAAGGATTTCTTTGGCCGACTACAGTTACCGACGCCAATGATATTGTACAGACATGTGAAGGATGCCAATTTTGTGGGCTGCACTAGGTATGCACTACTAACTTCTGACCCTTATGCCACGCTTTTTTGTCGCAACGGCGAGATTTGGTTGCAACAAGGGTTGTTATCGCAACGATTTTCACTTTTGGTTGCGATAGATTGGATTTTTGCCACGAAGATTGTTTCATGGCCCTAAGTATGGAGATCGTTGCGAAAAGTAAGTGTTATCGCAACAAATTATTGAATGGTTGCAATAAGTGATTCCTGTTGCCACGATTTGATTTGCGTTGCAGGCAAGTTTATTGTCGTTGCAATACTAAGGTGATATTGCAACTCTTTATATGATGGTTGTAATAGCCCGTCTATGTCGCAACGAATATGTTTCGTTGTATATAATAGTCGCTTGCGTTGCGAAAAAGTGGTACATATAGCAACGAAAAAAAATAAATCGTTGCAATCACTAAGGTTGCAACGATTAAGGTTTCGTTGCATGTAATAGTTTCGTTCGTTGCAAAAAGGTTGTACATATAGCAACGAAAAATTACATCGTTGCAATACCTAAGGTTCTCCACTTTAATGGTTACATAAAAAATTAAAAAAAAAACACCACCAGCAAGTTTCGAACCTGAGACCTCAGAGTTAAGAAGATAGGCGCCTACCATTAGACCATGTATGTGTTTGTGTTTCTAATAGCTAGCGTATCCTATACAAATTAATATAGACCCGTTTATATATTGGAAAAGATAGTAATCTAATTACTATCACGTACGTCGTGGTCTCTCTCTTCCCCGTCGCTGCTTTGTTTCCCATGTGCGTCATGGCTTCTGATCCCCCTGTCGCGGCCTCTCTTCCCCCGTGCGCCGTCTCTACGAGCAGCGTGGTCAAGGCCCTCGTTCCCTACAGCCAGCAGCGTGGTCGCGGCCTCCCTGCAGCCGGTGTCGTCGTGGCACCCCCTCCCTGCAACCGGAGTCGTCACGGCCCTTGAATGCCCTTGAACAAAATTGGTTTCACTCAAAAATGAGTTAAAATGAATTACTTATGAATTTTCAAAGTGTGGCTATTTTTCTGTTGGAAAGATATTTCAGTTTTAACCTTTTTCTAATTCTTTCTTCTTTTCTTATTTCTCTTATAGCCTGGGCCCGCAGGCCAGTGAGACAGAGCAGAGCAGGGCGCGGGACAACGGATCGGACCGTCTGTTCCAGGAGTGGATGGTCCGGTGTGGCGAACAGAGGAGGGCGCAGGCAGACAGAGCCGGCGTGCTTCTCGGCGGCGGCGACGGCGAACGGCGGCTCGGCTGTAGTCGGGCCCAAAATAGAAAAGGTAGAGAAGTTCACGGCGGAGCTAAGAGTGGTCTTCTTGACACCTCGGGTGACCGGAATATCGTCGGCGGCGAGCTCCAGCGGCGGCTCTTTTCGGGTCGACGGGGGAAAACGTTCTACAAGCTCAATCTGGCAATACTAATGCATAAATATGTGTCTACCAGATATCTGGGCTCTCACCGTAAGGTTTGACGAGGCCGGTGAGGTCTTGTCGGCTGTGGCGGTGCACCGATTGGTTCGGCGGTGGCAGAAATCCTCTAGACGACAGCGGCAGCTCTTTCTTCAGTCGGCCTGCGGCTAGGACACGGTGTCCACCAGGTTACAGACTTCCTGAGGATGGCTACGGTGCAAAGAATTGAAGTGAGGCTCACCACAGAGGACGAATCGGCGGTGGCGGAGCTCGGCCGGAGTTGGGGAAGACGGAGGCCGATGTCGGCGCTCAGGGCTTCGCGACTCGATTCCTTCGGGTAGCGGGCTTCTAGAGGCGAGGCGACGTTGTTGGTGCAAGGGCTCGGTCAGACTCACTCCGAGGCGGCCGGAACAGCGAGGCGACGCCGGCGGCGGTTCTGCACAGCCGAGACTAAGCACGGCGGCGACACTGCGACTTCGGCCAGCGATTCCTAGGGCAGTTAATACCAAAAATGGAATTATTGGGAGGTGCTAATCATGTTCCAGCCGAGGGAAGAGGAATGGGCTCACCAGAGCAAGCTCGGGCTCGATCGAACAGCTGTGGCAGTGAGGAAGATGAGGTTGTCGGCGGTGAACCTTGAGCTCTCCGGCGGTTTTCTCCACTTTAATGGTTAGATCGTTGCAATACCTACCATTAGACCATGTATGTGTTTGTGTTTCTAATAGCTAGCGTATCCTATACAAATTAATATAGACCCATTTATGTATTGGAAAAGATAGTAATCTAATTACTATCAGGTACGTCGTGGTCTCTCTCTTCCCCGTCGCTGCTTTGTTTCCCACATGCGTCGTGGCTTCTGATCCCCCCGTCGCGGCCTCTCTTCCCCCGCGCGCCGTCCCTGCGAGCAGCGTGGTCAAGGCCCTCGTTCCCTACAGCCAGCAGCGTGGTCGCGGCCTCCCTGCAGCCGGTGTTGTCGTGGCGCCCCCTCCCTGCAACCAGAGTCGTCACGGCGCTTGAATTCCCTGCAGCGACGGCATCTTGGTGTCCTAGTTCCTTCTTGCTCATTGACGAGCAGGGCCGTGCCCGTGGGCGATGCTCCGTGTTCATCTTGTCTCCGGCCAGCGCTCGTCCGTTCAACGTTCATCTAGCAAGCAGGCACCAACGACAGGGACAGGGAAAAGGATCTATCCATCTAGCAAGCAGGCACCAACAAGCAGGCTCGTCCGTTCGTCCGGAGTGCAGGTATTGTTTTTTTAAAATCCATCTGTATTGTACTAATTGGTATGAAGGTCTAGAACTGCTTGTATAATTTTAATTTTATTCTTGTCATCTTTTGAAGCCATGTCTTCTACAAATCGATTTAGAAAATATGAATCATGTTCCCCAAAAGCATAAGAAGAAACAAAGAATTGAGGAGTTAACTCAATCTCAGAAAGGAGCAATGGATAGATTATTTTTGCTATATTTGGTACTTTGATTCAGGCCTCACTTAGAGCTTCATACGTGAGAAAGAGGATCACGTATGCTTGCATTATTGCTAGATGTTTCATTGTTGATTATATATAGTTTATAATAATGTCGTGATCCCTTCAATTAACGTGCTGCAAGAAATCGTTGTGATATTTGGAAAATAGAATTAATGGCACATGATGATGATCAGAGTTGGATGCTGTTGTCTCGGTCAACACGTGAGTGGTAAGCAGGTGTGGAGAAATTTATTGATACTATTTTTGAAGGCACCTATGCATCAGAAACTGCACCATGTCCATGTTCAAGGTGTCGTGGAGTCATGTACAAAACAAAATCCGAGGTTCAAATGAACTTGCTAACTAAAGGTTTTGATGAGAATTTTGTCAAAGAGAAAGGTAACGCTGGCATATTTTTGAATGATGATAGGGATCTGAATGTACGCCCGCCAGATGATGCATCATCGGCCAACAATCTAGTGTCCGCATTAATTAGGGGTGCGACCAGTGGTAATACCAATGAAGAGCCAAATGAGATTGCAAAGAAATTCTTTGATTTGTTGAAAGATGCGCAGCAAGAGTTGTGGCCAGGTTGCTCAAAGCTTACCAAGGTATCATTCATGGTCAAGCTCTTTCAGCTTAAGTGCATGGGTGGATGGAGTAACGAGAACGCAGAGCAAACACTTAGCCTATGGAGAGATTCGCTCCCCCCAAGGCATTGTATCCCAGACACTATCAAGAAAGCACAGAAGATTATCCGCGACCTTGGCCTCACATACATTAAGATCGATGCTTGTGTGAATGACTGCGTGTTATTTCATGGGACGTTGGCTGATATAGACACGTATCCAACATGTGGTGAGAGTAGGTGGAAGAAAGACGACACAAATTCTGATGAGATTGGCGAGTCTAGCGAAAGTGGTGGAGCAAAGAAGCGCACTCCTTGCAAAGTTCTAAGGTATTCCTCCCTCCATTCAGTACTCTGGGAGAAGATGATGATGATGATTTTTTTGTGTAAAATTTGCTCAAGTAATAAATGAGGAAAATTTCCTGTACCATTTTTTTGAAACAATCAACTTGTAATAAGTGATGACTCTAGATTTCTACAACTATCAACAAGTGGCTATACTTCTTCTATGGAGGTCTCTTAGAGAGAATAACCTGTATGCGTCACCAGCACATAGCAAAAGATAACAAGACACGTCACAATTGTAGCAGAAAATTCAGGATAGTACAAATTGTTGCCATTTCACATTATATAGTCCGGACCATCCGAACCCTGTTCGGACGGTCCGGACTGTACAAATTGTTGCCATTTCATACTATATAGTCCGGACCATCCGAACCCTGTTCGGACGGTCCGGACTGTACAAATTGTTGCCATTTCACATTATATAGTCCGGACCATCCGATTCATACCGTATTAGATACTCATTATTCGTATCCGTAACCGAGACAATCCGTATTCGTATATGTATCCGGACGCTATCCGTGTTCGAATCCGAATCCGAACACAAATATGAAAACAAATATGATATCAGCGATATCCGTTTGTACCCGATCCGTTTTCATCCCTAGTAATACATGGCTGAGTTGGGTGATAAATAGGATTCCTCATTCATCACCTAGGATGAACAATAACATTTGTATTAATTAGCATAGTTTCATTTACAACTGCGCTGTTTTGAGTTACCCTGTCATAGCGCTTAGCTCTAAATCTGAACACAATTTGTCAAGTTCAACTAAGTGGCACTGTCATTTCCTATGTCTGGCGAACTTTTCTTAATACTTGTGACTTGTGTGACTCATGATGTTGATCAACAATATCATGTTGAGCTAATTTATAGAAATTAATTAATTTACTAGAAATTATTTGTCTAATTAATACTTATTATTATAGTGATTTATTATTATTTACTCCAGTTGGGCCCATGACTATGCCAGCTTGGCCCGTGACATACAAAGCAAACAATTTACTAGTATTTTCAAATTTAAGATGTTTGGATATTTTAGAAATTAATTAAAAGCTAATAAATGTTTTCATTAGGAACCTCCCCCAAATTTGTGCGCCAAAATTTCCAACTTTCCCACCGTGCCAAAGTTTCGCACCGCGCCAAACCGTCCGACATACCGCGACAAATTCCTGCGAAAAAAAAAGGATCGCCACATATGTCGGGCTAATAACCTCCCATGACCGACATCCCCTCCCCCTACCCAAATTAGATCGTGATCTAAATCCCTCCTCTGACTCCCTGAGCGCGACGGCCCCTCCCATCTCTCCCGCGGCCGACCCCCCGGGCGCGCCGACACCCCGGCCGCTCTCCTCGTCTCCTCGCGACCCGGCCGCCGGCTGCCGGCCCTTGCGACGCGGCGACGCCCGATGCCCAGTGCACGCACGTCGCGCCGTCAGCCCGCCGGTGACTCACCCGCAGGTTAATTATGGTTATTTTGATAAGTTAATTATTGTGCAATGAACACACCCACAGGTGACCCGACCCATTGCCATCCCTAGCCATGGCGCCGCCGCCGACGCCACCTCGTTCCAGGACGCCCCCGACGCCGCCTCCGTCGAGGACGCCACCGGCAACGCTAACAGGTAGGACGACGCTTCCTCCGCAGGGAATCAGCGCCAGCAACGACGCCACCGCCTTGGGCGCCCATCGACATCGATATACTGAAGCCGCCCTCGAAACCGAAGACGAACATGGGTTTCCTTGTCAATATAACCCCAGGTATGTTATCGGCGCACCGAAGGCCACGCCCGGGACCTCACCCGAGTCCGCGCCCCGCTCTCGGGACTTGCTCCCGCGCCCGCGCCCTCGCGTCTGCGCCTCGCCCGGCCTGGAGCAAATGCAAACACACACGAGCTCGAGCAAGCGACAATGGCGACGAACACCACGGCTTTCTATTGAACTTGCAACCCGGCTAGCTCAAATGAACACGCACATACACAGGGGAGTTTTGCAGCACTGCACACCAGTGCTCTTTTTCTCTTGATCTCTGAACAAAGTGATTACAGGACTTAAATAAACACACGCACCCATAAGCCAAACCACGTCTGGCCGCATAGCTCGGCCATGCACTCCGTGGCCTCACCACTAGATTACTCCGTGACCTGACGTACAGGCTATGCAAACTGAAAGATTCCACCAATCATTTGGTAAGGCTATGCAAACGTACAGGCGTAGAGCATGACATGGTTAAATTGTTTACACTCTTTTGTATTTTATAATAGGAATTCATCTGTAGTCTTTGTCCCTTCCACAGAAATATCCATTCATAACATGTCACATATTATTTCCATATGTTGGTTTATACTGATGTTGAGAGTGTGGGCTTTGAATCTTTTTGCTTAAGTTAAGATTCTGCCAATGGGTAATACTTGACCTTTTTTTATTCTTGTTTATTTATCAACCATTGTCGTATGTATGCAGTGGCACGGGTGAAATGTGGACTCTTTATGTTCATTGCAAGAATGGACTTCCAGATCAGGAGTATGTAATGTTCAAAGTGGAAAGGCCTGATATAAAATTCTCAACCTTGACATCTCTTAAGGACTAGCTTGGGTATGCTGTCCGGGACTTCTTATACTACAAGAAGCGTTGTAGAAGAGATGTAGCTACTCTTCAGCCCCTCGATTATGTCAAACATGCAGAGATTATGCTACAAGACAATGAGAGTGAGAAGGAAGTCAGATTAGTACTCTCAAAGGAGCAAGAGACAGCACAGCAAGTCAGCATAACACCCCTCAAGCTACCAAGGCAGTAGCTAGAAGAAGATGAGCATCCGTTTATGGATGATCCTTTTGATGCATACAAGGACTGGCTAAAGAAGCTACCACAGGACCAATCCAAAAGTATATCATCTATGTTTCCGCATATGTTTTCGTATTGTTCATAATCTTAGCACCTTTATATAAACTACACCTTATCTTACATGTTTTTGGTGACTAACAGATTTGAAGGATGACACTAGGGATCAAACAGTCAACATGTACAAGGAATTTTTAAGGATGAAAGGGGACATTCCAGAAATTAGTAATTTATTTTCCTTCTTCAACCAGTGTATTTTACTACTAATTTTTTTTAAAACTGAACCTTTAACCTTGTGTGCAGTGGCATTTGTTGAGCAATGTGACACCGCCCTCAAATAGGCCAAGCCATGCAAGGAAGGCAAGGGACGAGGGAAATGGTTTGTGATCATGCATGTACTTTTAATATTGGGTTCGCATATCTTAATTGAGAACTAGAACAGCTCAAGTTTGTTATTGTCTTTTTTGCAAGGACATGGCTCCAATCAACGCAAGAAAAGAGGTTGTGGCACTGTTAAAGGATTTACAGTAGGCAACAAGAGAGTTAAGGAACGCACTCAAAAACTCCTAATCAAATTTTCAGAAAGGCATGGAGGTCCCATTGGACCGAATACCCGTGCATTTGTCGATGAGGTCGTATTATTTACAAGGAAATGGGCCCCACTAATTGGAGTAAATAGTTGGAAGGATATAAAAGAACAAGTCAAAAAAGAAATTGCAGATGAGATACTAGTATGATGTGTTGTGGGCACCCGATTATTCTGCACTATAAGAGGTAATTGGTACGACAACGCGAAATATCTAGTTGGATGGGATCTCGAATAAAAACCAAATAAAACTGTAACCATCCAACCTCATCGCAGCCTTGTCACACAAATCACCAAATATAATGCAAAACAATCGAACGCCAGACTAAGAACACAAGAGATATTTGGAAGAATAGTTACACCAGTCCACACGGCGAGATATGCCCGTCAAACCACACGAAGGCGGCGACCAAACACGATACATATCTCTGAGGACATGGTCTACGGTTGAACTATTCTCCATGCATCTCAACTGTTCTAAGTCTATACTCATGCAAACTAGCCCCAGGAAAATTGCTAGTCCACACTTTCATCTCTAGCAATGGTACACAATAAGTGGTTGTACAAGTAAGTAAACTAAATTTTCTACATCAGAGTTACATAGGCCAAAAGGCCAAATAATATGATTCAGCGGAAGCTTGTCTACCCATACCACAGGCAATCCGACTAGGGGTACACCCCTTAAAGAATCAATCCTGAAGAAGCAACGGAATCCCGTAGCACTCAACCTACAACAAGGTAATAAACGGAAATACAAGCAAGAGTCAGTACATTATCGAAATAATGTACTGGCAATGTCAATCCTATAATACATGCAAGTTCTAAATCAAGGAAAGGCTATTTGTGGGTTCAGTTTTGCATAAATCTAATTTTAGTTCACAATCATTTTGCAACGGTAATTTAGAAAGCATTTAAACAAATATAATAAGTAGTGAAGTGATCAACATAATATCAACATAATGATTTTCCTGCTTGTGCCCTCCTCGGCAACAAGACACCATAAGCATTGTAATAAGCATAATAGTTCTCATAAATCACCAATCCTCATCCCAATTTCATAAAGCATTTTAGAAACATAAATCTATACTCAATGAGCACAACCATGCCGCTCATGACCGTGAGCACGGCTAACCGATTAGTTTTGACTCTGCAGAGTTTGTACATCGTTACCCACATGATGTGATAGAAGCCTAACGGCTACACTCTAGTTTGTCCGGTACCCGTCGGTACCACCACACTCTTCACGTTGAATGCGGTCTAGAGGTCACAACATAGCTTTTACATTACCTAATATTTAGCCTTGCACCAGCACGAGGTGTGTTACTCCACACCGGGGCGCTACCCCAATGCCGTGGGTGGCGGGCCCACGCCTTAAACCCAGCGCCGTGGCGGCAGCCTTTCTGACTCCCCACGAGGCACACAACGTTATATTGGACACGCTTAGACGCCTATGCCATGAGGTGATCACAGTCCCTCATGGTTCACATAGGTAGCTCCTCTGAACAGCCCTACAGTACATTCGTAGGCACTGCCCTTACTACTCAGCCTACCAAAATGCAAGGCTAAACATCAAGTAACTTAATCCACTATGACCATCCCATAACTAGCACATGTGGTTGTACTGTTTAACATGAGAATGTGGCACTGAGTTCAGTCCTTAACTGACCCGGGCGAACACTCCCCCTATCGGTGTGCAACTACTCCATATGCACACCACTTGCCGCCCAAGTCTAAATCAGGTTTTCCATCATTTTAGTTCACAAATAATCAGAGGCTTCACCTCTGTCCAGAAGTCATAAAATTCCCATTTTCAAATGTATATAGTGATCACTGTAATATTTAGCACATTTCTAAGCATGGCTAAGCTTAAGCGAGTGTATTAACTTAATATAAACCCCCATGAGTACACACCAAGTACTTTAATCAAGCCTAAGGTTACAAACAGCAGGGAGTAAAATGTTCTAAGGTGGATCATGCAACTAATGGGTTATAACTACCATTTACCACAATTCAAATACCGTTAATCACAAATACGCATGCAATTTTGCAAACAACACATTTCATTCCCCAAAACATAGGATTCAATTTGTTCAAGGAGGAGGGGAGAAAACTTGCCTTACTCTTGAGTACCCGGATACCAACTATTTCACTTCTTCACCGATATCGAATTCGTTCTCTAAAGGGAGAATAGTACGATCGTATAAATAGCAAATAATGCGAAAATATATAATGCTCTAATATGCATGATATTTATGCCTTAGGTTGCTACTGGTCTAAAGTGAATTTAGGTGAAGGAATTTCTATTTTGTCACGTTCTGTTTAAGAGTTATGAATTTTACGAGTTCTATACGAAAATACGTCCGTATACGATTTAAGGTCAAAGTTAAAGTTATTCTGATATGTGTGAGATTTATACAATGACTAGGTACTGGTTTTATATACTCTCTGGTGAACTTATTTTTATCTTTGCACTTGCCATTTGTGAGATATGATTTTTACGATTTTTATGTGTCCTTTTAGTAGTATAAAATGTACTGATTATGTGTGGCCTAATTCTGTGCAAACTGAGTTCATAAATGGAAAGTATACATTTTTATAAGAATTACAAAATTGGTTTGACATTTTTCTGAGTTATAATGAATTTCTTATGGATTTTCTAGTCAAAAGTCCCATTTTCACCCTTTATTTACTATTATAATTTTTGGCAGATTTTCTGTACAGAAAGTGCTACTTTTTATTTTACCAGATTTTAGAGAATAAAATTACAGAACCAGCAAAACTGGTTCCACTCAATATGGAGTTGTAATGAATTTTCAAAGTTAAATCCATTTTCAATGTAATAGAAAAGCATTTATTCATTTCTTTTATTTTTCTGGATTTTACAAAGGATGGGGTCCACATGTAAATGAAACAGAGCAGAGCAGGCGACTGAAGTATGGAGCGGACCGTCTGATTGCAGTTCGGACCGTCCGGCGAGGTGGAATACAAGGGCACAACCACAATAGAACGGACCGTCCGATTACAGTTCGGACCGTCCAGCCAGGCGAAACAGAGGAGGACTGAGCCGGCGAGCTTCTCGGCGGCGGCGACAGTGATGGAGGCGTCGGCTGCAGTTGGGGCCAAAAGAGAAAATGCAGAGGAGACCAAGGCGAAGCCTTCAGTGGTGGTCTCGTCACCGGAGGTGGCCGGAATCGACGGCAAAGGCGGCGGAGGCGGCGGTCTCTTTCGACATGTATATGGAATGCATATGGATGTCATGTTATAAGTTAAAGCGATGCATGCATGCGGTGGCAGAGGTGCCAGGGATGCTCACTGAGGGTGTTGCGTAGCTCGGCGAAGCTGGAACGGCGACGGTTGCTCCGGGAGAGGTCCAACGGCGGCGGAGTGCCTCGGGTGAACGGCGACGGCCGGATCTGGGCCAAGATCCAGAGAAAGAAAGTAGGCATCACCTTAGTGAGTTGCTGAGGTGGGTACAGACGCGAGGAATAGGAGTTTGACTCACCGTGGTCAAAGAGAGCAAGAAGGGGGCACGGTGGCCGGCGGAGAGGAAGAAGGCGTGGTTCTACAGTCTCGGGACTCAGTTGCCTCTAGTGCTCGGTTCTTGAGCTCGTCCTGGGCTGATGATGCTGCTAGCCAAGATTCAGCTCCAATCTTGCTTCGGTCAGGGAGAACGTGTGCATGCCACGGCGGCGGTCGCCGGAGCCGAGTGCACACTGCGGCGTCTTCAACCTAGGAGACAGGAGGAGTTGAGGGGGAAAATGGATCAGGTATCCAGAGGCAATCACGTTTCTAAGTCTCAACTGCAGTGAGGCTCACCGGAGAAGGACAGCGGCCGTCGGGATCTCGCCGGTGCTGAGGAAGAAGGCGGTGTTTTCAGAGCTGTGGTGGTTTTTGCCTCGGGCTTTCCGTGGAGGAGTGAGAGAGAATGGCGAGGAGTGCTGAATGGCGAGATGGCTCGGGTTGCAGTCGACTTGGCCGAGGTGAAGGAAGAGGGCGCGCTGGCGCCGCTCTGTGAGCATGCAGCCGGTTGCTTGGCGCGTGTTCGCGAGCGTGGCAACGATGTTCTGCAGGTGGGGCCGGGCTGGAAGGGTGTCTGTGGCTGACAGATGGGACCCACAATGGCCGGGACCCACTTGGCAGTGTCAGAGTAGAGAGGAGACTTCTTCTAGAAAGTGTGTTAATGAAGTAGTTGAGGAGCTAACTTGAGCTGGTATTTTGACTGGGTCACAGTGTCGGTAAAACCATGGAAAAATTACTGTGAGCAGTGAGTGGTAATGGCTAGCTCTGTGCCAAAATTCAGAGTTGTGAGGCTTGTGGATTTCTCTGGAGAAAATGGCAAAGTTTGGCCGAAAATCAGTTTCTGCTGTGCACTAGTCTGAGTCAGTGAAATTTAGCCTATTATTTTATGTGCAAACTTTGTGAATATTGTACTGAAATTTTTAATGTAATTATTTGACAATCTATTCCAGGTTCTGGTAAATTTTGATGAGAAGGTGATTGATGGGTTAATTCTGGCAAAAATGTCAAATAGGCAGTCTGCAGGTGAGAGTTTTTCTGTATTGCTGAATTAAAAGTATTTATTTGAGGCACTTATTGAATTCATAAAATTTGGTAAAAATTACTGGAGATAGAGAAGAATGTGATTAACTTGCTGACCAAATTTTGTTGCTAGAAGTGATCTGGTTTATTTTTGGTGGATTCGCAAAGTAGGGTTGTGGATCCAGTTTTTCTGAAGTTTCATTTATTTCTCCAGTGCCTTGATCTTATCATTTGATGTGTTTTCTTTGGGAGATAACTTAAACCAAAATTACTGGTGGTAGGGTTCTTGTTGGCACACACTTTGGAAAGAGAGCTCTGTCCAATTATTCTTCATTTTCATTTGGTGAATTTTAGAAGTATACCTATTCATCTTTAGCTAGCTTCCTAGTCTAGCTGATTTGAGAGATTTTATTGAAGTACCAATTGAAGTGATAAGGTTATAGAAAATTTACAGTGGATTAATTTTGTGGGATAGTGGTTACAGGAATTTTTCTATGATTCTACGTTAGACCTATTCTCCTTAGAAATTATTTAGGCTATACAAATATATATGCATCCTATTATGAAAGTGCAATATAAGATCCAAAAACAATCCAGAAAAAGGTATGCACATGAAATGGTATTTGATTTATTTATCTCCATATTTTTATGTCAAACTTTTATCTGTACATAGTTAGTCATATTACATTTTCTATTTATTGTGAGTTAACTCCTAAAATCTTTATGCATTCCTAAGGTATTTTATCTTAGTCAAAACCTCTTATCGTTGCTCCCTAGTTTGGAAACTATAGGATTTTACTCTCGAGGTCTTTTTGTTAATTTGTTTTGGTTAGAATTTCGAAAGTCGAAATTCTGGTATGTTACAGCTCTACCCCCCTTATAATTGAATCTCGTCCCCGAGATTCGGGTGGCTCATAGGCGGTTGGGGACTTTGAGGCTTGTAGGTGAGGTTTTACGTACAACATTCTCTTAGTAGTTTGAGGGTGACAGGGACAGAGTTGGACTCCACTCTCAGTCTTTGTTTGGTCATGTTGTTATGGTTACTACTGGTCTATGGAAAGCTACCTACGGTTACATGGTTGAGATTCCCTTTTTCCTCCTTATTATCAACACAACTTCACTGGTAATGAAGAGTACAGTCGATTTGCTAGTGGGTTTACTGTATTTTGCACTAAGTTGGTCACTGTGGTCGGAACGTCTAGTAAATGGGGATTTTATGGCATCCTTTTGAAAGTTTATCCAACTGGGACAAGAATTATCGGGGATCAACCTAAACAACGTAGGTAAGACAACCTAAACAACGTAGGTAAGGTAGGATCCAAGGCTGGCATACTAAGATCATGTTGGATGGTGCTACCAACGGCATTAGTTTTTCCTTAGCAGGGCTACTATGAGGTTACTCTTGGACATATAGACCTACAAGATTGTCTAGATTTATTTCCTTCACAAGGGTTGGGTTATCTAAACATCCGGTCGAATTGCCGGTTGGGGGACTCGCTAAAGGCTCATTGATAAGGGGTTGGATTGCTTATAGGGTTTTAATTTAAACCTATCTTCATTTCAAACAAATCAGGTTCAATATTTCTACCCGACTTTGTAACCCATTGGCTACTAAGGTTCCCACAGTTATGTGGAAAGAATTTCCACGTTCTAGTCAGGAAGTTAAATTGAGCTAGCTAGTAGGTTCAGTTCAAAGGATGGGAGTGACTGGAGTATTAAGGTTGATTGACAGCTAGATTTCACCCGACAGTAGGTTCAGTATTAGTTGAGGAATTTTTTTTTCTAGTGATCTAGCATGACTCCGATTTGGTCCTTAGCCCAATTGAATTCATATTTTTGGAAAGATTTCTTTGATGCATGTTTGGCTACTTATTGTTCAAACTGTAATTTCAGGTTCTGATTTAAATTGGTACATAATTACTACCATTTCATCCATTCTCAAGGGTTTATGCATAAAGGGTTACATGAGGGGTATTATTGGGTAATGCTATCGACCCGGTAGATCCTAGTTTAAGGCACTATGATGATACAAGGTTATAAACTTTATAGGGTACTAAGGTATAGGTCTAAGTAGATTTCAGATCTACTAAAGGCATAAGCTTGTCCTAGAATACATGTATATGATACTAGTTTTTAAATCCTTTAGGCTTGTAGGTGCAATCAAATGATTTAATTTCGTTAAATTTAGAAGCTGCTAAATTAGAACATACTATGGGTGTTCAAGGATTCTAACTCTTTTAGATTCTATGTGTTCATCTTAGTGTACTACCCTCCTTAAAGAAAATCAGACTAATTAGATTGATAAAAAGGAGGATAAGCCAACTAGTTGTATGGGTCTGTCTTACATGTTTATAAGCTGAAAACCAAGCCTAAGGGCCAAACTAGAGAGGAGATAAAATTATAAAACTGTTAGATTTCAATTCCTAGTGAAGGGTATTCTGTTCTGTGAGAGATTTGGATTTTTAGCCCAAGTGGATGTTCCTGTAGAAATTGAACAAGACCTATGATGCAGTTCTAAAACAGCTTGTTAAGTGCTCTTGTTAAATTTTTATCTCCTAATCTGCTAGTTCAAAAATTTCCAGAAAGTTAATGGATCTTCCCTGATAGGTTTAGGAGCTATTGAACAAAAGTTATGATTCTAGAGCTTATGGTTTGTCCTACACGAAATTATTAATTCAGCTGACTATAGATTGCAAGATGTGAGCATGCGGCTTAGTTAAACTTTTATGCCATGGTGCACTGATTCAAAGTTTCCAGAAAAATTCGTGAAGTCTACTAGAGATATCTGTAGGCTATTGTTTTTTTTTAAAAAAAAAAATTATCGTGTATAGTATGATGTATACAAAATTATAAAACATGCTGACTTGGTATGCTACCCCTCTTAAAATTTTTAGGATGTAAACTAGTGAGCAGAGGACAACTAATCTAGTAGGTTAGGCCTGCTATAAATTTTCTTAGCAATACTATTTTCATTAACCTAATGATACCAGGATGACCAAATGGCTGGCTATTCTATACTATTATGGAAGTTATACTAGTGTTTAGTAAAGCAAATGTAGATCAATGCACTTGATGTCTTATGTGATTTAATTAGGAGCTTAATTTCTAGTTGCCAATATTCTAAAGGAAACGTTAGATAACTTAAGATGAGAGCTAACTTAGGATAAAGGTTAAAGGATTGGATGTTTATAGGATCAAGGTGCTAGTTTTTGGTAGCGTGATGGGGAAGATGGTGAAGTCTCTCGGTTCGGCTTGCTCTCTATCGCCCGAAACGGCAACGGCCCTAGCAGCCGCACTCCCAGTCTCGGTGACGAGATCAGTGAACCTTCAACTCCTCCAACCTATACGGTGAATGATGGAGCAAGCTAGAATGAACTTAGGTTTTCGATATCTCAACCATAGGTTGACTAACTAACAGAAGTGTTGTAACTAGGTGGGGAATATAGAATAGTGGTGCTAGAAATCCTTTAACTTGGGTTGGGTAACCTAGAATAGGGTTAAACTGGGCTGAAGTGTTCTAGGTTGGTATATATGGCTCCATGATGCAACCATGAATGATAAGGTGTCATGGATAATCATGATGCAATCATGGATGATATGATAAATAGTGCAATGCAGTTATGAATGACAAGATGCTATGCATAATGTGGTGCAACCATAATATGATGCGATGATGAGTTACATGGTGCAATGTTTCGGATGGTGCGTTGATGCTATGCGTCAGATGACGTGATGCATAGATGGAATGGTGCTATGCAATTGCCTGAGGGTATGATGCAATTCATGATATGGTGCAATTACACATGCTTGCCATGATGCAAAGTTGCTTGAATGCATTGTGCATTACGGCATGATGCAGTGCAGGATCATGAAAGCATGGTGCAATGCATGGTTGCAATAGGATGATGCTTGCATGTTATGATGTATTACTTATGTGGTTTTATGATGATGCACATGCGTAACAGCGCAATATGTTGATGTAATGGTGCAATGCTCTATGGTGGTGCACATGTATTATGGTGCGATATATTGATACAATGGTGCAACACGTGATGCGATGAGATGTTCATGCTTATGGTAATAGGTTCTACTAATCCAAGGTCTGATCTTTGGTTAATAAGGTTTTTGGTATGAGGTGGTATGGAGGTTCAAAGGTCAGAAGTTTATCATCTAACTCTATTTTGGTTTCTAAGATTTTCATTTCCCTACCAAAGTCTCCTAGCGTACTCGTGAAACTTCCTTGATAAGTGGGTTTCTACTAACTAAAAATTTCTATTTCAATGTGGGTGGACACAACTTTAGGCAAGATAACAATTAGTGGTTTTTGGAGATGCTAGTAGTAACTAGAGGCATATTTTAGTTCTAAATGTATGGTCTCTCCTAAATTAAAGACCGATATAGCCTAGACAATTTCTAACTAACACTTCTCAAGTTCACCTAGAAAGATTTGGTGGACATACATGATTTAGAACTAGTAAAAGCTAAAAGAAACTATCAAACTACTATAGTCCTAGGAGCAAAACCTACCCGATACCTAGCAAGTATGGTCGATCTTACTTAGGAAGGTTTTAGGTGACTTAGAGCTTGCGATGCATCTTGACTTATGTTTCGAACTAGAGGTACTAACCCACCTTAAAATTTTTAGAAATTTTGATCAATTACATTCGTGAAGAACAATTTATCAACTATACCCTAGAGTCTGTCTTATGCACTTATCTGGTAATGACAAGGTCTAAGGGATATTCTACAGACCTGATTAAATTACAAAAATTTTGTATGCAAGTTCTCTTAAATTTCTCTTTGTTCTGGGAAAGAATTAGAATTTTTACACAAATAGATTTTTGTGGAGAAAATAAACAAGACAGACTATACAGTGTTGGAGCAAATTGCTAGTGCACTTGTCGAATTTTAGTTCTTAACATACTGGTTCAAAAATTCTAAGAAAATTCCTAGGGCTTCCTCACTGCGTTACTAAGTTACTGACCAAAAATGGTTATTTTTTTCACTCATGGTTTGGGCTGTACAAATATATTAAGTAGGTAACCTACAGGTTCTAGATTCTGAACATATCTAATGTGTGGATTATTTGATCATGATTCAGTCATCTAAAAATTCCATAAGAATTCCAGAAGCTTACTGGGAAACTCTACGAGCTACTGGTAAAAGATCAAGATTTTATCAGCTATGGTTTACCTTACACAAAAATATGAAGTGTGTCAATTACAGATTTCAGAACATGACCATGTATTCTATTTGAATTTTTATGTAGTGATGTAGTAGTCTAAAAATTCAAGGTTAATTCATGGTGCTCCCCATGTGAGTCTACAATCTACTGGAAACAGCTCAAATTTTAACACCTATGGTTTGGGCTATACAAAATTTTACAAATCGGCTATCTACAGATTTCAGAATATGTGCATGCATCATAGTTGAATTCTTATGCCGTGATGCAATGACCTAAAAATTTCAGAAAATTTCATGATGCCTACTGGGTAAGTCTACAGGCTACTATAAAAATTACAGAATTTTAGTATGTTTAGTATGACCTATACAAAATTATGAAGTATGCTAACTACTGGTTTTCAGAACTTGTGCAACTACTAGCTTTTGAATTTTAAGACAAGTTTTAAGTAGTTTAAATCCATTCCAATTCTGATGATGTGAGGGTAACTAGGTCCGGAAGCTATATGAATTTTTGGAGGTCCATTTATGCAAACAATCTAGCGGCCAAAGCACAACAATTCCAAACCTGCCCCAAACTATCCATTCTAGGTCTTTCGGTAAGTTTTGAAATACTGGGATAGGAGAAGATTAAAATCACGCAAAATTTATTTTTGGTACAGAGGTACCATGGTGAAGTGTTACAACCTATTAAATCTAACAATTTTTTTTTGTTTGGCCATCTTTTATTCCAAAACCTACTCTATAGGCCATTTTTAAACCGATGTTTTATAACATTCGATCTAGTTCTTGGGGGTACTTTGTAAATGGATTTTCAAAATTTTTATAAGCACCTTGGTACTGGTTTGGAAAGTTTAATAAGAGTTTCCTCAACATAAATTTTCAGAAGTACCATTTTTCAAAGGTTTCCGGTCCTATAGAACAAGAATAGGGGTTTAAATAAAAATATAGATATAGGAAAGGGTAGTTTATCTACAGAGGGATGAGACATAAGAATTAGATTTATTTTCACAAATAGTTTGTAGCTGAGAGCAAAGTTCTCAAAATACTTTTAGAATGCCAAACTAACGACCAATTTAAGGGGCTCCTATAGTCGGTATTGGCTCTGATACCACCGCTGTGGGCACCCGATTATTCTGCACTATAAGAGGTAATTGGTACGACAACGCGAAATATCTAGTTGGATGGGATCTCGAATAAAACCAAATAAAAACTGTAACCATCCAACCTCATCGCAGCCTTGTCACACAAATCACCAATATAATGCAAAAACAATCGAACGCCAGACTAAGAACACAAGAGATATTTGGAAGAATAGTTACACCAGTCCACACGGCGAGATATGCCCGTCAAACCACACGAAGGCGGCGACCAAACACGATACATATCTCTGAGGACATGGTCTACGGTTGAACTATTCTCCATGCATCTCAACTGTTCTAAGTCTATACTCATGCAAACTAGCCCCAGGAAAATTGCTAGTCCACACTTTCATCTCTAGCAATGGTACACAATAAGTGGTTGTACAAGTAAGTAAACTAAATTTTCTACATCAGAGTTACATAGGCCAAAAGGCCAAATAATATGATTCAGCGGAAGCTTGTCTACCCATACCACAGGCAATCCGACTAGGGGTACACCCCTTAAAGAATCAATCCTGAAGAAGCAACGGAATCCCGTAGCACTCAACCTACAACAAGGTAATAAACGGAAATACAAGCAAGAGTCAGTACATTATCGAAATAATGTACTGGCAATGTCAATCCTATAATACATGCAAGTTCTAAATCAAGGAAAGGCTATTTGTGGGTTCAGTTTTGCATAAATCTAATTTTAGTTCACAATCATTTTGCAACGGTAATTTAGAAAGCATTTAAACAAATATAATAAGTAGTGAAGTGATCAACATAATATCAACATAATGATTTTCCTGCTTGTGCCCTCCTCGGCAACAAGACACCATAAGCATTGTAATAAGCATAATAGTTCTCATAAATCACCAATCCTCATCCCAATTTCATAAAGCATTTTAGAAACATAAATCTATACTCAATGAGCACAACCATGCCGCTCATGACCGTGAGCACGGCTAACCGATTAGTTTTGACTCTGCAGAGTTTGTACATCGTTACCCACATGATGTGATAGAAGCCCAACGGCTACACTCTAGTTTGTCCGGTACCCGTCGGTACCACCACACTCTTCACGTTGAATGCGGTCTAGAGGTCACAACATAGCTTTTACATTACCTAATATTTAGCCTTGCACCAGCACGAGGTGTGTTACTCCACACCGGGGCGCTACCCCAATGCCGTGGGTGGCGGGCCCACGCCTTAAACCCAGCGCCGTGGCGGCAGCCTTTCTGACTCCCCACGAGGCACACAACGTTATATTGGACACGCTTAGACGCCTATGCCATGAGGTGATCACAGTCCCTCATGGTTCACATAGGTAGCTCCTCTGAACAGCCCTACAGTACATTCGTAGGCACTGCCCTTACTACTCAGCCTACCAAAATGCAAGGCTAAACATCAAGTAACTTAATCCACTATGACCATCCCATAACTAGCACATGTGGTTGTACTGTTTAACATGAGAATGTGGCACTGAGTTCAGTCCTTAACTGACCCGGGCGAACACTCCCCCTATCGGTGTGCAACTACTCCATATGCACACCACTTGCCGCCCAAGTCTAAATCAGGTTTTCCATCATTTTAGTTCACAAATAATCAGAGGCTTCACCTCTGTCCAGAAGTCATAAAATTCCCATTTTCAAATGTATATAGTGATCACTGTAATATTTAGCACATTTCTAAGCATGGCTAAGCTTAAGCGAGTGTATTAACTTAATATAAACCCCCATGAGTACACACCAAGTACTTTAATCAAGCCTAAGGTTACAAACAGCAGGGAGTAAAATGTTCTAAGGTGGATCATGCAACTAATGGGTTATAACTACCATTTACCACAATTCAAATACCGTTAATCACAAATACGCATGCAATTTTGCAAACAACACATTTCATTCCCCAAAACATAGGATTCAATTTGTTCAAGGAGGAGGGGAGAAAACTTGCCTTACTCTTGAGTACCCGGATACCAACTATTTCACTTCTTCACCGATATCGAATTCGTTCTCTAAAGGGAGAATAGTACGATCGTATAAATAGCAAATAATGCGAAAATATATAATGCTCTAATATGCATGATATTTATGCCTTAGGTTGCTACTGGTCTAAAGTGAATTTAGGTGAAGGAATTTCTATTTTGTCACGTTCTGTTTAAGAGTTATGAATTTTACGAGTTCTATACGAAAATACGTCCGTATACGATTTAAGGTCAAAGTTAAAGTTATTCTGATATGTGTGAGATTTATACATCGACTAGGTACTGGTTTTATATACTCTCTGGTGAACTTATTTTTATCTTTGCACTTGCCATTTGTGAGATATGATTTTTACGATTTTTATGTGTCCTTTTAGTAGTATAAAATGTACTGATTATGTGTGGCCTAATTCTGTGCAAACTGAGTTCATAAATGGAAAGTATACATTTTTATAAGAATTACAAATTGGTTTGACATTTTTCTGAGTTATAATGAATTTCTTATGGATTTTCTAGTCAAAAGTCCCATTTTCACCCTTTATTTACTATTATAATTTTTGGCAGATTTTCTGTACAGAAAGTGCTACTTTTTATTTTACCAGATTTTAGAGAATAAAATTACAGAACCAGCAAAACTGGTTCCACTCAATATGGAGTTGTAATGAATTTTCAAAGTTAAATCCATTTTCAATGTAATAGAAAAGCATTTATTCATTTCTTTTATTTTTCTGGATTTTACAAAGGATGGGGTCCACATGTAAATGAAACAGAGCAGAGCAGGCGACTGAAGTATGGAGCGGACCGTCTGATTGCAGTTCAGACCGTCCGGCGAGGTGGAATACAAGGCACAACCACAATAGAACGGACCGTCCGATTACAGTTCGGACCGTCTAGCCAGGCGAAACAGAGGAGACTGAGCCGGCGAGCTTCTCGGCGGCGGCGAAGTGATGGAGGCGTCGGCTGCAGTTGGGCCAAAAGAGAAAATGCAGAGGAGACCAAGGCGAAGCCTTCAGTGGTGTCTCGTCACCGGAGGTGGCCGGAATCGACGGCAAGGCGCGGAGGCGGCGGTCTCTTTCGACATGTAATATGGAATGCATATGGATGTCATGTTATAAGTTAAAGCGATGCATGCATGCGGTGGCGGAGGTGCCAGGGATGCTCACTGAGGGTGTGCGTAGCTCGGCGAAGTTGGAACGGCGACGGTTGCTCCCGGGAGAGGTCCAACGGCGGCGGAGTGCCTCGGGTGAACGGCGACGGCCGATCTGGCCAAGATCAAGAAAGAAAGTAGGCATCAACCTTAGTGAGTTGCTGAGGTGGTACAGACGCGAGGAATAGGAGTTTGACTCACCGTGGTCAAAGAGAGCAAGAAGGGGCAGGTGGCCGGCGGAGAGGAAGAAGGCGTGGTTCTACAGTCTCGGGACTCAGTGCTCTAGTGCTCGGTTCTTGAGCTCGTCCTGGGTTGATGATGCTGCTAGCCAAGATTCAGCTCCAATCTTGCTTCGGTCAGGGAGAACGTGTGCATGCCACGGCGGCGGTCGCCGGAGCCGAGTGCACACTGCGGCGTCTTCAACCTAGGAGACAGGAGGAGTTGAGGGGGAAAATGGATCAGGTATCCAGAGGCAATCACGTTTCTAAGTCTCAACTGCAGTGAGGCTCACCGGAGAAGGACAGCGGCCGTCGGGATCTCGCCGGTGCTGAGGAAGAAGGCGGTGTTTTCAGAGCTGTGGTGGTTTTCGCCTCGGGCTTTCCGTGGAGGAGTGAGAGAGAATGGCGAGGAGTGCTGAATGCGAGATGCTCGGGTTGCAGTCGACTTGGCCGAGGTGAAGGAAGAGGGCGCGCTGCGCCCGCTCTGGGAGATGCAGCCGTTTGCTGGGCGTGTTCGCGAGCGTGGCAACGATGTTCCCCCTTTTTGCAGGTGGGCCGGCTGAAGGTGTCTGTGGCTGACAAGATGGGACCCAACAAGGCCGGGACCCACTTGGCAGTGTCAGAGTAGAGAGGAGACTTCTTCTAGAATGTGTGTAATGAAGTAGTTGAGGAGCTAACTTGAGCTGGTATTTTGACTGGGTCACAGTGTCGGTAAAACCATGGAAAATTACTGTGAGCAGTGAGTGGTAATGGCTAGTGTCTGTGCAAATTCAGAGTTGTGAGGCTTGTGGATTTCTCTGGACGAAAATGGCAAGTTTGGCCGAAAATCGTTTCTGCTGTGCACTAGTCTGAGTCAGTGAAATACATTTAGCCTATTATTTATGTGCAAACTTTGTGAATATTGTCTGAATTTTAATTTAATTATTTGACAATTTAGTCCAGGTGTCTGGTAAATTTTGATGAAGGTGATTGATGGGTTAATTCTGCAAAAATGTCAAATAGGCAGTCTGCAGGTGAGAGTTTTCTGTATGCTGAATTAAAAGTATTTATTTGAGACACTTATTGAATTCATAAAAATTTGGTAAAAATTACTGGAGATATAGTAAGAATGTGATTAACTTGCTGACGCAAATTTTGTTGCTAGAAGTGATCTGGTTTATTTTTGGTGGATTCGCAAAGTAGGGTTGTGGATCCAGTTTTTTCTGAAGTTTCATTATTCTCCAGTGCTTGATCTTATCATTTTGATGTGTTTCTTTGGAGATAATAAACAAAATTACTGGTGGTAGGGTTCTTGTTGGCACACACTTTGGAAAGAGAGCTCTGTCCAATTATTCTCTTCTTTTCATCTTGGTGAATTTAGAAGTATACCTATTCATCTTTACTAGCTTCTCTAGTCTAGCTGATTTGAGAGATTATTATTGAAGTAACAATTGAAGTGATAAGGTTTATAGAAAATTACAGTGGATTAATTTGTGGGATAGGTGGTTACAGGAATTTTTCTATGATTTTACGTTAGACCTATTCTCCTTAGAAATTATTAGGCTATACAAATATATTATGCAGTCCTATTATGAAAGTGGCAATATAAATCAAAAACAATCCCAGAAAAAGGTATGCACATGAAATGGATTTGATTTATTTATCTCCATCTTTTTATGTCAAACTTTTATCTGGTACTATAGTTAGTCATATTACATTTCTATTTATTGTGAGTTAACTCCTAAAATCTTTTATGCATTGCCTTAAGGTATTTTATCTAGTCAAAACCTTTATCGTTTGCTCCTAGTTTGGAAACTATAGATTTTACTCTTCGAGGTCCTTTCTGTTAATTTTGTTTTTGGTTAGAATTTCGAAAGTCAAAATTCTGGTATGTTACATGTGTACTATTTTTGATTTCTAACTCGTGCGATGCGTATAAGTAATTGTGATGAAACATTG